>JAHXMU010000013.1:1474183-1526045 GCA_019455685.1 Philornis downsi
TAGAACTAGAACTAGAACTAGAACTAGAACTAGAACTAGAACTAGAACGAGAACTAGAACTAGAACTAGAACTAGAACTGGAACTAGAACCAGAACTATAACTAAATGTTAAGCTAATAATAGAGCTAGAGCTAGAGAGTCAACAAATCTATCAGTGCGGAGTCAGTGCTTACTTAGTAATATAGAGGGCTATTGCAATATAAAATATTGTGTAAAATATTGAAACGCAGTAAAGAAATCCAAGCTCTTCGGTCTTTTACTTCTCTTCTCTAACTTGTTTTGACGTCTCTTCTTTCAATGGAAGACTGTTCGTGCTAAAGCATTTTGATTCATCCGCACAATAGCACCTAGTTCCAATGCCGGGGAGGATTTTATCTAGGTCAGAAATCAAAAGCTGCTTGAAAAATGTTTAGGAAAGGTCGGTTTCGTGTTAGGACTCCGTCCCCCAATAACGTAACAGGCTCTTCAGAGAACATTGAATTAAATTCTTGTACATTTGTGTAAGCTCACTTTTTCTTTCTAAAGTTTGCTCAAAAATTATTTTGTTTATTTTCCCGAAATTAGCTGCATTAAGTTAGTATTCCTAACATTACTTTTCACCAGTATATGCACTGGGATTTGATGTGATTTTATGGTTGATCTATAAATTGTATGGTATAAAACTATTTTATTTTATCTGTGATTGGCTTTTTGGGTTCCTTACCTCAATATGAAATAAAATGAAATGAAATTAAATTAAATGGATTTAAATGAAATAAAATGAAATAAAATGATATGAAATGAAATGCATTGAAATACAATGAAATGAATCAAAATGAAATGAAATTAAATTAAATGAATGTTTGATCACGTCTAATTCCAAAACATCGCCGTGAAAAAACTAATGAACAATCCTTTTCAAATACACCCTCTTAATATAAGGCCACCACCTTCACCTTTTCCATTAGCCTTGACAACAGTCATATTCAAAGGAGCTCCAGTTCCCGGTCATAGTTAGAAGAAAATAATTATTGAGGTTTCTCAAAGTCCAAATGATTGATCAAAATTCGCTGTGGAGAATTGTGGCGTTTTCTGTCCTCTTCCACTTTTTCACAGTTGTGTTAATTAAACAGGCTAATTGGCAATTCATTTCAACAATACAAACAATAATAAAAGCACCACCTGCTGAAGAACTCCACAACAAGCAAATATACGAAACAAAAGTCGAAGGAATAAAAATGAAAATTCTCCGTCAAATAACTGTTACGCTTGGAGCAAAGATTTCAGTCAAGTGAGAACAAACAAAAATTGGACATAACCTGGGGATTGATTGCAAAACGAGAAAATGAAATAAATGAAAGAATCTTTTTACGTTATAAAGGCAGAAAAGGTTTTTGAGTGGAGACAAACAAAGGAGAATTTCAGGAAGTCCTCTGGGAAATTCATAATGACTTTAAAAAAATCTTTTAGGTTTTATTTAACAATTGTACGTATTGCAAAAAATATTAAGTTATGGATGTCTGGTGAGAAAATATTGGAATTTCAAAAAAAAAAAAAAATTAATAGAGCGGCGTTGCACAAAAACCTATATGCTTATTTGTTCTGATATATGCACACGCATAACATATTCATATGTCAGATGCACACATGCACATGATAGGTAAGTTTAACTATCTATTCATGTATTCCAACTCTTGCATTATTCATACACTGCTGCGTTTTCTCGCACTCTCTTTAACAGTTCTTGTGTGAGTGTGTATAAAAATATAAAAATATTCAATGTTTGAACATATGCACGTATTTGTAAACGTAGACGCGCTAATACCAACTACAAAGTTTTGCACATTCAAAGGTTTTGCAATGCATGTGCAAATATGAAGACACCTCCCTATGTACACCCATACACACTCTTCTACAACCATCACTTCAATATCACTGCCATATACTTGTCCGTATTTGCATGTTGCCCATGTTCTCATAAATTCACGCCTTTGACTACCCAAATAACTGTGAATATGTATTTGATTTTCCTTAATTTCGTCCGTTTTATGCCACGAAGCAGAAATACAGTAGGTTCCACGAAACCCTCAAGAACGATGATTGCTTGCTGAGTAGTACAACAAACGGAGATTTAGTTGATAATAATAATTGGGGAATTCTTGTAGATGTCTTCAGCAAAGATAGATCTTTGCTTTCAGAAGAAATTTTAAATTTATTTGTTACCATGTAATAGCATTCTATAAAGCGATACAAAAAATTTGAATATTTTAAGTAACCTCAAAGTTATAACTCTGCTTCCCTAATGCCAAAATAGTACTACATCCAAGACTCATTCTGCAACAACTTAATATTCCCATTTAATCTAAAAGACTAAATAAAGATTTTTAAATTACCTCCAGTTTATTTCTAGATTAATGTTAAAGTTTAAATACAAAGTATGCAAAAAAACTCAATTATAATTCGAATAGATGGCTTCTCGAATCTATATCTCGTATCATATAAGAATGATCAGGTTTTGAAAGACAAGATTTCTTAACCACAAAAACTATTCAGATAGTTTTGTAATTGCTTGATTCAGCATTGTTTGAGCGTCAAGACGAAAGCCAAAAAATTAGGAAATATTCCATATTTTACAGTTTTTCTTCGACAAATGCGGAAACGCAAGCTAGTTTTGCACAGTTTTGCTTTCGTTGATTCCGTTTCAGTAATTTTGTTTTGAAAAATGCACCACTCTCTGGAACTCAATTTAACAAAAGTGTCGATAGAATAATGAAGGTAATCATTGCACTCCTCCTTTGAAACCGCATGAACAAGGCTGGATAAAAAAAAATCTTGACATATGAATGCCATATGAGTTAACGCAAAAACACCTCATGGACCGAATTTCCATCTGCGAACTGCTGCTGAATCTCAACATAATCGATCCATTTCTGAAGCAGATAGCGACAAGTGATGAAAACTGGATCTTTTAGTGTTGTTTAGTAGTGTCTAATGTTGGCCAAGCCAGCATCGGTGGTCAGCCAAGTTTTGCTGCATGTTTGGTGGGATTGTCAGGGAAACAGTAGAACTGGAACGAAAAGAGTGAAAATTCCGTGCCAAATGTCTCCTACATTTGAATAAATATATCATTACAATATACCTAAAGAATTCGGAGAAATCCCCTTAGAAAGCAGAAAATCATGTCCAACGAATTGGATATATCAACCAGATCCATGTCTAGGCTGATTCGGGATGATCTGCATATGAAAGCCTATCGTCGGTCCACGGGGCATCTTCTAACTCCTCAGCTAAAAAAATTAGGCTGGAAAGATGCAAGCGACTTTTGCAGTGGCACGCGGACAATGGCCATGGAAACATTCTGTTTACGGATGAGAAAATTTTTACCGTAGAAGAAATTTTCAACAAACAAAATGACAAGATTTATGCCACTTAATCTAAGGAAGTCGTTCCAAGGGTTCAACGTGGCCATCATCTCTCTTCCGTAATGGTTTGGTGGGGGGTCTCCCACCATGGTGTCCATTTCTCCATTTCTGTGAAAAGGGCGTAAAAACTGGTGCAAAGGTTTACCAAAAAGATGTGTTAGAGGGTGTTGTGAAGGGTTTGACCAATAACCTTTTCAACGGACGTAGATGGATATTCCAACAGGACTCTTCTCCTGCGCACAAAGCTAAAACCACGCAGCAGTGGCTCAGAGTCAATATTCCTGGCTTTATAGCAGCAGAAGATTGGCCATCAGGGAGTCCAGATCTCAATCCACTGGATTATGCTTTGTGGTCAGAATTGGAGAATATTGCTTGCAAGACTTCCCACAGAAATTTGGGAAGCCTTAAAACAGCATTAACCAGAGCAGCCCAATGGCCACACCGTTTGAAAGCTTGTGTTAAAGCAAAAGGCGGCCATTTCGAGTGAATACAAATTTTTTTAATAACCAATATTGTCTTCTAATAAATGAAATAATTTTGAATACAATATGAATATTGTTTTTTTTTGTCGCGTTTTATGTTTGTAACAGAACATATGGCAGGACTATGTATATAGTATATCGTTACAATATTACATAATTACAATGAGCTTTTTCCAATCGTCCCTAAAAGAGATAACATTAAAACCGATGTTGCTAACACGCAAGCAAATTTCAATAGTCTTTATTCGGCAGACTGATATTGGTCCGACCGAAGCATGAATTCTTATTGAAACACAACTAATACTGAATTGAAATAGAGCCTACCTGTACAATGCTCAAATGGAGCAAATTCGAATTTGAAAAGCGCAAGAAGCTACTATAGGTATGATACTTTATGATGAACACGATTGCTAATGTTTCCTATAACTTCAAATCCAGTACGACAAATTGTTGTCTAATAAAGCAGAAACCCAGGGGGCATACTTATAGTTATCAAAGGTGGCATACCGAACTCTCGCAGCTCAGTAGCAGTAGCTCAAATCTATTTTCGCAAACGCTTCCTTTAAGATATAGCAAATGAAATTTTTCCAAAGTTCGAAGTCGCAATAATTTTACACACAAATTACAACTTGCTTATAGCCCACGTTAAACGTTTAAAAATTAGAGCGAATATCTAGGCTTTCCATTCTTATGGGTCCGAGTAAGTTTTCCCTCTGAAATATGAAATACTCACTCGGTAGTTTAAAACTGTTGTTTATTGTAGTAGTTTGACGTTATTTTGTTTTCAGTCCATGCTATTTGGCTATAAAGCGCCAATATCAATATATGTTTGAATAAAAGCATAGTATGCTTTCAGGCATAATGGAAATGGTTGCATAAAAAAACTACTGAACCTTCTCCAATCTACAAATGGTACTGAGAAGAAGGAATCGAAATTTCGAAAGTAGTTATACAGCGAATAAATGGGGTAAGCAGAACATTCGCAGTGTTGAAATAAATTAACTTAATATTCAAAAACATTTTATAGTGTTTCAAGCTGTATCAAATCGAGTCCATTAAACAAAATAAAAATTGTTATATCACCTTATCACAAAGATTACAAAAACTAAAAGAAAAATATAGGTCTGCTCCTCATTTTTGTTATCAGCAATGAATTTTTATAACTCCGACCAGAGAATGTCGAAAATACGTATGTCTCATATTCGTATTCCATACCACAAATAACATCTCATTCAGCGCACTGTATTTCATACCAACAAACACTTATAAATCTGTTGCTCTACATTTGAGATGATGCAGAAAAAGTTAAAATAGTATTAGAGGCAACAGTATTAATACCCATAACGTTGCTGCTGATAATGCAGACGATGGTAGCTGATTGCAATCTCGGTGTTGTTGGCGCCCCAAATAATTTTGTGAAATATGTTGTACGCAACAACACATCTAAAGTTGCAAATAAAAATTAAAATAATAATAATATTTGCATATAATCTGTTTCAAAAAAGCTTAAAATTTCAACTTGCGCAAACACACATTCACTTGCTCGTTAAATGTATGTGTTGCGCTTAAGCAAACAGGAGCAGAAAAAGTTTTAAGCGCCTTTAAATAGTTTTAAAAATTAGTATTTTATGGGATTAAAATTTAATAAACAAATATCTGTTCCAATTAAGTTATTTGCAAATAATTGAATGCACAACTAATGACTCATACGAAAGCGAAGCAAAAAATTAAATTGAAATTTTGACATGTTATGAAGGCTTTGTTTTCGTGCTCCCACTCATTCATTCATTCTTTAAATTTTCTGTAACAAATTCTGTGTTTTCTTTAAGTTTAATACCATCTCTAATAACGTCTTAAGCTACTCAAAGCATCGCTATAATCATTTTGTATTTAATAATTATTATTATTGTCTTTTGCGGAAAATAAAATTAAATACGTACATTTCTTTAACAGCAGTAACAATTTCTGTTTCCTTTGCAAGTAATTAAGTTAATCTGGTATATATAAATGGCATTTAAAGTTAAGAGTCTATAAATAAATGCGCACAGACTCAGTGAGACCATGGCATCCATTGCATTTAATTGGAATTATTGCTTTAATTACAGCCAAGTTATATACAACGTTCAATTTTAATAATGAATGCCTTTGAATTAGAACTTCTTTAATTTGCAATGAAAGCAGCAAGTTTTGGATATTTGATAACATCAAAGTCTGGAGGAAGAGAAGCAAATTTCAAGCACACAAAAATCATTTGCGTAAGATATTGGTTCGATGAGTAATTCTTAAAACAGGCGGCGCTTCGATTACTCGCTGCACCGAATAAAATTTTAGCTGTGTAGTGTGCAGGTGACAGGTTAGGTATTTACCAAAATGAAAATCACCAAATGCAGGAAGAGGAACTGTTAAATATTTTCATTGAATAAATGGAGGCATTCTGCATTCTCGGATACAATTGTTTCTCTTCTGAGGTAGCACCATACCAAGGTCACATCTCGTTCGTTCGTTTGTTGGAGTTTGATGGCAATATGGTTCAAACACATATTACATAATACATAATAATACCACCAATCATTTGTTAGCTATAAGAAACCAGTGCATAATACCTTCTATTCAAGAATGTACTGCATGCTTTCGGTCATAATATAAATTATAGCTTATTATGATCTGTGCATTTGATATTGAAGAGTATCAAATGCACAGATCAAACGTCATCGACGTATTGCTCAAATCTGCTGGTACACATTACACTTGACCCGAATTCTTTTATTAGTTCACAAACTTGAATGTGTTTAAGTCAGGAAAACAAACTAATCAGGCATATTACGGTAGCTGATTAAGCGGTGACCAGAACATAAGGTTACATTAAACAATTCGCAGGAAGAAAAACCTGATAAAACTCTTTTAAATACTTTTGTATACTTTTGCTTCGAAATAAAACACTGACCGCATGAAAAAATAAAAACAAAGCTAGCAAAAATGGATATATCTCCTGCTTTCTTTTTATTTCTCAATATGCTCAGGTGTTAGATAAGCCAGATAAAGAAAGCTAGATGGGAATAAAACAGCGTGTCATATCTTACACAACAATAGTGCTTTGCGAATGGCGCTTTCTACTCTATCAAAGCGAAGAGCAAGAATTTTTATAAAGGTCAATAATTTTAATTATATTTAAAACCAGGGCATTTGTTCAAATATACTAAGCAACATTTCCACATAACATAACAAAAATCTAGTTTGCAGGGTATTAACTACAACGTAGCAGTGAATTAAATAAAGGTTTTTCCGCTTCTGACATATCAAGTGTCTTCAACGGTCTACAAAGTGACTTAATTGACATTTTGGTAATTCTAAAATGAAGGTTTTGAAAAACCGACATTGAAGTTCAGTTCAAAATTTTATCAGTTCTAATTTTTGCTACTCTGTCTATTGCAAATATAATGCAAACATAAACATTTAACTAATTGCATCAAGGATAATAATAAATCTGAACTACCTAGAGCTCACCATGTCCTTTTTCATTTCTACATTTTGATTTCGAATGTTTTCAATAATCAATGTACCCTAATTTTATAAAAGTGCAATGATATCAACTTTGGACAATCCCCGTTTTATTTTGCACTCAATTTGCTGATTTAGAGAACTCTAAAGAAATCTCTTGTCATTAGAACTCAATAACACCTTAACAAACCTTAATTTAGTTGTAATTCACTTTAGTGTGCATTCATGTGATGCAATTTATATTTTATGGTACATTTGTTCCAAAGACAGAGGGACAGACAGACAGCCCCACCTATACACATATGTGTGCATCAATTGGTAGTGGCAACGTCAGCAGCTTTCTCTGCCCATAACCCGGTGTTGTCGAGATAACTACCAACTAACAAGTGTGAGTATTATTAAGACACAACCGCTACACACTTGTGGATCGAAGGAATTCTTTTCTTGTGTAATCCTGACTCACATATGTTCGACTGACTGATTCAAAAGCGTATTTGTTTGAATCATGGTCTTCACCCCCAGTCAGACAAGTGAGGGAAGTACTTTTCATCACTTTCAACTATGACATAGAGATATTCTTCAATAGAATTTCAGACTTTTTCCTATTTCTGTTTATACATCCATCAGGCATTCGTTTGAAAAACGGCGAGACTGCGAGAGTGTGTGAATGAATGGATTTGCCAAGGTAAGGGGATCATTGTTACAAGTCCTATTTGCGTCAAATGAGGAAATATTGCAAATAAAGCATTTTATTTGTTAAATGTCAATTCCTACTATCGTCAAGCGAGCACTTTTTTCTGTGATGTCTTCTTTTCCCAATTTCCTAAACTGTAGGGAACACAACCAAAAGTTAACTGTCATTTTATGACAATTTGTTGTGTGACACAGAGCGAAGTGCAGAATATCCTTGTAGAAGAAGTGCACAAATAACGTAATTTTTATTCATGTCTCAATACTACAATTTATTATCACATAATATTTAATGTTTGTCTGCTGCTTGTACTCCTACTGCTGCTGACGATGATGATGATGATGATGCAACGGCAAATCAACAACATATAAGAACTTTAATGACATTTGCAGTAAATGAAATATGTACTCGTATATATGGGGCGAGGGTAGGCACTAAAATGGGGAATTAATAGATAGTAGTAGAGTAAAGCAAATATTTTCCAAATGTGAAGAAGTCTTATGATGTCAGGTATTGCCAGAAGAGTGAACTCAAGCATCACTTGCTACGTCGGTACTTAGAAAGCACTGCATGCCCTACAACGACGCTTTTTGTACCACCATATAACAAATTCGTAGCATAAAATCATATAAATAAAAATAGAAGATCAAGAACTCATCAAAACACCGCCAGTGTAGACACAACTTTACCAAGACTACCGACAACTCACGTTTTTATGTAACCTCTGCTCTAGTTATTTATTAATGTAGAGGTATTGCATGATTTTTGTTTTTTTTTTTTTTTAATTTGTTTTATTAATAAATAAAATTAAATTTCCAATATACAATAAGCATATAATATACATCTGGGATCAGAGTCCCATCCGACAGTGAAAATTCTAATATTGTAGGGGCGAAGATTCCTAATTTTAGTAGCAGTACGAGGGCGGTCAATAACCTGGCCAACATGACTTACAGATGGTGCTAGTGGTTTGAAAAAAAAGACAAGTGCAACCTTATAAAACATATGTTTAAAGTTTCAAGGCGCCACGCTGTTCAGTATTTTTATTTGAGCCATCAAAAATGAACGATCTCAGTGAATTTATAAACATGGAAAAATTTAGTCACTGTTGTGCAGTTCAATATTTCCATTTTAAAGGTCTCAGTCCAACCAATATCAAAGCTGAGCTAGATTCTACTCTAGGGAAGTCTGCTCCTTCGTTTGCGACTGTAAAATATTGCGTGTTCGCGTTTAAACGAGGCCGTACAAGCTCTCAAGATGAACAACGTAGTAGTCGACCACTTGAGGTGTCCATGCAAGACACGGTTAAGAAAATCAACAAAATGGTATTGGATGATCGTCGGCTGAAGGTGCGTGAGCTAGCTGAAATGATCGTCATTTCAAAAGATAAGAAGATGAGATTTGAAGATAAGAAAGCCGTGCTCAAGATGGGCGCCGTGCTTGCTTCCAATAGAGCAAAAACAGCACCGTGAATATGTTCCAGTAGAGTGGCTGGCAATGTTTCACTGCAATAAACCCGAATTTTTGAGTCGATTTATAACCACGGATGAAACATGGATTCATCGCCTCACTCTTGAGACATACGGAAAGTCAAAGCAGAGGCCTGGAATAAGAGAATCGTGTCCGAGGAAGGCGAAGACGGTTCCATCTGCAGGCAAGATCATGGCGCCTGTTTTTTGGAATGCGCATGCGATTACTTTTATCGATTATCTTCAGAAAGAAAAAACCGTGAACGGCGAATAATATGCTAATTTATTGCAGAGTTGAGGGGATGAAATTATGAAAAAACCGCATTTAGTGAAAAAGAAAGTGTTGTTGCAACAAGACACTGCTCCAGTTCACACATCCACTATTGCGACGGCTAAAATTATTGAATTAATTAATTATTATATAATTATTGAATTGTTCGCCAGATTACACTACTTTGGACTATTTCCAAATTTAAAAAAATGGTTCGGTGGTAAAATGTTTGCCAACAATGAAGAGGTGGAGTGTGCAGTTGATGGCTATTAAAAAGAGTTATAAAGTTATAACTATTTTGACAGTTTTTACTATAAACCGGGTATAGAAGCTATTGAATATGGCTGGAAAAAGAAAATCGAGCTAAAGGGAGATCACGTTGAAAAATAGAGAACAATTTTAGCAACTTTTTTGCGCCTTTCTTGTTAAATCGGCTAGTTTTGGGACAGCTCGCAGCTCGCCCCTTTGGGACCGTTACTGATCCATATATATATTTAGTTAAATTCATGCAACAAACCATTTGAATTCTCTTAAAATAGTGCTAATGCAATTCAAATCTAGGGTCAATTAAGCGACGCAGATATTACAAACTGTATTTCCAGGCACAAGGACATTTAAATAATAGTACCTTTGAAGCCCGTAAACAATTTTTAAGAAATATAGAGAACATTATTTTGATAAACAATAATAATCTCAATGACACGATACGATACCTCTTTCAAAACTATACTTTGTACATAAGAACTTGCGAAAATAATCAGTTTTTTTTTTATTAAATTGAAAACGAGAAACCAGTTTTAAAAAAGGAAAAAGTCTAGTTCTTTCATTCTTGAAAGCATGGATAAAATATTTTTGTATATTTTTTTGTTTTTTTTTTTTTTTTAACAAGAACGAATGATCGACACGGAACTAAAGGAAATTCATGAAGCCTTCAGTTCTTTGACATCGATAACAAAATTGTGAACATCTTAATTTAAAAACAACCTACAAACAAATGCCAGCTCAAAATTACCATTGAATTTGGCTGAAGGAATTTACAATCTGACATTAGTAGTGAGTCAGATTATCCAAGCTGCTAGCATTCGAAGTAAACTAATCGAAAATGGTTAGAATGAATATTTGGGGGAAAGAGAGAAGCATCTTACAATCTGAATACTGATAATAATTAACGATCAGGACAAAGTACCGGCACAAAGGTCCGAATTTGCAATGAAAATATTGCATAAACAGCGTTAATAATAGCCGTCCCATTCATCATGGTGTTCAAATTACTGTTTCCAATTTCCCCACCAAAAATAATGAATCAGTAGGTACGATTTTGCTTGAGTGCATGTATTGTTTCAACAATGTAGTATTCTAAAAGAAATAACACGATCATTGCAAAAATAAAATGGGTTTACCAAATGTGGCTTAGCTAGGCAGATTGGTTTTCGGCTGGAGTACATATTCGATTACCCATTATTAACATATTGCCATCGTTTCTTGGAAACAGAATAAATTTTTTAACAATCACACTTATAAATTGTATATACAGAATGTATTGGTATTACATGCAATAACAAACTACCAAACTCACAACATCATGCATTATTTAGTGAATGCGATGTCAATGTACAGTAGCTGGTCATAAATTTAAGATCGTCCTCAACAACGTTTAAGTGGGGGAAAAACCAAGGACAGATGGAATAGAGCGACGTATTTTTATGTATATTTCTGGTAGTGTTCGAATTTCTTGTTATATAATTTTCCAATCCTATTGCGGTTTGACAATTTTCGCCTGGAGTTCTTCTTTTTCAAGAAGTTTGTTAGCTGTTCATTCCTATAGAAATCGCTATGACAGTTGATCCGAGCGAGGTTACCCCAAAATATCTGAGTTAGCTTGGATATATCCGTCATGCACTATTATACGATTAAACGTATGTTAAAACCTGCCTTGGCAGCAGACTAATATTAGTATGGAACATTGAAATCAACTTGTAATATCCTTTTATATCAATCCGGCATGACAAGACGTATAATTCTTATAAAAGCTTTTGCACTACAGTGGTACGAATCGAAAGCGACTGCCCGACATTAATACGAAACGTTATTTGCGGTATTTTTAGGAAGTTTTTGCCAACAATTTTAATATAAAAGCAAAATGCTCATTCTGTATTCATGTACATACAAATGAAACCACGGAAAGAAAATTTTAATTTAAATTGAAATTTCAATTATAAAAAATATTACAATTTTTAAGGATAGTAAATTGTTCACCTTGATTTTGAGGTACAATAACAAACGGCGACGACCAAAAAACACTTTTTTGCAAACGTATACAATCGCTGGTCGCTCAAAAGTCTTTTGCAGTAGTTCGCGCCTGCCCAAAGATTTTTGCTTGCGGGGATGACGCAGAAGTTGGCTAGTCCGAATGAGAAGCAATTCGAAATAATACTATCTCGAAGAAAAATTTTATTGTGGCCACAATCATATTCGAATGCTAGAGATTGTGTGGCCACAGTGGTACTCAGAAGCGATACGAAAACAAAATCATTCGGAAGAAAATGAAGAATTTAAAATTTGTAAAATAAAAATAGCGCAATGTTAATAACTAAGGGTGTCCCAACAAGAACGGAAGATTTAAATTTTAAATGAAACACAGATATTTAAAAAAATCGTAGAACTTTATTATATCGGAAAGTAGACAGAATGAGGTTATGTATGGAACGACACATCGGGCAGATGACCGCCGCGGCTTTGCTGGCACACACGCTATCTTTTAATGAAATTTTCAATGACCGTTTTGCATAAATGCTGCGGTATTTCATTAATACAGCGTCCAATTTCATCTCTTAAGACTTAAGTAGTCGTCGGATTGTTCGCATAAACCATCGACTTCAAGAAACCCCAAAGAAAAAAGTCTAATAATGTTAAATCGCACGATCTAGGCGGCCAATTCTGGTCTCCATAACGCGAAGTAACACGACCGGGAAATGACTGATGCAACAATTGAAAAGTTTCTATGGCTGTATGACATGTGGCGCCGTCTTGTTGAAACCACATGCCCTCCACATTCATTTCTTCAATTCTAAGCACGAAAAAACTGATTATCATCTCACGATACCGAACACGATTGACTGTCTGGCGTTCTTGTTGGGACATCCAAAAGAAATCTGTAACAAATGTTTCTTTAAAGAATTAGTGTTCAGAGTATAATTGAAACATGAAAAGCCTTTGCAGTTGTAATGAAAAAAGGACTACCATCACATGAACATAAACAATGCTGACGATAGAAATTTATAATGGAGGGGTTAATAAAAAAATTAAAGACGTTGCTAAATTTGCCACTTATGTAGCATCAAGTATCGTGGAACGCTGATTAACAACTATAAAAAAAAATAATGAAAACTATTTGAGTTTTTATATGCCAAAACAAATTCACACAAACTTGCACGTATCTACAAATAACGAGAAACAATGTATGTAAGCGAAACTACATACACATTCATATACTCGTAGTTGCATATGTGGGTACAAATTTCAACATAATGAAGAATATATTTTTATTGTTCAATTAAGTTTCCATGCCACTCGTTTATTCATTATTAATATTAATGCATTTTGCGGCCAATCTGTTAGGTGTAGAACAAACAAACCACCCTCTACTATCTGTCCACCAACTACACAAGATTTCCTCTCATCTTTTCAACAAACATTTGTTCTAACCGTCTTATAAATATTTTAATTGTTTTAACGCAATTTTCAGTTTTTACTGCTCCTGAGTAATTCATAAGTAAGGGCAACTGCTCACGTTTCATGAGCAAAGTCGGCTTCTACCATTTATCACTGCTTTGGCTCATGAGAAACCAGACGTTGCTTATTACTCATCAGCTCCAGCTCATAAGTAGAGGGTGTCACCCACGATTTGTAAGTGGCGAGTAACGGCGCTGACTTATTTCTCTTATTAGTAACTAATTATGCATAAGCCATGAGTAATGCGGTACTACTTATAAGTCGTATTCGGTGAGTTTGTGATTGCTTATTTGGTGAGTTGATGAGTAATGATCAAATGTGAACTTGGTCGTAAAGCAACACCTCATATCTCAGTCATAATGCTTACTGAAGACGACTTGGCTCATGAAACAGAAAAGGTTGAACAGGTAGTTCTTTTAAGCCTAATTGACGATTTTGTGCCACCAATATCTTTACTTTATCAATGCTAACATCAATTGAAAACTTTGATGTCCACAATTCGATCGCATTTAAATACTCTGTACCGCTCATATGCCCTTGTTTTTGATGAAATCGATTCTGTAAAATTTTCAGCGATTCGGCACACGAAATTGCATTTGTAACATAAAATTTAGGATGAATTCCTTATTCTGTATTTTTATCCATTGCAAAAAATTGTAAAAAAAAACATACCTGAGATAAACTAACTAAATTCAGCGCTATTGCCAATTGAAATGGCAGATCGCACTTAAACTGCTCTCCAATATAGAGCCATTTTCTGAAATTTTGCAATAATTAACAAGCTGTGTTCTCATTTTGAAAACAGTGAAAACAATTATACAAAAAACTTTTAGCAAATGTCAAAAATTTCAATCCAGGCCGTAGGCCGAACAAAACACACATAAAAACTGTGCTATAAATATTACAATATTTATTTTTATATCAATTTAATCATTTTTATAATTTTTCGGAAATTGCGTAAAGGTTTGTAAATGCAGGAACACCTGCTGTATGTATTGGTGAAAACGAACTATGGCTTACAACGTCTACACGCTCAACAGTGAGAAAATGTTGACATTGATATGAGGAACATGTTGTTGATATGAGTAGCACACACACTTATACGAAAATGTTCACAGTCACATTCGTGACAGTGGCAGAAGTATTGTACACAGTCCCACACACATAGAGGACATATACCCATGGATGTAAGGACCCTTTTGGTCCCGCCCTCTTTGTTACAATGTACTTGCACATGCATATCAATTCACCAAGTTCAGAAATTGAAATGTTGCTGACAATTGTTAAACATGTTGTTGACTACAAATACAATCACATACAAAGCAGTAGCAGTAGCAAAGAAGAAAAAAACGACGACAACACAACAGGACGACAGCAATTGCAGTTACACGTTGCATGAGGCACATTCATGACAAGGCATAAATTTCTTTTAAGCAGGATAGTAGACGGTGGGGAGATAGATGGGTTTGATGTATGCAATTTATTCGTTTCACTCTTTTTTTATTTTATTTTCATAGAAGAAAATCTACATGAATGGCCGTATCTTCATGCTTAGTTAGTTACTTAGCGCTGTCATTACAAAACACAACGATTTTCTAAAGAGGTTCGTGGGCGATTCATATACGATACACACAATTTTGAAGGTTATGCGCTGTTATGGATTCTGTGCAGTATTTTTGTAAGCCTTCTTTTTAAATCGCGTGACAAAAGATTTATCAGCTGACAAGCATATTATTCCACTTTTCTTGTATACATTATTTAATCGCTGTAATTCAACAACAGAATCCGTTTGCAGCAAAAGTAGCGTCATCATGAGACAAAACGCAATCGGTTTAAAAAGATGGTAGACGAGCAATTTTTTCTATGCACTTTTTTTTTTTGCATGACCAACAAATTGATAAGTTGCAGGAGAGAAATATTAGGATGCGGAGGATGTCCTCAAATTCATGCAAGATTTGAGCTTTGAGTAAACTGTACGGTGAAATGTTAAAGCAAAAAAAGGAAACTGTTTGACAGTAGATAGTTCAGAGTTATTAAAAATGGGCTGATGGACGATGAAACAACGCATTAAGGGAAAATGATATAATAATGATTTTCGAATAAAATAATTTTCTCTAATATAGATCATTTTTATTTGGACGACTTCGCTGATCGTTATAAAATCTACCAGCTATTATCGACAAATGAATATCGGAAAGTATCACCACTTGGCAGAGATATTAGGTTAATGTTATGAGAGAACATTTTTCTTCGAATATGTGGCTGACCAGTTAATAGTGCTCGCTATCTACATGACCGTTCAGTTTATTGTATCTAAATTGTAAGATGCGGAAGCGTTACGGTGTAGTTTCTACAAGATAATGTTGCTTATTATACTCGTATACCAGAGAAACAACTACTTCTTGAATCATCGAATTTGGGACACACTTCGTTGCTCATAAAAACGGAAACAGAAATCAACTTCCGAATTAACATTAACCTATATGATGGTATGGACGATGTGCAACAAATGATGTGGCACATCAAAACATCCAAATTTTAATCATAGAGCTAAATCCTACAGAAAGAAAATCATGTAATTCTTAGCTCTTCTATGTCAGGTTTTAGGTTTTTACTTTCGAAATGGAAAAAAGTTAACATTCTGATAGTTTATAAATCGTACTTACAAAAGTTTGATTATTTCGGAGAAGTTGTTTGCATACCAGATTGTCTGCAAATTATCGTATTCAACCTCGTCATTCTACTACGGCATTAATGTTGTCTGAAACCCACTGTATAATTAAATCTTGCCTATCACTCACCTAGGCCCCATTTGGCATGCTTCCTCTCCAAATACAATAGGGTTAACTTCCTTTACCTTGCATCATCTCTCTTGGCTACCATCAGCCTCTTGCGTTCATCTAATAGGAACGTGCGCTTGACATGCATCAACGTAGTGACTGGAGGCCCGGAGGAAATGTGTGATGCATTGCCATCACCACATCCATCCGCATTACGAACACAGGCGTCACCATCACCACTACCATGACACCCACGACACTAACGAGAACAGCAAAGGAAATTTTTCAACGTATTTTGTGTACAAATGTTTGTGAGCCAGGGAAAAATTATATGTAATTGTGAATACTATTAGCGTGGCCCTCAACTACTATACCTAGATTTCTAATAGTTAAATCTTCTGTCAGCGGACAAAGAATTTTGACCGAAATGTTCAGCTAAATTAAGAAAAGCCCAAGCTGTTGCCCACATGCATTGAACATTGTGGTGTTAACAAAATGTTCAAAATTTCTTATAATTTGCTCCGGTTATACTCTACTCTACCCTACAGAGATAGTATGATCTTTATCGCCTTCGATGCCAGTTTGTATAAACGATAACCTAAAAAAATCTAATCCTAATTAAAAAATAAAATAAATTCCTATTATTTCACGAACGGTATATAAGGGAGCCTCTCTCAGTTTGTAATCCAACAATTTTAGCACATTGTTTATCTATTTTTCCAAACATTGGTTTGAAAATCTTGCCACTTACTTCTATGCTCGATAAAGTTCCTATCCTTTTTGTTAAGTGGATATCCTTTAGCACGTGCCGATTCCAAAAATCGATCTTTCTAACGAGTCTAAGCCATTCGAAATAATTTTGGATTGTCGTATGCAATATTTTTAGCTTCAACGAAATTTTCGCACAGAAACGAGTCGGTTTAACCAATTAAAGGCTTTCATTTCGTACTCATTAACCTCATTTGGTTGATCGTCATTGGGTGATCGGATGGCGGTTGTCATCATTACGAGTACGATTTCCAAAAAGGAATTTCATGAATTTCTGAAAAAAAAAAAATTGTAAAATCTGAAGAAGATGATTCTCTTGTGCCTCCATATTCACAGTACGATTCAACAGTAGCCTGACATCTGAAAATATTGTCACACATCACAAATTGTAGCTTGAAATGTTAGCTTTATAAAGGTGTAACATACAATTTAATCAGCAGAGTAAAGTATTCCAAAAACAACAAAAGCGCTATCTATATGAAAAAAAAACCTAAACTTAATTTCTTCCTAACCACATCGCTGTCAAGGTAATTTCCTACAGAAGATTTTTACTCCCAAGATAACCATCAATAAAAATCTGTCTTTTAAGACCAGAGTATTCGTATTGGCAAAGCAATTTTTTTTTTGGTTGGAAATGGTACATTTGTTACTTCAAAAACTCTGTTTTGATTTTATTCGGTTTGAGAAAAATTAAAATGTTTGTAGTTTAAACACCGTACACAAGTAATGACAAATCCATTTCCAAATCTGCTCTTCGATAATGTTAGATAAAATGCGATGATTTGGTATTGTTTAATTCAAATTCAAATTATTTGAGTCAAAAGTTGGTACTAATTGAAAAATCAATATCTATTTGTATTTACCTGACCTCTCGAAAATTGTGTCCGAATCAAAAAAAAAATCAGGTATGTGATACAAAACGTTTTCGATTTGAAATCGATGCAAAAACGATGAAAGTTGTGATGCACATCTTTTTATCGATTTCATTTCGGTTTGAGCTGAAATCGATATCGATCTCATTTTCCATTTCGTTCTATGGAAAATATGGATAAGAAAGGTGTGATAGAAAACGAATTACAGTTTTCATTTACGGTTTTAAATCGAGTAGTCTTTGTGTGGCGATTTTGCAAAGTCGCATTTCTTTATTCGGAAGAAAAATAATAAATTGCGAACAATTTAAAACTAAAGTGAAGAAAATTTGAAATGTAGGTAATTATATCAAACATCTGATAAAACACAGACTTATTTTGTATATTTCAGGGGAAAGCACGCAAATTCGAGGCAAGAAGATAAGATGCTAGATTTCATGGAAAAGTACCCACAAATAGGCAAAGGACTTGTAAAAAGGGATAGAGTAGAAGTTGAAAAACTTTGGTTTATCCATTATCCAAATAAAGACTTCTTTATTTAAGCGAAAGCATTCTACAAAACTATAAACAATTATGTATTACTGAAACCTTGGGATAACACATTTGGTTTACTTTTTTCCCGGCAAATCTAGTGGGTTGGAAGCATCGCGTAACTTTTTCCTTTTAATATTTTTTTCTTTATTTGATGCATCACTTAAAATTGCGGACACTGCGACAATAAATGCCATGTTATAAAATTATTTTTCAGCTTACACTTGTTAATTTGATTCTTGTTGTGCAAACCCTTGTATTTTAAAACGTAAACAAATGCTCTGAGTTGTATTTTGCAAAAGAATATGGTGGAAATGAAACACAACTGGAAAATGAAATCGATCGCTAAAATCGATCTGTTCGTTTTGGTACTTCGTTTTCATTTGAAAACGAATCGATTTGCATCACATACCCCAATATATATATTTCGTATTCCGAATCTTCATACTTACCAGCCACCGCGCCATGAACGACCTTTTTTGATATTGAATAATAAAGCAATACATTTTCAATATTCTCGTTGACAAAAATTAATTTAAAATTACTTTGGTCACCTACTTGTCAAAGTCCGTAATAAGACTGATTCAACGAATCATACACGAAGGAGATTGAACGAAATGCTTTACAACCATAGCCACCAAACTTTGACTGCTCAGAGCTTATTTAACGATATTTTTATATCAGAGAATTTTATTAATTTCAATTCAAATTTCTCAATTTTATAAAAAAATGTGATGCGCTGTATGCGTTATAACTAATTTATCTACGTACATTTTTCGCTATAGAATTTTTTGCAAAATTGTCACTTCCTTCCTATTTTTAAAGAAATGTAAACCAAATGTCGAATTGGATTAATCGGCTAGGTCACAAAATATTTTAATATAAGCATGACAAACTATGTAACAAACGATATTTAGCGAATCAACAATTGGAAATGCGCCTACATTTTAGCAGGGTCACCACCTTCTCCTTCTTATGTGGCGACTGGAATAGACAGCCTTATCTATTATACGCCGCCCATAGAAAATAGTTCCAAGTGCTTGGATCTTCTGCACTTCTCCTCCGATTCATCACATCAAGCTTCGATAGTATTTCAAAAACCTAGTTCTTCCAACGGAGGAAATTCCTAATTTGGACTCTTTGATTGTTATCCACTTGGGAGTAGCCAGATCCCTCTGCAGAATTTCCCAAGCAGCTCACGACTTCCGACCTTCGGGCAAGTATTCCCTGGTAGTGCCATTAGACGCCCGTTTGATGGTAGCTACAGTGAGAAGGCGACTAGTTGAGAAACCTAAATGGCATGCTAACACCAATGCATCTCAGGCCAGTAGGTAACTTCTGTTACTGAAACTCAACTCACCAGTCTAGTGGTCGTTGGCAGCTCTAACACTAGGATCGGGTGCAGTGGCCTTATAAGCCACTCATCTTAAAAAACTTTTATCATGAAAATACCAAAGAAAATATACCACCTTACACCGTGTATTAATTTAATAATCAAACTTTAACAAGTTAAGAAATAATAAATCAAGTGATTTATTATGTTTACTTATTGTATGGATAAGTTTTTTCATACTGGACCACATTTGCTTACTTAGAACTATTGATAACTGTATTGTCGCGAGCGAAGTACTGATACATCCTCAGACTACTGAGCTTACCATAGACTTTTTGAAGCGAAAATGTATAGCCCATTAGGACTTCCGTATAAACAGGATCATACGAACATTAAGGTCGGCGCTTTAGAAGAGCTGGCACAGCTCTTTTTCTATCTACCGACTACCAGACTTTGTTGCGTAATTAACAAATAAGTGGCAAAATCATTACCGGTCGTACTATAGAAGATTCAGTCCTTGTATGGTAATTAATAGTAACTATTTTAGAACTCATGTATAACAATCGGTTCTATCTCTATCGAGCTTTCAGTATACACATGAACGGAAAGGCACACTTAAATTCACCCAACTTTTTGCATTTGCAGAGTTATTGTCATAGTTATAAATCATTATCGTCTAAAACAGCCTAACGGCCAATCTAATCTCCAAAATAAACTTACTTGCTACTTTCAACAAATAATTCTACGAAGGTAGTGCCAAAGCTAGCCGACCTGACGTGTGGTGCCAGTAGTTTGAAAAACATATTTTGGTGAAAAGTAGCAACCTTATAAATCTTATAAAGCTTAAAACCTCAAGGTGCAAATTTGTTATTATTATTATTTTTATTTGAGCCATTAAAAGTAAACGATCTCAGTGAATTTGTAAACATGGAAAAAATTTGTCATCGTTATGTAATTCAATATTTCCATTTGAAAGGTCTCAGTCCAACCATTATTAAAGCCGAGCTAGATTCTGCTTTGGGGTAGTTTGCTCCTTCTTTTACGACTGTAAAATATTGGATATTTGAGTTTAAACGAGGCCATACAAGCTGACAAGCAAGACACGGTTAAGAAAATCCACAAAATGGTATTGGCTTATCGTTGGCTGAAGGTACGTGAGCTAGCTGCAATGATCGGTATTTTAAAAAGTGCTACAAATCGTACACTGGCCAAAGACTTTAAAGTGTGAAAGCTGCGAGCAAAATGGATGCTGCGCTTGCTTTCAAAAGAGCAATAACTACGTCGTGAATATTTTTTAGTAGAGTGTTTGCAATGTTTCACCGCAATAAAGCCGAATTTTCGGGTCGATTTATGATCATGGATGAAACATTGATCCGCCACTTCACATCTGAGGCAAACGGACAATCAAAGCAGTGGACTCGAATGGGAGAATCGTGTCCAAAAAAGGCGAAAACGGTTCCATCGACAGGCAAGGTCATGACATCTGTTTTTTGGGATGCCCATGGGATATTTATTGATCATCCCCAGAAAGGAAAAAACATCAATGGCGAATATTATGAAAATTTATTGCAGTGTTTAGGTGATGAAAATATGTAAAGAAGTTAAAAATTTAATTCTCAGTGGATTCGTTGCCGAGCAGTTCGAAAGTCACTAAATTATAACCAATAAATTATATAAAATAATTTTTTAAACCATTCAAAAAATTGACGTATATTTAATAGGTCAGTTGGATATCGGCATCGGGAATCATAAAATCTCCACTATTTAAAATAAGATTTAGCACTTGTAGAAGCGCATTTTGTGTGTTTTTATAACGTTAATATTGTAATAAATAGACCTTAATGATGACCTGAACCTCTAATCAATACAAGTATCCAAAAAAAATTGTGGCATTTTATAACTTGCATAATGAGAAGATAAAAAAAGAGAAGAGAAGAAATATAAATGAAAGCGCAGTGAAGAAATGTGAAATATCAGCTACCTCGATTCTTCCTATTCTCTCTTAGGAGAACAACCTAAACAAAATCCCTTTGTAGGTTATGTTTCCCAAAAATGCTGCCTGATAGCAATATAATTCGCAAATTTAAGAATAAGGAGCACCTTAATATTAATATACAGGTAATAACACATTTAGCTCAGTTCCTTTTCGGATTTACTTGTTCGCTTTTTACTTTTATTCCACGTTTTTCAAATTCCACCACAACTTAGTCCCGGAATATTTCAAGCGAAAAACAATTTCTTGAGACAAAGTGAGAGAGAGGGGGAGAGAGAAAATGCGTATAGAAGATATTATTCCAAATATTTATGAAAAGACAATAGGAATTTATGTGAAAAAGTTATACAAGGGATGAACGCATTTTGTGAGTATCTGCCTTAATTAACTAAGGCGAAGGATACGAAGAAAATGAATTTAATTGTTTTCAGTATACATTTCATACATTTCAAATGATATTAATCGATGAACAAAATACATTTAAACAAAACTTATGCAGAGGCTGGAAAACATTACGTAAGATATCCACATTAACTTGAGAGAAATATATAGAGTATAATCTGTTCAATTCGGCAATAACGATTCTCAGAGTGCTTTTGTGGCAGTTGTGGCTTTTCTCAAAAATGTAACCAATCGTCCTGGGTCGCCTGCATACTAGAAATAAGTGTTCTTTGAAGTACACCAGGGGCGAAGATGTGGAAAAAGTTTCGTATTAATCTATTAAAGTTTTTATTGCCTTTTTGCTAAATTTTACATTCAGAAACTACTATTTGGAGAATTGAAATAAAAATCTTTGAACTAGACTTGTCCTATTGGCAAAATTTCACGGAAGTCCTTCCCGTAAAACAACCATAAACACTTTCCGAACAAATATTACTATCGTTACAATTAGCTATGTAAGTGAAGATAAATTCAGAATTCGGTTCTAGGTTTAATTGAAGGACCATTCTTCTTTGTTTAGTTATGAAAATTGGATATATTTGAAGAATTTAGAGTTAAGAAATTTTTCCCAACAAAAAGTTTTCTTCAAAATTCTGTCCTAATTGCAATGTCTCGGTATAAGTTTGGAATTCTATGTATAGGCACAGTGGAGGAAAATGATTTACATGAGAGCCATGCAAAAAGTACAAAACTGAGAGTGCCCAAATTTGTCTGAAATGTTTTAAGAACATTTATCGAAAGCTTTTCCTAATAGCAATGTTCTGGTATAAGATAGTTTGACGAAGAATCTCTCGTTCAGGCCACAATGGCCGAAAAGATTTTATATGAACAATTTGCAAAAGGAATTGAGTTTTCTGGAATCCTTCATGAAAATTTGAATGAAAAGCCTTCCCTGATAGCAATGCTCTGCAATAAGTTGAGTGAGTGACAATTTATCGGTAGGCGCAGTGGGCAAAAATGCTTGAAGTTTAAAAATTATTACATAAGTGAATAGATTAACTTCGCTATAGATTTCTCAAATTGTTCTTGAATATCCTAATCACTTTTTGAGAGTAAACGAATTATGTGAGCACACCTTTTGTGGATTGTAATATACGTCTTAATATTGTGTTATATATCCTGGGCAACCTAAACGGTTTGCCTTCTTGCTAGAGAAGTAACGAATTTAACTTCTCACACTTGAGTCCATGACAAAATATACACTGACACAAATGAAGAGTTAACAGGATTTAACCGGTTTGAATACACATTTCTCAAAAAAATAAAACCCCTTGGCATAGAAGATGTTTCAGAAATTAGAAGCATTTCAGTTCTGAGCTCCTTGTTGTGCATTACTACAACTAAATTGGTTCTTCTGATACAATAAATCTAATTTTTTCAGTTGCTTTTCCTAACAAAAAGGCAACGTCATAGCATCTGTGCATAGCAGTAGGAAAAACTTTGACTTCCCTTTTGACATAGCATCTAATTATCTTGTTACTTTTACATTGACATTCTCGCATGTAAGCATTATAAACAAATCCAATTTTCTGCTAAATTGAATTGGATTTTCCCTATCGTGTAACCATATTTCAAATACGAAGCAAAATCACCGCAGCATCCTATCAATGTGATCACGTTTTAGATATATTCTTTCGGCGAGGCCAACCTCAAGGGGAAGGTCAAACCCACAAAGGTGGCCCCACACGTTTCGCATTCGTTGGGAATGCCAATTATGATGGATATTCCATTATTCATAATGCTGGCGAAAATAAAAGAAGGATAACATCAACCCAGATGACTGAGAAGGTAATAAATAAAATAAGATATTTTACAGTGGAAAGCAAATAATTGGCATCTTTGCAGCCCCAGATGAGGTGAACTAATACGAGCGAAATGTGAAAGGATATAGTCTACTCCGTTGCCCGTATTTGCATACGTTCATATATAAACTTGACGGCTACGTGGCCAAAGTTGTAACTGACAAATTAAAAATAGCATGCTAACTCTTCAAGGATTTGATGATGGATGGACGGTTTTTCGGTTGTTACCAAAATTCAAAAAAGAAGAAGAACAACAATAACAGGATACAATTCCTTGGAGAGTGGAACAACAAAACAAAAACAATAGAATTTTTAAAATGATTTCATACGAGTAGTAAAAAGTTCGTTTTGTTGCTTTGTTAATTTCAACATTTCTCGGAAAAAATATATGCAAATATATAAAAAAACATACACAGGCACATGTGAAAGAAACTCTTGTCTATTTCCTATGCATACGTACGTGTAAGTAAGTTTGTGTGTATGCGTATTTTACGTATGTGTAATACAAGCTATTGTATAACTTTATAAAAGGAATGGCACATAATAATTTTGTTGTTGTTTGTAATAATTCTATTAGCAAAACAAACACAACTTACATGTATAATATTATAAAAAGCACTCAGACATATACATACGTATGTAGTCCTTGTTGCTAATGTACTTTAAAGCACGTGTATGTATATGTGGGAATGCAAATACATTTTCATTTATCTAGCTTGACTAGCGTTAGCGAACCAACATCAACGTGTAACGTTTTGTGTAGCATCCTATAATCTCTCTCATTGTATGTTTTACACGTGAAGGCATTGCAAAGGATGTTTCTCTTCAATCTTCATTCATTTCTATCCATGACAAAATATTTTGCAGCGGAAGGCATTGGAAAAGTTATCTAGCAGTAAAAATTCGATCTATAATTACATTCAATACTTCAATACACATAAAAAAATCGTAACGAAAAAAGTTCCAAATGAAGACCGCGTGGAATTTATGTCATCATTCATTATGATTTCCTTTTTTTTAGAATACTTTGTGAAAGTCTTATGGAAGTCTTACATTCCGTATTAGAAGAATTGTGTGTATGCCGGGTCATGGACCACAACGTGAAATGCAAACCCAAGTTGGGAATCTGAATCTCAGCTACCCTTAGGTTATACCTCAAAATTATGCAAAACGCGATGAGTTCAATTGGAGTTTAATATTTCATAATTGTGAAATAATTTTGTTTTTTAATTTTAAGATTTAGAAACATTCTTAAGTCTTTCTCGAAGAGTGCTGATTTAAGAAAGACTTTATTGAGAGCGGAAGACACTGTGCTGCGATGTCACCTTGAATATTTTCTTGGCAGGCATTTTTTAATCAAAAATGATACTGGGTATGGATATATTTATTTGACAGTTGAAATTTTAAATTCTCACGCATGAGAATGTTGCTAATATATATTTTACATTTCCACAAATTTGAATTTTGTCCAAATTACCCTCTCAGATTCCTTACATATTCTTCCCTATGTTGCTCGAAATTCGATCTATTACCGGATGGTAACCTCCTGTTACCCGGGCCGATGCGGTATATAAAACCATAATTAGTTTTACTTTGCGCCATCCAGTTTAAGTAATATGAATAGTAATATGAATTACCTCAGTTTAACCCGAATTAAGCAGTGAGCTAAGATATCGGTATAATCTCGACTCTAACCTGAATCACTGAAGAAAAACCTTCGGTGATCAGGACCTATATTCATAAAAGTGCTGAATGAACTATACTATCCCAAAGCGTCCATTGGAATTTGAACTTTAGATGAATCGTGATCATAGATATGATAAGTAATCCGTAGCTGAATTACACAAAAATTCCAGTCAACGACATCATCCCGGGTAATTGATATGAATCTGAATTACGACGAACCCCTTATTACCGATACTGTTCCCAATCGCTGACTGAAATCTGAATTATCAGTGAATTCGAGTCTTCAAAGTAAATCGGCCGGGTTAATGAGGCAGCCCATCATCGTCAGTGGAATGGTTACTCCTTCAACACATGAAAGTTTTGGGTTAGTATAGTAAAACATGTAAAACATAAGTCCTGTTTCGGAATACATTCTCCGGTTTTCAGTTATATCCTTTATATCTTAGAGATTTTTATTTTTTAACAATTTTGGAAAATTTTAATTACACCAGTGGCATCACTTCGTTCAACGAAGTGAGCGGGTTCAACGAAGTGATTTCGTGTTCGGACGATCTGTTTCGGAGATATCGAAATATTTCCAATTTTTCCATATTTTGGAATTATAATCGGCTTAACACCTTTTGCAGATACATCCGTTGAATGGTTAAGTTCAGAAAAACATTAAAATTACTTTGCAGAAATTCCCTTGAATGAAATCCCAGTGTTCGATAGTAATTTCTAGTTTTCGGATAATCCATAGAAAAAATACAGCACAGTATTTGATAAGGCAGATGCGAAAGCAATGTCAATGCATTAGTATTAGCTTGTCTACATATCTTAATAACGTACTCTTACCTTTGAAAGTACTCGAATACACACATTTTCTTGCATTGGTCTATTACAGATCTATTAGGTGAGATTACATGCGTTAAATTTGTATAAAGAGAAACCTATTTAATAAATAATCTAAACTCCATTATTCGAAATGTTCGTCGGCAATTGTCCACATCCACAATTATATAAAATATAATCTAGTATGTTCACTATCGCACCACAGTCGATCACATAGCAAAGGCATTGGTTATGCATAATTTTTTCGTTTTTTATGGAGTGATTGATTCAGTGAATGCCTTTGATTTTTAAGTCTATTTATAATCAATTATTTAATTACTATATAAATTATAATAAAACGTAACCTCTTACAAATTCCAGCATAAATATAGTCTTGATCAGAACTCATACACCGAATACCCAAAATCATCGTTTGTCATTTAATAAAAGTAATAAAAAAAGTTAAGAAACGATGTTAGAAAATAAATATGAGAAAAAAATGAAAGCAGAAGCAGAAGATATGGAAACGCAAAACTGTAAAATGCGATATATACATCATAGGTTTGTTTAATCACATTTCTGTTCGTTCTCATCATCCTTGAACGTTATGAAGATGCTGAGCGAATGCATAATGCTCTGACACAAATGAATGGATGATGATGAAATGTTTTCAGTCTATTACTTAATTTGCCAAATAGAAAACACAGCTACCCACGCAAACAACAACTAAGAGATCGCCCCACACATCCCTCTGGATTATGTTGAATACTACTTTTCACTGTCAGCTACATTGCATTGTGCATATCCTTTACGCCTAAACAAACAACTTAAACTGCTGCTGTCTTAACCGTTGTGAATTTATCTGATATTTTTGAGAGAAGGTAAGACAATTTTTAGTACTGCCATCATCAGTTTCTGATTTATTCTTAGATTACCATACAATTTTCTTAGTTTGTTTAGTTACCCCGGCAAAAAGAAATTGAGGGCGGATTGTGTATTGTCAGGCAATGAAACACACTTGTCCCTCTGCTATAGTTTAAGGTTGATTGTTGATAAGTCGTGTCCACAAAAAGACCTGGTTTCAGTAGATTAGAAATACTGGTGCTCTCGCCTTAATGCAATTTGCAGTGTTCGATGCTATTGGCCAGTGTTGATCCAATTGAACTATGACATTTAAACTTCCAACTGATTGAATGTGATGATTTTATACAAGGTTACAGTCGTTGAAGAGATTCATAATAGAGAACGAAAATAATTGATGTGTAAATAACTAAATAATAATATTTTAGTATTAGATGTGCAACTAAGTTCTCGCTATTTTTTTTTTTTTTTTTCTTTTATAAAAACGCAACTTTATTATGAAAATACAGAGTGAACGTCGGGACTTTGTCTTGCCGCCATTTTGGTTAACATTAGTTTTGACAGTTCATATTTGGCAGTCGTGAAGTAGAGACGTGGCAAAATTATTGTAGAAAAATATTTGATAAAACTCGAAAAATATTTTAATAGTTAAAATATTTTATTTTTTATATTTTAATAGTTAAAATATTTTATCAAAATCAATCATCGATTACTGTGACGATGAGAATGTTATGTGAAATTTTTGGGAGAAACAACGTGCCAACAAGACGCACTATTTATCGCGTAGTAAATTATTTCCCAGAAAGAGGGTCTGAGCTCAAAACATTGCTGCTGCTCAAGACAGTGTTCAAAACAATCCATCAACCTCAATTTGACGTCGTGCTCAAGAGCTTGATCTTCAAAGAACAATTTTGGCCACAATTTTGCATAAGGATTTGCATTTGTTTCCATTTAAGATTCAGTTGACACAAGAGCCTCTTCCAAAAGATCATTTACACTGCCGTACATATGCCAATAGGGTGTCACAGCAAGCCCATGACAACCCCGATTTTCATGAAAAAATCATAATGAGTGAAGAGGCAGCATAATATGCCTAAAAGGTTCTTTTTCGCTCATTTTTTTTTGAACTTTTAAACTTTTTTTTTTTTAAACGTCAGAACGAGAACACAAGTAAACGATAGTAAACAGTTTAGAGAAGGGACGGGAGGAGGTTATGATAGTGTTTGAAGGAACTCTACGTCATGAAAAGTGACGTATGGTAAACTAACAAATTAACCGAACGAACAACGCGATATACCTATATTTAGTTACATATTTCATTAAATTCAAAAGAATTCAAATTTCAAGTTACTCCTGACCACACAAACCGAAGCCAAAAACGTATATTTTACCGGTAAAATTTTACTTAGTCATCCAAAATATACATGCAGTTAGCTTTACCCCCTTTTGTCATTTAAATTTAAAAATTTAAACAAATATTGGATTCATTTTTTTGCTCTCTTCTCCATTAAATACTTTACAAATTGCTTACACTTTCTCTAGCACCAGTTTCAAACAGCATACTTTTTTTATCGTACATACCTGAAAAGACATAAGAAAAACACACCCAACAATTAGTTTATTTGGCAGAATAGAAAAAGTCTTTTTATCTTTTTTTTTTCAATTTAAAACAATTTCACACACAGATATTTTTCATGAAACAAATGCCACCAACAAAAAATCTTATTTGCATAACAATCAACAATTTGCCTAGCATATTTGGGTAAAACTCACAAAAAGAAAAACATAGGAAAACTTAAAAAAAACCATTTTTAAATATAGAAAAAGAAAACATTTTAATAACACTATTAAATACTTTAATGGATATGTACGAAATGAGTGCACACACAGAAAAAAATCAGATTTGCCCTGCAACGTGTACAAAAGTGAAGCATATTTGTTATAACAACGTAAAACTAAAGTATACTTTTGGGATGGGATTGAGAATTGTGTTTTCGTTTTAAATTCTAGCATTTAACCGTAAATCCTTAAATCCTGGAATGATACCAATCGTGTGTCTGCTAAGCGAGAAAAAAAAACTTAAAACCAAATGGAGCACAAGTGTTCTTTTTCTCTGTTTTCTGTTTATAGGATATGAAACTAACTAAAAACTGCACTCGTGCATCAAACTCAATTTAATATCTATAGTTTTTGCTATTGTTGTTTAATATTTTATGTTTATATATTGGTTTTTTGTTGTTGCTACATGCAGCACACTCAATCTGATATAAACCATATTTACTTATAAATATAACAATGGCAACAATATGTGCTCCACATATCCAATGGCCTAACTGAAGGACCCCTCTCTCTCTGTTTGGCTTTAGCAGCTATTTAGTTTATTTGCTGGCACGGCGCTCCTATACCACCGAAAAGAAACCTAATAAATATTGACGATATATAGGCAAATACTAAAAAAAACTCATATAGATGAAAATTCTGTAACGTAACAAACAAACACTGCCAGCCAGCTAGTCCATCTATCGGTTAAAGAATGAAAAAGCTGCAGTTTAGTGCAAAACAATATGTGTATATGTAAAGGATGTCGAGGAAGTCTCTGCAGCAGGACCCTTTATCACATATGTGTTGTTATACTACTCATGTTACATAGAGGGACACACTGTTTAAACTGTCTGTATTTCCACGACTACCTTAGACCAGCGTAATTATTGGGATATCAGATAGTTGTAACGAGGCAAATACAATAAAAATGACAGAATTTATGGTATGGGTAAGAAGATTTATTGTTTTCAAGAGAAATTCAGACTAACATGAAAATACGTATTACACAAATAATAGAGAAATTCAAATGTTTAGCATTGAAATTGGCAGATTGCTATTCACAACATTCTTCAAGATCATCAATATACTCTTATTGCATGTAAATTAACTAATTGGAGATTACTTTTGCTATAATGAAGCAGATGTCTTCAATATATCTATTCATCACGTATAAGAAAAGTGTATGTTTATTATAAAATTTCTGTCAGTTAACACATCCTTTATGGAATAGGAGTATTTAAAAATTTCAATACGAAACATAAAGATATGTAATATTCGCTGACAAATATTGATTGCGTTTATTTTGGTATCCTGTATAGGATACCAAAAAAAAAAAAAAACGCATCGGCGCTTAGCAAAATTAACTTGGCAGCATTGCTATTTATGAAATGTTTATTTATTTTGTTCTTATTCGTAACCATTTTATCATCCATTTTTAAAGTAAACGTAACTTATTGTTCACGCAATTAATAAATTAAAATTAAAATTGAATTGAAACGCATTGTGTTTGTGCTAATGGATAACTTTGAAAATGTAAATTTATGTTATTTGACGTTCTCCTTCTTCTTTAACTCTATTGTTTACCTTTGCGTAGGAGAACTTGGTAGCATTGTTATTTTCTATACTTTTCTACTACTTTTTTATACAACTTATATAAATTATCCCCGTTAACGTATACCGGATAGCATTTGTATAGCGAAACTGCTATAAGATACCAAAAAAACGCAATCATTATAAAAAAAATCTGAAACGTTAAAAAATTTAAAGAAAAAAGTTATACTTCGGACTTTACATTTTAAAGCATCCCCATGAATAGCAGGAAATTTTCAGTTAGCATCGATACTTAAAATCCAATCTTTTTCTCTCATGAAAAATATTCTTATTATTGCTTCAAATGTGCAAAATATGGAAACCGGAAAATCTTTTTCAGTTCTCTGTTGGAATGGTATGATAATCAGCCTTTGAGTTCACTCTTGAAGGCTTTTCGTGCTGGTGCATTTTGCGCCATCCACGCAATATGGCCACGTCATCTCTATTACTATAACTGAATACGCTTAACCAACTCGAGGTCAATGCTTCGCTCACCTCTTTCTTCTCGATGACCCAATCCCAGAACTGTTCCATATACTGATACAGCTAGATTTTTGTTCAACGAAAGAAAAACCACCACTTTGCAAGCAGTATCCTTCTTATAATCTCAATAAGAGTAGGTAGACAAAATCATCGCGCATATTATTGCAGTATGTGAGTGTAATTTCTCTAAGTGTATTTCGGACATTGCGAATTTCGGACATTTCAACGACCTGTAATGTAGTATGTGAGTGTAATTTCTCTAAGTGTATATTCTAGAAAGATCATCAAAACCGCTCCCAGAACTTTCAAGTATGATATATGTAATCTCTTTCCCTCTTTATCTGTGGGTGGGACTTTTCTAGCATTACGTTTACGACAGTAAGTTATGTTTGTTCCTCTCACTCCCATTGTATAGTGTATTGTTATCTCCTTTTCACTTGTTATGTAAATAAGAACATTCTAGAATTAAGTCTATGATGGGCGGCACTATTCTGTAAATATGTTTGTCTTTGTTGCACCCATTATGTAAATATGTGTTCTCTCTGAAATATTGTAGCATTTTCTAGAATAAGTAATTTTAGTATAAATAGAGCAACTTTGTACGTTTTTGGGGATTAATAAAGTTGACATTGATGTGGAAATACGCTCCACGATACCAAATCATAGTTTTCAAAGTCCACGAAGCGTTCAACGCCAGTATACTATTTGGTTGTAGAAACGAGTAAATTGGTTTTATTCACGTTTAGCTGTCACGTATTTCAAAATACGAACTCTTACTAACTCGCTCTAATGTTTAGACCCCAGTATTTGGCCGTGTACTCTCAGAGCCATATCGTGTTTACAATCAGAGCTTTTTCGCTTTCAAGCTGCGATTTTACTATTATGATCTCTTTTTTACATTCTCGGAGGTGGCAGTTTCGAGTTTCACCTGTTTTCTTGCATTTTTCTATATTGTGACTTACACGATTCCTCCATAATCGTCTGTTCCATTGTTTGTTCTCTTTTCTCTACTTAAATTGCTGCAATTGGCTGTGATGCTGTCTTTCCCTTAGACGCTATGTACAATTCTTCATCATACCCAGACTGGTCTGAGCGCGTTTTTTCATATCCAAGTACGGATTTGGGGGCAATAACCATCCAATACCCAATATATTGTCTCTATGAGACACTGACATCTAGATTAGGGGCTTTGTGTCGTAGAAACTGAAAGAGTCTGTTAAAATAGGCTGTGACCATTTCGGAAGTAAGCTGCTTTCTTTGTGGTTTGTTACGTATACAGTTTTTTCTTTTCTCGACGTGTTACATTTCCCCTAAAAGCGTGATACATATCCAAATTCGCCGCTATCCAAGGGCTATCCACCAAACAGAAAAATAAATCAGATGCATTGTCCTTGTTGTCTTTCCCCGTAGAATGAGCGGGCATGCTGTTTTGCTCTCTCATTTGGCGCTTAGGGAAGACTCTTTATGTGCAAAGCCCAATAACTTGAAACGTGCTAGTTAATTTGTTATCTCCTGTACTCGAAACTTTCAGTCCGCTCACGGTTTTGGCTTCCCGCACAAGAATACTAGAAATCCCTACTTTTCCATGCTACAGTTTATGCTTCGTAGGAACTCAAGAATGGGACTCACTGGAAATTCATTTACACTTAATGTACCGGGTTATCCATTTTTCGGTCTCAAAAGTAAAGTTAAATAAAACACCCATTATGTACGAACTACAATGTCGCCTCTGTATTGGTTGCAGCAGTGGATCTTTTGAGGCAGTTTTCTACCACTTTTTCGCAAATTTCGGGCGGTATGTCGGCGATAAATTGACGATTGTTAGTTTTCAAATGCTCCAACGTTTAGGAAACACGGTCTATGACGTAACCCTACAAAACAAATCTAACGGCGTCACGTCGCACGATCTTTGTGGCCAATTGATGTCACCAAAATGCGAAATTGAGGTTTCTGAAAACTTCTTAGGCAATAAAGACACAATTCAGTCCTGTGGTATGGCTCGTGAAATGGCATATGGTCCAGTTCATAATATTCAATTGCAGGCCAAAAAAAAATTCGGATATCAAACGGTCATAACACTCTGAATTGAAATTCAGATTATCCGCCACACTTTCACTAACAGAAGAGATATTTTCGGCTTTGCGTACATTACGAATATGCACAAGTCTGACCACATCTGTAACGCTTTCAGTCTCTTTAAATGTCTTTATAATCTTGCCAATTCCATGTGTATTAAGTCTATTATGACGACCATAATCACCCCGTTATGCACGAAAAGTGTCCATGTTTGAATCACCACTTTTGTAGTAAGTTTTAACTATTTTTACGTGTTCTTCGGTTGTTAAACAATTCATATTCGCAAATGGGGGACCTTTTACTAAATAAATAACACTTCAGATGGCAGGTATTTGGCATCTGACGGCCTAACCAGAACGGAGGTTTTGAAACCACTAAATGGATAACCATGTACAATTCTGTCAAATTTCTTCACACAGTGCCATTCGCGCATAGTTTCATATTCTCTACATTTGATTAAAATTCTTCATTAACTTGAAGCCACCAATATTCGGAACGTAGCACAATGCTTAGCGAAGGGCACAATCGTGCGTATGGTCTTAGGTTTTAGCACGGATAAAACCACTTTTTTTTGAGCAGCAACCACCGCAATGTGTTGATAGACACCAATCGATTAATTGACAGTTAAGTAATCGACAACTATAGTAAACAAAAATCAAACTACCGCTCGGAATCCCCATTAAATAGTAGGTGGTGCCTTTCAGTGAGCCTGAAAATATAGTGAATTTAGTCATAGATAAACTCTTCCATATCTCGCTCATTTGATACAAGAGAAACTGTTTTTCTATATTAAAAATAGAAGAAACAAAACTCCCGACAAACTTTGCCCTTTTTTGCAGATTCCAGAGCACATCGTTGATAGTTAGTAGATAGTTTTGTTTAGCTGATGCTCTGCCAGAATATTATCAAAAATCCTATATTCTCACCAGCCGCACCTTGCCCTCATTAAAGGTTTTCAAGGTTATGTGCATTTAATATTTGCTTTTAATAGATTTCCTGTTAAATCCAAATACCTATGAAATTCTTCAATCATTTCTAGTTAGTTTTGATGGGTTATTTCCCCCAAGCAACCTCAACACACATTATAGCAGCAACTATCGTATTTATGGGTCAGTGAGTATTTAAACATTTATGTGGATAGAAAATTGCGCTCTACTCGTGCATAACCTGCATCATAGTAGAAAAATATAAAATGTATAACAACTACTGTCAGGCCACGAGCACGATTGTCAGTCTCCCTGCATTTAAAAAGGAACATTTTAGCCAAGCTGAAGCTGCAACCGCAATAATTGAAGGGGAAACTACTGATGCACAGCAATCTAGAAGAACAATAAACTTAAACAACAGACTGTGAGCACATTATAAATACTCGTACTTTCATATTCGCATATATGAATTGAACTGAATCGAAGTGTGAGAAAATATGTCTATTACGAGCGGGCAGGCACCATGAATATTTTCATTAAATGTACTAATAATAAAAACATTAGTAGAAAGAACATCTCCACCCGAAGACTATAAAATTTATAAATAATAGTGAGAGCATGAATAATACATGAATAATATAGAAAATGTTCATAAAGTAAAACCACGTTGTTTTGCATTAGCAAACTTTTAAAGAGTCATTTTTATTATCAATCGTTTTCCATTTGCAGTTGATGCAACAAAATGCTATAAAGCGTAAAACTAGTAAACAAACGATTCAAAGTAATTTTCAATTACTTTAAATATCAAATTTTATCACTTTTTCCTCTGTTTTTGGCGTTGTGTACAATTGCATGTAAACTTCGTTAGCCGTGTAGAACGATAAATTTTTGATTTTTTTCTCCAACAGAGAATATTCAGTGATTTATTGATAGAATTGTGAAATATGTCTACAAATATGCGAATATTTACACGGTGGTACATCGGTGGCAGGCAGCAAAAGCAGGGTATTGATATCAGGGTTTATAGGTCATGGATGGCGTATGAGTGGCACAATAAATTCAATATTTTATGAAAGGAATTTTTTGTTCTCGTATTGTGTTGAAGTGATTGTGTAGTAATTTGTAACTACATCGAGGGAGGCAGTTGAAGAGTTGATGTTACACAACCTAAATATTTTACATATTAGTAAATATTTATGGACGAGCGAGCATGTGAATAGCACGAATTATTCAGGTACTTTAATGTGCGATTGAACTGCATTTTATAGGAAAGTTGTTGCAATGGAATTTGGAATGAAAGCTGAGCTTTTTTATATACATATTACGAGGTAGGAAAAATAAGGATAATCGTAATCCTTTTATTTTTGCCTTGTAATGTGTATATGAAAAAATCCACATTTTATTCAAAATTCCATTGCAATAACCTTTTGTAAAATGCAGTTCAGTCACACATTGAAAGTAAGTAAGCGTATCTATAGTTATGGTAAAAGGAGTCTCAGAAATTTGAACAGTAACTAAACCTCAACGACAGCGTTTTACTCAACTTTTCTCCCGGTGGATTTTAAATCCTATTCGTGCGGTGACAATCTTGTCGTTAGTTTTGTCCTATTAATGACACTGTATATTTTATTGCATTAGGTGAACTTCTCCCCTTTGCGCATAGCCCAGTACACGATATTTGAGTTACCTTCTTTCGCAATAACCGATTCGGTTTTGATAATCAACTTTTTTAATACATTTTGTGACTTTCGAACTACTTTGTGTTTAACACTGTTGCAAGTAGTTGAATGTATTTGATACAGGATGGAGCGTGAATCGTCCTACAAACTCAATGTCAATATCAGTGGGGACCCTTATTTAATATGTTGGAGGTGTTTTTTACCCAAAACAGCGCCGAACAGCATCCGTTTCAACAGCATTTGGTTCCAGCAAGATAGAGCAACTGCGCACATGGCCAGACCGGTCATAGCGGAGCTTCAACGAAAACTCAAATTAATGTCCAGAAACTTCAGTTTTCGCTGGCCTTTAAGGTCAGACTTTTTTGTAGGGTTATGTCAAACAAGAGTTATACAAGATGAAACCAAGGAATTTGCCTAAATTGAGGCAGTCCATTAAGACAATAATTGAAGTGATCCCGACTTCAACTCTACAGGCCGCAATGAATAATTTTCTGACCAGGTGTCGCACATGCGGCAATTAGCATGGAGATCACTTACAGTCTCTCATCTTTAAAAGCAATAAGTTACATAAAATAAAATTGAATTTTCTATACTCGTACATTAAAAAAATGAAATACATCGGTTAAAAAAAAAGTTATTAGAATTTGCTATTGTAGCACAATTGGTGCGTCACCCTATATTTCCGAACATCCTGAGACATACGTCAGCATGAATGAGGGAGGAATTTTACTGAATTGAAACAGTTCATTCAAATAACAATTGAGGCGATCCCGACTTAAACCCTTCAGGCCGTAATGAACAATTTTCTGATCAGACGTTATTACAATTTCTTATTGTAGCACAATTTGTGCGTCAAAACGTTTTGCTCTACTAAGTATAAGATGATTTTTTAAGATTTAAGTTTTTCAGATTGGCAGCACTGGTTGGTAATGGTGTCCAGACGTCATCTGCCAAAGTAAAAAGTATACAGTATACTCTGGAATCATCGTGGAAAGTCAAACAAAAGAGCAACGATTGCAAATCGTTGAAATTTATTATCAAAATTCGTGCAACCACAAGGAATTTCCTCCCCAATTGGCTGAGTTGAACTTGGTTGACATGTGGTTTTATCAGGACGATGCAACATGCCACACTACTCGTGAAACAATGGGTATGTTGAGGGATGAATTTGGTGAGCAGTTTATCTCTCGGTTTGGGCCTGTGAGTTGGCCCCCAAGATCTTTCGATTTAACGCCTCTTGTTTATTTCTTTTTTGGTTATGTCAAGTCGTTAGTCTATGTGGATAAGAAGAACACTATTGAAGCCATACAGGATAACATAACACGCGTTATTCGTAGAATACAGGCGAAAATGCTCGGAAAAGTGACGACAAATTAGACCTCCCGAACGAACATTTTGAAACGGAACCACAAACAATATTTACATGAAATTATCATTATAATGCTGGGACGTTGCAGTTATGAAATATAAAGTCATTGAAACGAATGAGTCTGGATTGGTTGCCGCAGTGGATCCTTTTGTAATAGTTTTTCACCGCTTTTTCGCACATTCATGGCGGTACAATTGGGGATAATCCGTGTAGACACGGTCTTTGATGTAGCCCCACAAAAAAAGCCCGACAGCATCAAATCGCATAATCTTGGTGACCAATTGATGTTGTCAGAACGTGAAATTACGCTTTCTGGAAACTTCTGATGCAATAAAGCCAAAATCGGTCGTGTTGAGTTATGTTTGTATCACCACCTTTATAACTATTTATAACTAACTATATAACTAACGTATTAACTATTTTTGCGCGTTCTTCGGTTGTTAAACAATAAATATTAGTAAATGGCAACCCTGTCACTAAGTAAATAACACTTCAGATGAGAGGTATTTAACAGCTGACAACCTTGCCAGACTGGCGGTTTTGAAACCACTGAATGGATACCCCTGTATAATTAGTTTTATTGGCAAAGGAGTCAAGATAAATTAAATTATTCATTTCATTTCATTTTCATTTATCGAACAGTCTTGTACACAGAATTCGTCAGTGTGAATATTCAGTCAGTTAAGGATGTACCATAACTTTGTTAAAATAATTTTTTGGTTGTGTTATGTGCGAGATCTTAGTTAAAATGCAATTTAAAGTAGCTGGTAAAAAATATTGGCTGGCCTTGTAATGTTCTGTTATAAAACACTTAGTTGGCTACAAGTAATAGAAGAGTGAGCCACAGATTGGCTCTCCGCTATAAATTTATTACAGTCAAAAAAATTTGAGTAATAGGAAATATATTTGTTTTTTATTTTTTCCTTTCCATAACTTCGTGCAGTTATCGTTAATTTGTAGTCAGCAATGTTAATGATCAGATATAACACGAGTATTTACTCAATACAGCTCAACAGTTTGCCAAATTGGTAGCGAAAATGCGATATTTGGTAAAACTATTCTTAATTTTCATGGCGACAATTATCGATTTATGCCTACTATAGGTACTCAACGTTAGCTGTATTCGCTGTTAGATAGAATCATTAGCTAAGTCATAGTTATTTGCGGGTAGTCCGTCCATAAAGCGCATAACCGTTTCAATCTTGTAAAATTGCATACAAATTAAAGTAAGTCAGCAAAACCTCATTTCAATTAAGAATTGCAACTTTTCATGCTCAAATTCCGTTTTATCAAAGACTTGAAAATATTTTTCAATTTTCGCAATAATGGTTGACCATGACATTTCGTTTCACTTCCAGCAAATGAAATTCACAACACATTTTCAAAACGGTATCAACAACACAACAAAAACACGACACTAACAATTTCATATATATACATTTGCACATTGAACACGGAAAAGTGGTTTAAATTTGATTAACTCCGCTTTTCGGATAGTGAGAGATAAAACTCATTCGGCGGCCTTAGATAAAAATACAATGTCACAACAGAGAACAAAGGACAAAACGTAGGAAGGACCTAAACTGAATTGTCAGCCAGCATAGGAACATTCAGAGTATTCCCTGACATACCCTGAATGTTGCTATGCTAGCGAAACAAGCAGAAGCACCAGATGCAACATCATGACTTTTAACAAATTTACGTTACCTCCTGTGCCCGCTCTCTATCTCCCTCGCTCTCTGACGATTTGTATTTAACAAATCTCACCAAAAAAAAAAAAAAAAAAAAAAAAACAGAAATAGAAAAAAAAACGGAGAATTTCTGGACACACAAAAAAGTTGTGAAATGAAAAGTGCGAAAACAAACGTGACTCAAATGTTTGGCCGAATTGACAGCGAAACACAAAATACCATTTAGAAAAAAAAGTGTCACACAGGCAGCTGTCAAGCGCCACAGGACAAAAAAAAACGCAAAAAAAAACGCAAAGCTAGCATAAAATATAAAAAACTTTGTAACGGTTTTAAAAAATTTGTAGGAACACCAACCAAAAAGTAAAACTAAATGTCAGACGGTTGTGGCATACAACCACTTCCATATCCAATTGAGATACCACCAGTGTAGGAGGATAATTTTATTTCCTTTCGCTGTTCTTTGTGCTCTGGTAATCTCATAAGTTTGCTAAACTCGTAGTATCTACAATACGAAATAGGTCACACAAAAATTACTTCTTTTGAAATGTCAAATGAAAATCATAGTCTTTGACGTTCGACTTCCGGAACAAATGGCATTTGAAAAGCCCACTAAAAATGTTTGTTAGTTAAAAATTGTTAAATTGCTCTGTGTATTTTTTCGCTTATGCCAACAAAATGTGCACTCCAAGTTAAAATTCCCATAAAGTTCATCAGAGTTAAATATTAATTGAAAGAATTCGGTTTCTATTGGGCCTAGCAGCAACAGGACACTCTTCACCCCTTCATTTTGATTTGTATCGCATAAACTACACATGTGTATCATGTATCGTGGTCGTAGGAAATGTAAATACCAACATCGCGGCGTCATAGTAGTGATGATTGTAGTAGAAACTCTAATAAAAACTGTGACTTTGCTCCTATGATGAAGTTAAATACAAATTGTTGTTAAAGAACACCAGGATGTAACTTGATTGCTGTGCATGTACGTTTATTTGTGTGTGTGTGTGTGTGTATATGAATTTGTGGTGCTGGCGGATAACGGAGCAAAATCCCAAACATGTTATGTTTAGTTTAGGTGCACACTCGTAACTGTTGTGTAAACACACATGAACCACTTCCTGTTGACATAGCATACAGTGGACAACAGTGGGCTAATATAAGGAGTGACTCCAGTGTATATAAAAATAAATTTCCTTGCATGCCATGAATGATACATAAGAGAGTTTCTCATATTCAATGCGCTTACGCCACAGAGCTTAAATAACAACTCTCCTTGGTCTCCAAAAGTCGACTAGTAGGCTCAAGCAGTTTTTTCTTGCTTGCTGGTATCTGATATTTTAGTTCAAGTCCATGGTATTTACCGCTTATTAACTATATGAAAACAATAGCAATGACCTTTATAATAACACTATTGCGCACTTTTAGGCATAATTATATCTTCTTCTCACATTTTGGAGACACTTACTTTACTCAAGTCTACAGAGAGTATCTTTTTAATTTCAATTTAAATTGAAATTGAAATTGAAAAGATACTCTCTGTAGGCTTGACTCTTCTCCAAAATGTGAGAAGAAGATTTAATTATGCCTAAAAGTGCGCAATAGTGTTATTATAAGAAGAGAGTATCTTAGATGAGTGAGTTCTAGAGTTTATTTTCCTTTATAGTTTACACAAATTCTACGTTTAGACTCACTCAACGGGACCTACAGTTTATCGGTAATGTCAAACGTTACCAGACTTGATGATTTCTAGACTACTCGAAGTGTTCGTCGGAAACATCCAGGTGACCACCGCACAAGTAATAAGTATCATAAGTTCCAATTAGTTGCAAACACACTAAAATAACTGATGCTTTATTCCTGAGGAAGAAATTACAACGAGTGAACTTTAGACTGCGAAAAGGTCTCTTGAATTATACATTATTATACAATTTTGGAAATTTACAGCTAGTTCCATTTCCATATTCATACATTATTATACAATTTGGAAAATGTGCAGTTTGTTTCATTTCCATGTTCAGCGCCTAGACGCAGTAGTGGTACTAGAAAATACTACTAAATCAATTGTTTGATCATACGATTAATCATTGGTTCCATCCATATTTGTGTATGTGGATAACATTGAGTTATATTGTATGATGCACAAGCAAATACTATAGTGAGCCAATTGAAAAGCACTTGACAAATTCGGATAGACTTTGATTTGCGCCACATTCTCATGTGATCGAACGTTTGCCCTTCCTATATAACAATTTTCCAACAGGTCCAGACGAATCCTTAAACTTAGACCTTCGACAAGAAGGCGCGTCGTGCGAAGTCTACCGAGAAGTTCTGCACATCCTATAGAATGCGTTTGTTGGATCGTGACAACTCTTAGAATTATCTACAACGATTCTTAAAATTCTTTCAAGTTCTAGAATTCTTTAAGGAAATCATTGCAGATCCTGCGACGGCGACTACGATCCACCCCTCCTGAATTTTAGGAACACACACTTTTCCTTTCCTTCGAGTCCTTAGTAAATTTCGAGCCCTTTGAACCCTTAGGGGTAATCTCGATCAAATCCTACAAGTCCTGGAAATTATCTTTGAAGAGAGATATCTAGAAATATATATATATATTCTAAGGTATGCATTGTACCATAATGTAGGTTTCTTTAGAAATATCCATTGATTGCTCCATGAGGAAATGGAGATGAAGCGCTCTGTGAATCCTGCAAATTGTGTGAATCCAGTACGTCATGTTAATCTGATTGTTTCTATCTCTATCACCGTCTCCCTCTCTAATGAATCGTTGGTGTAAATAAAAATCACATATTCTAATTTTTACATATATAACAGAGTACAAATACAGCAATATAATCCGATCTATCTAACTGAAATATTCATGATATGCATACTACGATAAATACTCGCAGAGACCCAGAAACACATCGACTCGACTTTATTTTCCTAGGCTATAATTTTTGTGCAAAGCTGATATGTCATTGTGAAACGACGAAAAATCTCTTCAACAAAACGTATGGAGATGATTTTTATCAAAAGGCACTCGATACTTGCATACATCGATAATAAGATGTTACTGCAGCCTACTCAAGCATTGCGGAGTAGTAAGCAAAAGTGATCTCAACTGTAAACGGGAACAAAGCAAAATTATTTGTTTTGGTGGACATATGGGACATTGGTCCTTCCTATGTCTGCTGTGCAGCCAAGAATCCTGGATTCTGGGAATCTTCGAGATAAAAGTACACTGGAAAATAACCATAAACGACAGTACAGTCAGGCATCGTATGATTTATGAGGTTCACGAATTCAATGGGGTCAGGTAGATAAAATACAGGCATTAGTCATGTTGTGCGAATGTGCCAAAATGCTCGCACATGAAAAGTTGTCGACAATGATGATATAAAAGGGGGTGCCCAAACCTCCATTGGCAGGAACAGATCTCCGAAACACCATCAAAGGTTGGCGTGATGAATTGGATAGACAGAATTATTTCCTACTTTTCCATCATCCCAGTGTGTAAGTAATTATGAAAGAAAAAATTATGAGAATTTCGTTTTTTGAAGCCTTAAGTCCGTGGTCATGCAGCAACGCTTAAAAATATCCGCCGATTTGTGAGATCGGATTTGGATTAAAAGCGTAGAAGCAAATTTAGCCGGTGTCAAAGTAAGAGTTGAGGTAACTTTTTGGAGCCGACTTCAACTTCAGGTTAAATAAATTATTTAAAACCCCACTTCTTGTTAGCATTGATAAACATTGAACTAAAATGCATTTGCAAGTTGTACAGTCTGAACTAGAATAGAAACTGAAAATTTTCAAATTGCCGATTTGCAGTTGGAGTCGGAAATGCCTCCAATTTTAGCAGAAATCAGGTACTCGTTAAACACTCGTTAGGGGCCACAGTTTAAATGTTCAGGGACAGCATCTTCAAAACCTAGTCCTATATCCTAGCAACACATCCACTATGTCTTAGTGAAAATTAACTGTATACTATATATTTAAACTCGTCCCAATGTCAAACTTGTTACTACTTCAATGCTTAATGCTTGAGCAACCCTTGTTGAAACTTTTTCCATTATATATCTCAGACTGGCTTATACTTTAGCCACTGTTCATGAACGTAGGTGAATTTTTGCAACTCCATAATTTTTCTAGGCTTTCCTAGAGCCATGTGTCCATTGCTTTTAAGAGTCAATTGTAGTGGTTAGTTCTATTAATAAATGCCATGAATATAAGATACATGTATGGACCACGCCATACAAAAATAACAAAGGCACACTTATATAAACATACGAGTATATATATATATCTTTCAATCCATATGTTTTTATGAACTTTGTGCATAAATAGCCAAACATTACTTTATACGTGGCACTCACAATGGAGCTTTGGATTGCAAATCACATCACATCACATACCTTTGCCTCACTGGCTGCTTAAACTGCACTATGCCAATGATCCTTGAAATGTCCAACCATATACTGAAGTGTGCTGGTGTGTGAATATTTTCAATTATGAACTCTTACAGCATATACTCATACAGACTCAGTCATTCATAGATGTTGTTTCGTCTCATATACGAGTACTCGTACATGCAATGCAATGCATACAAGTGGCGGGAGCATAGAAAACACTGATTTTGTGTATATTGAAAAAGTAATGTATACAGGGGTCTTTCTTGTTTTGTTTTTGTATTATAAACTCATATATAGGGATGTGTATACATACGTTCATATGTACTCGTATTTATATATATTGTTGTGTATACACTTCCCGTTCCAGGGGTGAATTTGTTGGACGGTAAAAATGAGCATTTGCCACATGTTGAAAGTTTATTTAAAAATGAAATTTTATACGCCTTTTCATTTATGCAATTGTGTATTTTGTAAAATGTGTGAATGTGGCTACAACATATTTACAGTTAGAACAGGTAGAACCTTTAGCTCACAGATATATAATGTAAGTGACCTACGAAATTTTATGGAAATATTTATGATTTCTTCTCAAACACAACGATTCGACATTAAAGAGTACACATGATGTTGAAATATAATACTAAATCCCTGATTGCCTGCGCAGGCACAAATAAATATATACAACTTTTACAGGGAAACCCGTTCATTTCTGCTGGGAAATTTATGTGGAATCTTCATGAGTTCCAAGATATACATAAATTTTGGTGATTTCAGACAACAGGCTGTTAATGAAATTCGGAATAAACCTGGACAAAGTCCATATACAAATTTCAAGAAATGTATTTAGCATCGGCACCACAATTTTCTGTCCAATTCAACGCTTACAATAAATGTTTTTTCCACGATATGACAATTAGAGGCGAAACAAACCCTGCTTACACAGAATTTTTCAATAATCGCCGCCACAGATATGGTAATGATAAAAAATGTAAATTTGTGATTGCTCCGTATCATATAAGTAAATTATTACCAACTATAGTGTTCAACTAGTGATTAAATAGTAGAAATTTTGAAATTTAATTTGTTTCCCAAAAGTAAAATTAGTCCATATGTGGAGTTTTTCTCCTCAAGGATCAAATATTCTCTTTGTAAAACCTGCCGCATGCATAATATATACATGGCAACGCTACAGCCGAATGTATTGTGTGCTTTGAGGCAACGTTATAATAGGAAGAAGAGAGGAGCAGATCGTTTTAAGCAAAAGAAGCAGTTGTGAAAATAGCGGGAGAGCAAAAATTTAAAAAGCACATAAGGAAATTTATAAAAGTTCTACAAAAGGAAAGAAGGTTTTTATGATAACTTTGTATTAAAATTAATAGTATAAGAAGGGGCATGGCTCCTCCTATAAGGACAATTATAGATATCTGACCACGCATACGCAAAATGTGCTGCAATTATAAAAAGTACACTTCTTTAAGCTATTAGTTCCAGATTGCAGGGCAAGAATATATTACACCAGATATCGACTATGCCACAAATTATACACCATCGAGCCAAAACGAGGACAGAATAAGAATAACGATACAATCACCTAAAAATAAGAATGCTGCTAGTACTCACAGCTTACTGATAGTACTATTCCATGTGTACTGGTTTTTGAGAGAGGATTATTTAATCAATCCCTGGCGGTATTGTTGTCATGCAACTTAGTAGAGAGATAGTGGACTGTATATGGTATTGGTTTGGAGTTAATTAATTGAGGGCCAATTCTTACGTGCCGGGCAGTAAGTGCTGGGCTAAAGAATTGGCGGGATTAGAATAATTCTAGTTGATCTGGTAAGACATCTTAAGCCAATTGAGGCCTTAAATAAAGCGGCAGCATTTTCCAGTACTGTGAGCGGGTGAAAGAAATAGTTTTGCCAGCAAACTGGGATGGAACAAAGTTGTTTATTTTGATGGATAGAAATTTAGCTTATTCGGAACGCTACGTAAACATTTCCAACTGTTAATTTGGTGGAGGTTGGTCGCCCTCCATTGGGAGGAACAGATTTCTGAAACGTCATCACCATTGGCGTGATGAATTGGATAGACAGAATTATTTTCTACTATTCCTTTATCCCAGTGTGTAAGTAATTATGGATGGTTACATATTCCTTGTCTTCCCTACCGGAAGAGTGGTCCTTTGCAATGCATGATCTTATGAACTAAGCAAGCGAATTAATAGTGAAGTCCCCATTTCACCAAACAAAAATCCATCTAAATAAGACAATAGTCTTGTCCTAACTTGGTGTATGATGAATCTTTTATGAGAGACAACTAGAGAAAAATGATCAGTAAAATATACACATCCAGCGTCATTAACGTAAAGCATTGGCATCGAATGAATCATGTTCTGCAAATTCTGTATAGCGATATTAAAATACAGTCATTGGGCTGCCTGCGTCAGCCCAATTGATTATGACGAGCAAAGCAAAAGAGAGTGGCATATAGTCATTTTTTTTTTTACTGAGCCGAATTAGCCCGATTTGAAACTTAACTTGAATAGAACTATGAGAAGTTTTGGTAAAAAATTTCAATCTTTCTGGGGTCTCTTTCGTGCTATCGCGCTTTCAAAGAGTATGCTGACGGATGGATAATCGAATATTCTCAAATCGACAAGGATTTTAAGTGAATAATGCAAAAATCATTAATACTGTAGCTGTAAAAAATATGTCTATTGGAGTGCAAACGGTTAGCAAATGAAAATCGTATTTATCGGGAATATCTGGAAATCTGGATACCAATTTCTGGCTCCCCGAAAATTTGAAAATCGGTGCCGCTTTCTCGGCAAATATACAAGTGAGGGAAAAGCAAAACTCTACAAATCATGTTTATTTCTCTACTCAGTATTATGCAAATAAATGTAAACATTTCTATTTATGTTTAGGTCTGGTTCAATTTGATTCCTCCTTGTCCTTCTACCGGCACAAAAGTCATGTGTGGACGATAGACCCTTGAGAGAATAAGAAAATGTAAAGGTAATAGTAAAACAACACTTGTTTTCTAAAGTGCAAAACAAAAAGTGCTTAAAGTTAAATAAACTTAACTTTGACAAATGTTTCAATATATTTTAAGAAATTTTTATTTCCTCAATTAGATTTATTTGAGCTCAGATAAACTCCTTGCTAGTTGAGCTAGGTCATATTTGTGCAATTTTCAACATCAAACAAGTAAATGTCAAAAACACTGGACAACAAATAGTTTTATCACAAACTTTTACCATACCCTGTTATATGTTTTGATCTCTTAAAGGCAAAGATCGAATAAAAGTTAAATAATAAGTGCTTTTGGATTATTTTTTAACTGATTGGCAATTTGCGAAATGTTCCACTTCTTAATTTTTAATGTATCCTTGAAATCAGTAATCGTGGTCAACAAGATCTCAAAAGAAAAGTAACAAAACTACCTGTAAGACTTCTATATATTAATCGAATTGTAGGTTCAGAAATTATCGAAGTCAACTTGAAAAAACCACCTGTAAGACTTCTACTTACTACTCGAATTGTGGGTTCAGAAAATATCGAAGTCAACTTAAAAAAAAAATTTTTTTTCTTTTTTTTTATTGAAAAGTTTATGTGTTTTATATACACAGCCATAAGAGAATTAAAAATAAACTACGAAAAAATTGTTGTAATGACTTGTTGTAATGACTTGTTGTAATGTTGTAATGACTTAACGAAAAAACAGGAGATCTTCACCAAAATAAAACCTAATCGGAAAACAGTTTTAATTTTTTTTTAATATAATGTATCAGAATACACAACTTTGATTATGATTGTAACAGCCAAGTGAAAATTATACTAAATTTGGATTATGATCCGAAACAAAAATAATTAATGTGATTTAACTCATGAAGCGTTGGTTGCGTTTCATTCGGAATTTTTAAATTCAAAATAAATTTTAGAATATTGTGAATACTCGTGGTATCAAAAATCCAGAGGAAAACATATTTGAAGAATTTGTTCTGTTTCCAATTGGGAAACTCCATAGAAAGTAGCCCCGAAAGTAATGAAATAATTATATGCGGCAATAATTCGTCCAATAATTAGCCGTGGTTGTCCTGTTTGCTGGCATACGATATATTAGAGAAAGGAGAATGGCTGCATTGGAAACTGCTGGTGTTAGGAGATTCTCACTGCAGGTCGCTCTTGAGCAGTTTCTTTGTTTACTACCCCTTTATTTCTTGTGAAAACATATGTCAATTGTAGAGTAGGGGCAGATATATGTGTCGGTCATCATTGTATGGCCATACATATATTTTGATTAGGATGGGAAAACTTAGAACGGATATAGTCTCGAAGACGTTGCGTTTCCATCTGATGGTGAAAATGTTATTCCGAATTGATTGAATTAGCCAGTGGCCGACGGAAATGCCAACGATTATAACGTTTCCGTGTTCAGGGTCAGATCGGAGTTGAGGTCTACAGCAAGGACTTGCAAATTAATCTCTCTTTCAAATTAAGCTAAGTGAAGGGTGCAACGTTTTTCATGGGGGAAATGCTGGCTACTAAGAAACACGCAGAGACCGTTACTGATTTTGAACTCTAGGTTTGCTATTATTTTAACATAAATGTTGATAATTATTCAGATCGAAAGTGTTGAAATCATGCAGAAAAAGGCTCTATGGTTTAAATACCCGCTACCTCAGATTTCGTGTACATAGCATAATTTTCCCAGAATAGGGTGAAAGATCATTTGATAAGAAGATAGCAAGATTTTCTAGACTAATTTCGCTCTCATATTTGGCACTTCTTTGGTTTGGAAAAAATTTAAGGACTTAAATGCTCACAATTATTTATTATTCTGCAAAAATTTTCAATCGAAGACAAATGGGTGAGAGTCCATCAATCACTTTGATAAAACGTTTTGAGTGACTACTAGGCTTTAGATTATTTCACAAAAATCGTGATTTCGCCTCCAAGAAGTCTGTGTGCTTATGAATATCTTAGTTCCCCGGTAATATATAATAAGTAGTTACAACATTTTTCGCAAATGTTTCTAAAGAATATCTTACCATTTTTCTTGTCTTTCAAATATGGGTTTAATTATTTTGAAATATGTTCACATTCGACGTTGTAGCTTCTGAAAGTGTTATAAACTTTTTCTAAATACCAACTACCATAATGAACCCAGATTCCTGTCATAATAAGAATAGTAAATAGAGACGATGCTGAAAATTTCTTAAAAGAAAGAGTATAGCAATAACGATAAACACGATTCGTTCAATACTGCAAGAAGAGATTATTTCAAAATTGGCACAATACCCATTACTTTGGTCACAGAAGTTGGAATGCCTCTGTATCAGCATTTTTTAAGGCGTGATAAACATGTAGTTCCCATAGATGTAACTATAGCGGATTGGATCCAAAACATAGAATAAAAGTCGATTATTTTATACATTAACAATTTGTTGAATCCAATATAATTTAACCCGAATGACTTTCACTGAAACGAATAATCCTCGCTTAAAAATATCTGGTCAAAGACAAAAATTTTCACTATAAAACTAGTTTTGATTTTGTTTCATACATGCGCAACGAAGTTAGAAATAATTTTGATTCTGATATAATTTGTCAAAACTTTTGTTTACATTTCATTGAAAAATTTTCAATTCAGTAAACAAAATTACTAAAGTACTTGAATTAGAAGCTTCCGTTTGTCAAGAAACGACTCTACATCAGGTTTCAGTTCTCATCCAGATTAAGAAACGAAACTGCTTTTAATATAGTTTTAGGTTCTCGAATCATAATATTTGTTTCATTATTCATGGCTTTAGGTAAGCGGCGGATCAATGTGGGAAATGAGTGATTGTTTTGAGTATAAATCAAACATAAATTTCTAATAAACTTTTGCATAAAATACCACAAATGCAACGAAATTGAACTTTGGTGAAGGGCCATGGTGGACACATATAAGGTTATCCATTTTTCGATTTTAAAAGTAAAGCTAAATAAAACACACATAAAGCTATGATTTCGTTGAAACTTTTATTTCATTGTAATGATTGGGTCTTGCCATTGTGTACAAAATTAAATGTCATTTAAATGAGCACATCTGGATTGGTTGCAGCAACGGATCCTTTTGAAAAATCAGACCAGAATGCGCACCAAACAATTACTTTTTCAGGATGCAATTGCTTTTCCACAATCACTTCTGGGTTTTCTGAGCATCATAAGCGACAAGTTTACTTGTTAAAGTAACCACCTAGTGAAAAATGAGCTTTATCGCAGAACAAAATGTTGTTCGATTGAAAGATCACGTTTGAATCACTACTTTTATAGTAAGATTTAACTATTTTTACGTGTTCTTCGGTTGTTAAACGATCCATATTCATAAATGGCAAACGTTTCATTTAATAAATAACACTTCAAATGACCGCTATTTAACAGCTGACAGCCTTGCCAGATCGGCAGTTATGAAACCACTAAAGGCTTATCCATTATACGATATATACTTATATTATGTAAAAGAAAAAGAAGCTATAAATAATGAAAATACTTATAAAGTTTCGTTTAAAAAAAAAGTTTTGCGGCGACTCATAAATGGGATATAGGAGAACTCACCAGAGTCAGTGAAAAATATAGGCAGCAAGATCGGAGATCAACACAATAATTATGTGCACGACAGTCGCGTGTACTAACCATGGGCAAGGCCTTCTCAATTTTTCCATTGGTTATAGACAATGTTGTACTCACACATACAGAGGCATACACACAAATCAAATGCTATTCAGCATTATCTCTGTGCATACAAACGTTTCATTCACTTTTTGAATGTGAAATAAAGTCATGCAGTCACACACCTAAATAACAAAGCCCAACATAAAAACACGATGACAACAAAGCAGGACATTTACTCTGATTACGCATACATGAAGATATGAATTTGTAAGAAGATGTATGTACACGTGTAAATATACACGAATACAAGAATAAATTAAAATTCTCGCTTATTTCGTAATAAGGCGAATGAAATGTGCGTGTGAGATTAAATCAACCGTATACATTAGGGTGGTCCTTATCATTGAACTTTTTTATAGCCCTAATCCAAACAAAATGTAGATTGACTGTATCTGAAATATATAGAGACTTGACTCTGCCATAACAACGCTATTTAAACTTTTTCTAAGGGACGATTTACTCTGCGACATTCGGCCGTAAATCTTGGGTATGTTTTTTTCCAATAAACGTTTTATGTATTTCTGCCAAATTCTCTCATTTTCCCCCCAAAATTGAGGCGTACGAGGGCGGTTTCAAAAAAACAAAAGAATTAATGATACCAATTTTTATCAAAAATTGGGAACGGAACGTATAAGGAACACATGTATGTTGGAAAACCTGTATGTTAGATTAGTCCTTAATAGAAGAGAGACCTTTAGACCTTTAGTATCAATATGTTTATGTGCGCAAAAGAATGAAGATGTCTATATTTGTTTCATCATTTTCTGCATTTTGTTTGTTTTGTTTGGAAGTACTGATTGGTTTACGTACGAGCAAATTGAGGCTCTTGCAACATTGTGTACTTCATACCATATCTAGTCCAGAAAATTTAAATACTCATTACTGGTGTCTTGCCGTTATTGCGAGGATAAGGAGCAGATGAGAACCATTGACAATCGGATGATTAGTTTCGCTACGCTAAGGTGAAGGTGTATAGGAGGAGCTTCATGAAGGGTCTACAATCACTCTCATCAATTGGAGTTGTTCATCTGTTGGCGATTGTGCATTATTTCTTTTTGCTCTCTTTGCCTTTTTGGGTGGTTCCTTAAAATTTCACCTCCCTCTTTCTTACAATTCATTCGGTTCTTAAATTTCATGCTTTTTTCTTCTATTTTCTCTATTTCTCTCGAATAATCAAAATAGATCGATAGATCCCCGTACAGGTTCAAATGACCTAAATCCTGCTCTGTCCTCGATAATTTCCTACGATACTTAGCGCGGGAATAGATAATAGCTTTAAAACAAATCGGTTTTCATTTTTTGATAGGGCACATTTCCAACTTTTCTTGACCTCATACAGGTCGAGCCGCTTTATCGGACTCAAATATTGTCAACTGAAGTCAGAAGTCCAGCTGAAAGTGTCCCTGACGGAGTCAAACTCTTTTAGTTGCGTTCCGAACCTCCGCCCTGTTTGTTTCTCATTATTTTTATTATGTGTATGTGTATGGGTATGTGGAAGTACTGTCGTTAGTTGTTTTATTGAAATTACGATGACAGCCACAGATAGAAGGGCGGATACAAGTATGACATTTATGTTGTCATTGCTGTTGCTTTTGATGTTTGTATCATACTGTCATACGCATTTGTAAGCTGTTGGTGTTGTATTGCGTGTATTTACACATTCACACACACACACACA
>JAHXMU010000013.1:1526055-1545359 GCA_019455685.1 Philornis downsi
CCCTAAACAACAGAGCGCTTTCATAGCGAACATTGACCTTAAGGCTGATATATCTAGAAGAATGGAAGTAATTGTGAAAAGAATTTGTGAATAGAAATGCTAACACATAGATAAAGCACAAATTTGTAATTACGTGGCATAAGAGATATCAGGTGAGTCATCCAGCTGTATCTCATGTTATTTTGACCCCGACAATCGTTTTCAACACGATATATTGGCATATGATATGATATCATATGATTTCTGCTAACCTAGGTACGCAAGCACACGACTCAGCAGTGAGAGATGCTGTAAACCAATTCCATGAAATTGTGGTCGTCACTGAAAGTTCGTCCTATGTAAGTTGCGACTACGTAAATACGATCATAAAACTACTAAAGCCTAGAAAGTCCGCGGGTCCTGATAAAATTAAAAATTTTATGCTTAAGCAACAAGGCATACAGTTTTTGGCATTGATTTTCAATTCTTGTCTTAAATTTCAATATTTCCCCTCTATCTGGAAAGTAGCTAACGTAGTTCCCATCCCCAAATCATCGAAACCAAATAATAGAGTAGAAAATTATAGGCCTATTAGCTTATTAAGCTGCGTAAGGAAAATCTTTAAAAAAATTCTAAAGTCCCAAATCTGGAATGTAATTGAAGACAAAGAAATACTTCCACCTGAACAATTTGGTTTCCGACCGCACCATGGTACCACGCATCAAGTTAAGCGTGTATGTAAATATATCCAGAACAGTTTTGTATGAAAGAAATCCACCGGCTTGGTGTTATTAGACATCGAAAAAGCTTTCGACACGGTCTGGCGTAATGGCCTTATATTCAAATTGATTAAACTAGGTTTTCCACCTCATTTAATTAAAATTATTAAAAGCTTCCTCGAAAAAAGATCTTTTCGCGTTTTTGTTAACAATTATGGATCTGATATTACGGAAGTTTCTGCTGGAGTACCTCAAGGCTCAGTATTAGGTCCAATTTTATTCTGCATATACTGCTCTGATTTACCCAAACAAACAGATTGCGAGTACGCCTTGTACGCTGACGATACAGGTATTTTTTGTTCACATGAAAACGGTAACACAATTGTTAATGCTTTACAATCCGCTCTTGACCTGCTCTTGTCATATTGCATAAAATGGAAAATAAAATTGAACGCTGAGAAAACCCAAGCAATCTTTTGTACTAAAAAAAGAAAACAGTGTTTGCTTCCATCAATTAGTTTAAAAATTCTTGACATCGAAGTGCCATGGAGCCCCAAAGTCAAGTACTTAGGCATTCTTCTCGATAAAAAACTTACCTTTAAAGAACACATCCACCATGTTAAAGACAAAGTCTCATTAGCAATAAAAATGCTCTATCCGCTAATTAATAGGAAATCTGATTTAAGTAAAGAAAATAAACTAATCGTTATGAAGGTAGTATTTCAAGCCCTCATGTTGTACGCATGTCCAGTTTGGGGTTCTATCGCAAAAACACATATTGCAACACTGCAAGTTGCCCAAAACAAATTGCTCAAAATGATGCTCAATCACCCACGGTACTACTCCACTTCAGTCCTTCACACTGAGTCAAATATATCTTTAGTTAAAAACCGTATTGATTTAATTAACGAGAATTTTAAAAGAAAGTGTTCAATCTACAAACAGATTAATTAATTCACTTTAAATTAAATCTTTGACCATCTGTAGATAGTAAGTTCGTATAAGTTAGTGTAAGTCTAGTCCGTAAGATATCTCAATACATAGGTTTTAATTGTAGCTTTCCTATGTTACAATTTCGTTTTAGTACTAAATCAAGCATACATATGATCTTCTAAATATTAATATTATTGTTTTAAGGCAAAGCCATATTCAAAAATAGATATCTGTACCAAAGAATGAATTCCTGCTACACTAATAAATAAATAATAATAATAATAATAAATAATATTGGCAAGACTCCGTAGTTCAAAATAAACACATCGATGCTTGCTCAAACTGTTTACATTCACTAAACTTATTTTATGTTAGCGGCTAAATAAAACTGGAGGTTTTGAATTTCGACAACATTCTATCAATTGAATGCCCACAGCTCAGCGTACAATCGATACTTTACGGACTAAATTCTGTAATCGTGCATTCAAATGTTTTTGGTGACATCAAATGGCGTTTGCTAATATTACGTTAGCCTGGGCAACCACTTAAACGTGTATGCATTACATGCATAAAGGGAAGATTTGTCCTTTTCAATCAAGCAATAACTAAGTTTTGATTCATGTTCGTTTTATTGTGCCCTAAAAAAAAAATAAACCAGTAAATGGGCTGTCCTTCTGCAACACTATTCTTTGCTTACAATCGCCTAGAACTCTGATTATCAATTTGAGAATTGGCACAATTTAATAAAAGATGCTAATTAATAGATAACTTTTAAACTATATAATGTGTAAGACAATTGTAGAGTAGCACTCAGGCTTTCATAGGTAGTTGCAGTTTACGAAATCAATATGAAGGTATTGTAGAGTAATTGCTTCATACACCATTGGCTAACTTAGAAGACTATGTTCACTAGGTAGATCACATTTGTATGAAAAGAAATATGGTGATAACATACACTGGTTCCTTTAATACAAATTGCCACACAAATTGTGCCACAAACACAATGTCAACGGGGACCGCAATTTAAAGATGTTGAAGGAGTTTTTTTACTCGGAACTGCGACGAAGACATATACGTTTCAACAGCATTTGATTCCAGCAAGATAGATCAACTGCACACATAGCAACACCGGTTATGGCGGAGCTCCAACGAAAATTTCCAAACAAATTAATATCCAGAAACTTCACTTTTCGCTGGCCACCAAGATTACCAAACCTGACTACACCAGACTTTTTTTATGGGATTTTATTAAGAAAGAGGTGTACAAAACGAAACCAAGTATTTTGACTGAATTGAAGTAGTCCATTAAGACAATAATTGAGGCGATCCCACAATGAATGTTCTGGACAGGTATTACATATGCCTGAATGAACACGGAGGTCATTTACGCTCTATCATCTTTAAAGACAATTAGTTATAAGAAATAAAATTATATTTCCATTACAATAAAAAAATAAATAAATGAAATATTTTGAAAAAAAAGTTATTTGAATTTCTTATTGTACCACAATTGGTGAGCCATCCCGTATTTCATATTTCCCAAAAGCCGATTGCAATTGAGCAACCTAAAAACACTGGGGCTTCCTATTAAGGGGTGGTCTAGAGCTCGAAAATTTGGGGTATTTGCAGGATTTTTTTTACAATAAAAAAAAAAATGAAAAATGAGATTTACATCTTTTACGCTGTTTATTAAACTTCTTTTACATACAAAACTGAACAATTTTTTTTTTTTAATTTTAATAACTTTAAAAATTGCGCTGAAGTTGATCCTTCCGAAAAATTGGACCTGGACGGTGTTGTCCATTTTGGCTCTTCTATTTATCTGAAACACAAAAACCAAAAAAATGATTAACCAGTATGACTGTAGCTATGTCCCGTACTAGAATACAAAAAAAAAATTCGTCTAAATGGCGCGGTTTTGAATTTGTCACTCTAAAAATCGGGATTTTTTCAGTTTTCTTAATCAACAAATACGAAATAATTGAAATAATAATGTGATTCTAGTACGATCGATAGCCATTGATGTTGTGAACAACATATTAAAATTTTAGACGATTTGGTTGTAGTTTTTTTATTTTGAACTAGCCGACCCTGCAAACGTTGCTTTGCCTTCAAATTTTATTTTTATTGGAAATGTTTCATGCCAATCGGTCTATTATAATAAGAAACGCCTATATTTGCAGAAGAACTTAAAATACTCAACCGAAATACAAAATTCTGTTTAAATACCTTTAGCAGGAGCAGAAATAATTGCTTTTCAATTTGTGGTTTGTATAGGAGGTACCACTCCGTATTGTCCAATCCCGCCCATATTTGCAGCAGCACTTAAGATATGTACACCAAACCGATGTACCAAATTTTGTTCAAATACCGTAAACAGGAGCAGAAATATTGGATATTTAATTTATGGTTTGTATGGGAGGTACCACGCCCCTTTGTCCAATCCCACCCATATTTGTAGCAGCACTGGAAACATTTACTACAAACATTTAAAAAAAGAATTAGTCAAATCGGTGTAGCCGTTTTACAATTTTAGATAAATCGAAAAAAGTGGGCGTAAAAGTGGCCGTGGTAAATTTTTCTTTCCATAAAAACCTAAGTTGGACTACGACGAACATTTAAAAAAAAAATTATTCAATTCGGTCCAGCCGTTTTCAACTGATGTCCTTACCAACGAACGGCATTTGATTTTTATTTATATAGATACGCCAAGCCGAAAAAGTAGTTTTGAGATAATTGAGTTTAACGTTTTGAGAGTGGATATTTTCAAAAATTTCAGAAATTTTTAATACTTACAGTTAATCAGCGATTCCAGCACCATACAGAACTTCTTTTGGTTCTTCGTACTCCAATGATTCTTCATGCCTTTGATTTTTTCGCGCTGATCGATCTTTTTTTTTCGAGTCATCAGTACTTTGACGCTGTAGCTGTACATACTCGACGCGCGTCGCGGTCTCGTGCGAATTGCTCCGCTTGTCGTCCGATGGTGACCTCCATAATTTTGGAAACAGCGGCGAATCCTTCATTAAATATGCAGGCAGAAATAGAAGTGGCAATATCAATTATTTTCTTTGCCAACAAACTGATGTTTTGGTGGTAGCTGCCAGACACAAAAATTGAAACTCTCATTATTGTTCTACTTATTATTACTTCCAATACAGTGTATTGAATACACCTTCCTAATAAATCATCTGTTGTTAATTCTTCGTAGATGGTTTCAATATTTCTTGTGCGACATCGTCACTTTGGCGCCATTTGCACCACGATTTTGAACCTGGAGCTGCCGCGCAACGAACAGTGCGACCATTGATGCCGTCGCGTAACGAGTCTGACTCTACCTGCTAAAACGGCTGTAGAATCGAAAATACTGGGAATATCCTTCCAAAATTTTACAGACAGTATATTCTTAAAAGCCTATACTTTCGAAATATTTTGAAAATTCTAGGCCACCGGGACCCCCAAAGTTTGTAACATTTGCTACTGAGGCTCAATTCATTTACCAACTTGGCGGTGACCTCATAAGCGACTCAGATATCGACCATCCGATACGACAAATCAAAATCCGAGATTAGTATTCCTACAAATCTGATACGGATGTATAGCACAACAATGATCGACAATGTATTCCAATATACATCATTACATAGGGCAACAAATCATATTGCGATCTCTGCGCCTTACTACTGGGGGCGATTATAAGGAAAACTGCGGTAAATGGAACTGGTAGGCTATAGTAAGCATCGTTGGTAGGCAAATGCGAAATAGTAGTGCAGTCTCCTCAAATAACGAGAAAGAGACATACAAAGTGGATTTTGTGCAAAGCAGGACAAAACGAAGTTAAGTATTGGCAACTTTAACTTTGGAGTGGTATGCGAATTAATCTGAAACGGCTCCGCCATTAGTAAAATTGATATCATCTTAGAAAATGGAAATTTTGTTTATAAGCTAAACAGAACCGAACCAAATTCTCATAGCACATATACACTAAAATATCTAAATCACAAATCATTTGAATTAAAATATTAAAGCATTTACTTCAACTTTTTTGTGTAAAAAATGTCATATTAATAAAACTTTTTTGTAAATAGCTTGTGTTCATATGTAGTTAATGCAAAACTTACTAACTCATTTAAACTCTAACTAGAATAGAGACTGTTGTCTATTATGGGTCGCAAGTAGAACATTTTAACAATGCTTCAAAAACTTCGTCCTTCTAATGAAGTTGGAGTCAACCATTGAGTTCTGAAGTTCAGAGTTGAGAGGTTTTAACAGCATCTCAAAAACACTCATTAACTTCAATATGGAAGACTTTCAATACAGGAGTGCTTTGGTCCATCAGCAGAAAATAGCCAAGCCAACATAATCACTTCATGCGCTTGACTACGTCGATATCAAAATACAGGTCACAGAGCTCATTGTACATAAGACACCAATACTCTTGAAAACAGTCTTTCCTGAACAGCTAGATTTTCGTGCCCGTTGTGCGGTGCCGATCCCATGATCTAGATAAACTTGATGCTGCAAGTAGCGGAAGAAATCATTCGACTATCAAGAGCTCAGCTCCTTGTAAAAACTGCAACTGGTGCTATTAGCAGATGCCAAAAAAAGTAAAAGACCCGGAACTGACTTTGTCACTTGAACCTAAAAGGTACGATACATAATAGGGGTTTTATGTGGACTGCGGACCAGCATCCTTAATTTGTTTATTTTAGCGTTTGAAAGACAAATGTTTGTTGCACCAAATACTTAATATAAAAAGTTTATTTGAGTATCGCAAAGAGTACCGCAATAGCATTATACTGTGTCTAATACAATTAACATAGGCTGGATGATCAAGCCCTAAGAGGCTGTCACCGCTGTCACTCAAAATGTCCACTTAAGAAAGAAACCAGAACCTGGAGAGTTTTCTCTATAATAACTACCGTTATGAAAGATAGTCATCTGTCCATTATCCATACATCCACTAAAAAATAGCATCATCCCACTCAATATATTCAAAATGCAAATTTTTTCAGCAACTACTTGAAGTTCCACTAAAAACTACCGAATTAACTATGTTTCCAATCAAATTAAGCAATTTCGTAGAATTGTTCAGTTGTCGTACAGTGGAAAACATTTGTTCCTACAGTTATTGGAATTTCTGCATAGCTTCCAGACGAATACCGCACATATCCAAGTAGTCCTCGATATAAAAAAAAACATAAACGCATATACACATATATACATATTTATACATATATTCCCATGTGTTTGTAGTTGGATTTTGTCCTGGTCTCCTACATATATGTTGCGTCGCCTATTCTCATTGTTTCGTCTATCTTTAGTTTGCTGTCGGTTATGGAAATTGTATATGTCAGCCTAAAGGTATGCTATGGCGTTTCCTTTTTTGTTTGTGTTGTGTATACAGCACATGGAATGTCTATACAAATTAGATGCGTAAGGTGAATAAATATATGAATGTGTATGGATGTAAGTAAGTATGCATGTAGATATCCTGTGTATTTGAATGCTAGTGCAGCAATTTGTAAAGACAAATGTCTCTAGGGTGAATAGAAAGGAACATGTGTCAATATTAATGTGTCAATGGGAATGGCATTTTTCATTTATTGAACATATGCGATAAAAACCAAGTAGCAAGTAGAGAACAGAAAGGAAAACGGAAAATTACATTTACCAACAACTGGATGGTTGATGATATTAGCACTGAAATGTTGCAATAAACTTACATTCTTCATCTCATTAAATTACCATCATAGCATGAGCATTAATGTAAATGCAATCAGGAGCGAGACAAGTTTATTCATTACATAGTTTTGCAAGGAGTTGACCAACTGTTACAAAGAGTTTGTTGACATTTTTGTGATTTGTAGATATACGATTCCAAATTGAAGGAAAGCTTTTCCTCAAATGAAAAGCATCTATGCCATTCACATATTGCCATTGAGCGCTGCTTGCATTAGCACCTCCGGTCATCAGTGCTAATAAATTCATTTATCGATTTGAAGAAAATTGCATTTAAATTCTTTCATCGATATGAAAATCAAATTTTTTTCTGTTGATTTTTTGCATGCTTTAATTGCTAAAGACTGTCAATTTAATTAATTTTTATTTGAAAATTTTGCCAAGATATTTTATTAGATTTTATTCTATAAAATATTATTAAGCTTTGGATAAATATAACGCATTATAACGAAACTAAAGTGAAATCCGTGATAACACTAGAAACACATAAATGAAAAATGAAACAAGAAATTTGAGAGGAAGAGAAATTAATTTAAACACCGTACGAATTTTCAAATCAACTGTAATAATATTTTTGTTGACAGCAACAAAATGTTGCCACTCGCTGGAAATATTACTCAGCGAAAAGAGATCATCTATAAAAGGGCATAATAATCACTTATAAAGATCCGTTATCCGACTTAGATCTGAAGCAATGGATATTCCATGCTTGTCATAAGGGGATGTCATACATTTATGCTGACATTTCAGTGCTCCTGAAATAGTGCCCACAATGTGATGGAATCGTTGCCTAGTTCTTTCATATCACTTCGATGTAATTGAAAAATACTCACAATCAAGATATCATTTTCAAATCAAACTTTTTTGAAAGCAGCGATTAATCGATTCCCTGAAAAGTGTTTAAATTTAAGCTTAAATGTCCACCACGCTAGATTGTGGTCCAGAATGTCATGGACGATATAGCGCTTCGCTGCGAGGCAATTGAGGTGTGAAAAACGTTCCCTTCTCATGCATAATATGTGGACTTATATCGATTTGTTAATGAAATTAAATATTCGTGGAAATATGTGTTTACAGCCTCCAATTAGAATCGTGTGACTGAAAATCGCATGAAGCGGTATGGTTCCTTCATTTATCACTTTCCACGATATATTGATGTAACGAATAAGGTATGTTAACGAGAAATGTTTCGGAAAGTCTTATTTTTACTAGAGTCGAAATTGTCCTAGTAATTTCTGTTCAATTTTGAACCAATTTTGTTAATTTTTGCGATCGACTAATGTACTGGCTTATCATCAGATAATTTAAGCTATTATCCCATAAATAATATATCCCACAAATTATACATCGGCCTGAAAAAAATCTTAAAAATACATTGTTTTCTTTACTGTGCCGATTTCGCCAGCAGACGGATATGATATATTGACGTTGACTTTTAAGAGGATTCAGAATATGCAGAACTAATGGGACCCAAATAAATATTTTTAGTTGTCACAAACGGAAATACAAATTTAATATATTCCATGGCATCATAGTGGGTATAAATGTTACATGTTATGGAACGGCCCCTATTATGTAAGGAAAACGATAAAAATGTGGCCACGAATACGAAAAATGCGCAGAAAATGCAGACAAATGCTATATAAAAGGTGTCCCAACAAGAACACAAGATTTAAATTTGGCGCCATTCGAAGTGTCATTGTTTGACATTTGAACAATTGTTATTGTTTGCTAGTAGAAGGTATGAGGTTAGCAAAAATGGAGCGCTACACGAATGAACAAGGCATTCTCATTGTGAAATTGTCTTACCAAAATGGTGAAAGTTTTGCGACTACAGTTCGCAAATTGCGATCAATTTGGGGTCACAATAATGCTCCAAAAGAGTCAACTGTAAAGAGATTAATGGATCAATTTGCCAAAACTGGGTGTGTTAGTGATGTAAAGACAACAACGCGCCTTCGACCAGGTCGATCGTCCGAAAATGTCGCAGCTGTACGTGATGATGTCGCTCAAACTCCATCTACCTCAACACCGAGCTCAGCAAATTGGTGTCTCCCAATCCACTATGCAGCGAATTTTGACGAAAGATTTGCATCTTCATGCATACAAAGTTCAATTGACTCAGGAACTGAAGCCAGCTGACCATGGACAGCGAAGGGAGTTCGTTAATTGGGTATTGGAGAGACAACATGAAAATGCTGATTTTGCCGATAAAATCATCTTCAGTGACGAGGCTCAGTTCCACCTTGATAGCTTCGTCAATAGGCAGAATTGCCGCATTTGGGGTGAGCAAAATCCTCGAGTGATTCACGAGAAGCAAATGTATCCTCAACGTGTCACTGTGTGGTGTGGATTTTGGGCTGGAGAAATCATCGGACCTTTTTTTATGAAAATGAGGCATGTCAAGCGCAAACAGTCAATGGTGTTCGGTATCGTGAAATGATAACCAGTTTTTTCGTGCCTAGAATTAAAGAAATGAATGTGGAGGGCAACAAGACGGCGCCACATGTCATACAGCCAGAGAAACAATTCAATTGCTGCATCAGTCACTTCCCGGTCGTGTTATTTCGCGTTTTGGAGACTAGAATTGGCCGCATAGATCGTGCGATTTAACACGATTAGACTTTTTTGCTTTGGGGTTTTTTGAAGTCGATGATTTACACGAATAAGCCGACGGCGACTAAAGTCTTAAAACAGGAAATCGGACATTGCATTAATGAAATACCGCAGCATTTATGCAAAACGGTCATTGAAAATTTCATTAAAAGATCGCGTGTGTGCCAGCAAAGCCGCGGCGGACATCTGCCCGATGTGTTGGTCCATACATAACCTCATTCTGTCTACTTTACGATATAATAAAGTTTAACGATTTTTTTTTTTAAATATCTGTGTTTTATTTAAAATTTAAATCTTGCGTTCTTGTTGGGACACCATTTATATCATGTTGCTAGTTTTGAAAACCAGTGTAAGTAGCAGTTTGTCCACCACCAAGTCAAAATAAGGCCAATATTGATGGTCTGAAGGGTGAACTATTCAATGTCTATTGATAATAGATATACGAGTATACCTGTTTCTTCACAAGGCTTGCAAAGAGAGAAATCATATCAGGTGATACAATCTCAGCGTAATGTCTCATACGTGTAAAATATGAAGCGAATGTATGTACTACTTGTCACGATGGCAGTGCATATCGGCATTTTATCCATTGCATATAAAATTATTTGTATTACGTTAGGCGAAGGACAAAATTAAAAATCTAAACGGAAACAACCATTTAATGCCATGCCTAAATTTCATACTTCTGCAAATCTGATAGGCGACGACGATCTCAAACTATCTCCGCCACATGCACAAGGAAATGGCAATGCGAAAAACGACCTTAATCGCCTTCGGTGATATCTTACAAAATACATATATTATTTGTCTGTGTTGACGATATATACAGCACGGATTCAAAGCTTAGAAAAGTTACTTAAACCTTCTCGAACATTAGAAGGAATAAGCATTGATGTTTCCGAACAAAATTTGGTAATATAAAGAACCGTCTATAAAGAACTGCCTTACTTTCTAAGTGCAGAAAAGCGCCCTCACAATTTGTGTGTTAACATTTTCAAAAGCTTTAGAAAAGTGTCTATAAATATTTCTGAAAATTTTAGTAAAAATTCTATTTTTCATAAAATCTACTATAAATTCTTGAATATTGAAATTTATCTCATACTTAAAATAGACAATGCGTCAGTAACGTCGGCGTGGCGAAGCTTACATACTACATATTCAATTATATTATCGCTTGATTGATGTATTATTTGAAACAGTCTATGTTATTCGTCAACACTTTACATTAACATTTTTATTTTTATTTTATGTTTGCCCCGGAGGAGGTGTTCGTTAACATCCATTATTTAGCCGCAACATATTTTTTTAACTTAATAATATCCATAACGAAGCTATAACTACCTCATGTTAATAAAGCTTTAAAACAAAACCAAAAAAACAAACATCATCAGAAACCATGAAACAATTACAAAACCCTCTGGTGGTTTTTTAACAAAGCTTCTGGTGCGCTGGAGAGAATTTTATTAAAGGCAGAAAAAAAAACACGCACACAATCAACAAAATTTGATGTCAAGCTAAATTTAATGATTCTGAATGTACAGGAAAAATTGCTTACATTTTGTATTTCAGAAATAATGAAATTTGTTTAAAAAATGTTCAACCCCTAAAGGTATGCGGCAAATTGTAATGATGCTGCTATGCTACATTTTGTGTGGTGGCACTTGCCAAAAAGTATGCTGTAAAATTCCATAAGTTTACTGACCTGAAAACCAGATACGGCTTTTCCTTCCCCTTCTAAATATGTATGGAGGTATGATCAAATGGCATTATTATCAAGAGTTTTCTGTCGTAAATATGACTTCTATGTTACTGTGCTATAGTTTGTTGCATTTCCCGAAAATCATTGCCTTTTTTTCGGATGATACGGAGCCAAATTGAAAAGTACCCCAAACGTTCGGTTATGCGTAAACACCAATTTGCACACATAAACATTTTCATCGTCATGTTTTCCATGCGCTCCTCCCACCGGATCGTACTTATAACCAATATGGCCTGGCCGGAGTAACATTGCTGCAACGTCATTATCAATTTACAGTGCCAAGTAGGTTAATAGTTCTCCACTTCACTAACTGCGTTTATACCTCCGGTGGCCAACAATGCCTGCACAAGATAAGTATGTGTTTATAGCCGGTGTTCTCGTGGCATGAACAAATTTAGATTAATCCTGCATTTATGCAGCAACAGGAGAAAAAAATCGATTTTTTTGGTACAACATTCCTTTATCCTTCCTAGATAACCACATATTAATGGTATTTCTACAGAGGGGAAAAACGCCTAATCGTTTAACTACTGAGGTTACGCAACTTAATAGCGTAGATAACAACTATAGCCAAAAGTTAGGTATACAAAATCTTGTACTTGGAAAAAATAAGATTGCAGATTGAAAATTTTTTAGTGTTGTCAACATCTGGTGCTTTTGAATTTATGAACTTTATGTCTGCCTGAAATATTTTGGCGTCAAAATAAAAATTAAAGTAGTATAATTATATCTATGCAGGAACAAATCCAATAAAGTGTACAGATTAGTTAACTTTGCCACGGCGAAAAACATTATAGAGAGTAAAACAAAAATCAAAAACTCCAGTCAACTTGGCTATTCCCTGACCGCATTGCATGCTAATAAATTGCCGAAAGTATATTGAAAGTATTTTCGACATATGGTGCTAACATAGACTCGAATCACCAGCTAGTTGTATATAACACATTCGACAAATTGGGTATGGCCTGGATTCAAGCAAGCCCTGACATTATTGAGAATACCGCATAAAGCCAAAAGAACGATTCGTACGCCTGTAAAGTGTGTTGTAATGAAACATTATAAGAGAAGAGAGGCAATTTTTTTAGATGAGCGAAATGTTTTTGGGGAAAGAGCGATAGACCGAGAACATAAAATGCTGCGAGGACAGCTTTGATGTCCTGCAAAGTCTAGTAGAAGTAAAAAGTAATGAGTGATTAAGTTCCGAGCTACCCTCTTATAACGTCAACGATGGAAATCTGTTCACGGATATGAAGTGTCTTGCGATTATGCAGAGAATGCTAGCTAATTTCGAATGGAAGCACAAATGAAAAACTACATCAATTATCGACAATGGCTCAAAATCGGTTGTTGGTGCGGTAGATAGAGCTATTTCAGTCCGCCGCCAAATAAACCTCAATGACTTATTAAACACGATTTGTTTTAAGGAATGCATTTCAGAAAGTGGTAACATAGATACACGCAATACCAATATTTTCGTGACTATGACTACTAAAAAAACTAATCCTTATTTTATTTGACTTGGATTGCCTATGGCAGTCCAAAATTTGTATGAAGATATGACCGAATTTAGTATTCCTGAAATGGCTCTGTAGGATGACAATGATGAACGCGAAGTCTTTAGAGAAGATAGGTAAAAATTTTGCCGAGCCATTTTACACCAAACGACGCCTTAGATAGAAAGCGAAAGCCTATAGGAGAAGCTGCAGTGCACGAAACTGCAACTATCTCTAACGTAAGTGCACCGCTATTGTTGACATCACTGATGTGGAACTGCGAGATGTTACTGCAGTGTTATCAAGAATTGGGAAGAATTTATCAAACGTGCAATGGCAAGATTGGTTGTTCCCTATCGAGGTCAAAAGCAAATTATTCGTTTCAACAAACAAAAGTGTATTCACAGGGGACGCTGTGTGAACTTTGATAACTATAATTTTGAAGTATAGGATAGTTTTGTCTGCCCCGGCCATTCGGGACTGCAAGGCACCGGCTTGTAAACAGGGCACTGCTTGTAAACAGGAGTTTTTACGGACAAATTTTTTTTGTGATTAATAAATTTGTATCTGCTTTAGACACTTATAGCATGTGTTATAATGGATGGCACAAAATTCCAAGTAATTGAGCCTTCGAGAAAAATTCTCTATTGCAAAGACCAAACCAAACCAAACTATTCGAGACCAAACCACATCTTAGTGCAGTGGATTGGAGCAAAAATGCAATAGACCGAATTCTTTCCAGTGGCCTTACAGTAAATAATCAACCAGTTTATGACACAAATCCCTTTGCATCCCGGGAATTGGATGTGGCAGAGTGTCCCATGTGGAGCTAACACGCATTCTATTTTTAGATAAACTAAAAGGAACCTACTGTTTCAATAGCGATTCTGTATCAGAAATAACAACTGGTGTACCAGGTCTACATATTTTGGCCACGCTGAGTTCCATAGCTGAGGAAATTTAATGGATTCAGAACTCGAAGTCACGATGTCAGAGACTAAAATGTTAGACTGGAGACTTACAGAATATTTCTATAACTGTCGTAAAGACTTTCTACATCAAGTTAGGCATTTTATTTAAATGAATTGAAATCATACACTTTTGACGAACAATTTGTTGTTACCAGACGCTTTTTAACGTGATCGGAACTTTAAGACTATATCAAAATTGACAATTATATTGTTTGGGAACATCATTTTTGGACAGGATCCAGAAGAATTCTAATGCCAAATTTATTTGTTAGCAACAAACTGTATAGTGCTGCGTAATCTCTTAGACATGGTACGAGTAGTTAAAAAAATGAAGGCTCAAAACTGGCATAATATGAGAGAAGTAATGCTTTAACCCATACATTGATTTTCTGGATTGAAAGCATTTATATCATGAAGTTTCTGAAATATTATAATTTTTTCAATTATTAGACAACATTGTAGGTGTATTTGGACTGCAGGTAATAACATCTTAAAAAAGTTTTCATAGGGAGAGGATTAGATCTTCCAATTTGATTTTTCGATACTACTAATGCATCCATTTCCTCCAGTTGAAAAATTCTGAATAATGTCCAATTGCAATTTCGGAAACTCAAGCATAATTTTGATGAAATTTTGTAAGTAAAATGTATCGAAAAATTAAGTTCAATCTTGAGTTCTACTGGTGGAAATGACGGTTAAAACTTTTCTAAATGTAATTTTCTTAAATTTTACACACAGGGCATTTTGCACTTATTGTGCAGGTCACTTTTTGTGATGTTATAAAAATCTAAGTAATCTTTCATGACAAAAGTACTCAGGAACCAATTGCACAACGGGCAGGAAATTAAACTTTAGGAATATTTTGTATAAACACAAAAATTCCAAATTTATGTATATTTGAAACTTGATTTGATGTCTTCCATAAACCGGTACCCCTTCTGCCGCTGTGCAATAAAAATACTTTCCGAAAGGTGCTGCAATTTCACACTTTCTTTAAAGTAATCTCTAAGAAAATATTTCACTTAATTTCACTATTCCTTTTATAAGACTTTTTGTTCAATATCTGCCCCACAATAAAGCAAACCCATAAAATGAATTGATTGAAATCAAATTCTCTATCAACTGAAAGGTGAAGACAGTTCAGATTCGTGTTCGCTTTTTCCTCAGACTTGCGTTCTCATCCGCTACAAAGTGCAAGGTAAACTTCCAAATTCAAGCTATGGCTACTTAAACGGACATTACGTTTTCGCCACTTTCCAAATTGCTTTGCATGCAGAAGCAGCGACAAGCATCAATGCCTTGTACTCCCTAATGATTTCAAATATATTGCGGATGGACATTCCTTTTAGTGTGAGTTTAATTGGCTTGTTAACATCAATAATGAACTGCTCATTTCCAATTTTTATTACAGCACATTTCAATAAAAATTATGTTTAATTTTCACTTGATTGCTATGAGAGTTGACGTTATATGAAGTTAATTTGTCTGAAATGTACAAAACTTTAACAGATTCATAAGAGGAAAAAAAGGAAGAGAGAATTTAATTTGAAATGTTTTGACATTTTTTGCAAACAGAATATTTTAATATCCATTTTTCCAAACTCATTGTGATGCACAATTATCGTACATGGGCAGTAGTTTTTAATCAATTTTCTCTTATAAAATATGCTTTCAGACGACATATAAAAAATATTAAAACACACATGAAACAGAAAAATGGCTTGAATTTAAAAATCACATACGAATTTATCAACGATAATTTTACTAATAACTTCTTTGAGGGGATTTTCTGTGCGCTGATAATTTCGCACGTGATTTTAAAATGAAAGTCTTTAAGGACACAAATAATAATTACGAAATGCAGATGGAAATTCGGTGGTTCTTTCTGTATTCAACCTTACTCAAGTGGTTCCAAACGGATTTGTGAGCTGTATTTAGTTGCTGGGTAATCGAAACAGCGCTGATGATGGAACATATCAACATATCATATCAGAGTTATCCATTTAGTGAATTCAAAACCGCCAGTCTGGCAAGACTGCCGGCTGTTAAGTACCTGCCATCTGAAGTGTTATTTATTTTGTGAAGGGTTTACCATTCGCGAGTACAGATCGTTTAATAACCGAAGAACTCGTTAAAATATTTAAAACTTACTACAAACGTGGTGATTCCACGTGGGCACATTTCGTGCATAACGGGGTGATTATGGTCGTCATAATTGGAGAGATTATAAAGAAATTTGAAGGGAGTGGAAGCAGATATGGTCAGGCACTGCCGAAAATACTGCCTCTTTGTTTTGATAGGGTGACGGATAACCCGAATTTCAATTCAGAGCGCTGTGGCCATATTCAAAGCGTTTTTTGGCCTACAATTCAAGATTATGAACTGGACAATATGTCGTTTCATGACCGAATTCTATCTTTATTGCATGAGAAGTTTCCAGAAAGCGTAATTTCACGTTTTTCCAACGTGAAATTACCGTTTCTCGTTTTTCCAACGTGAAATTATCACTATGATCATACGATTTGACGCTGTTAGGCTTTTTTTGTGGGGACTCCGTCATAGGCCATGTTTAAGTGGTTAATCCCCAAACGTTGGAGCATTTTAAAACCAATATTTGTGAAGTTATCGCCCAGATATAGCTCGAAATGTGCGAAAAAGTGGTTGAAAACTACCTCTAAAGGATCCACTCCTACAACCAGTCCAGAGGCGGTCATTTAAATGACATCGTATTTCATACATAATCACAAGGTCCAAGCATTATAATGAAGTAAAAGTTTAATAGACACCATCTCTATTTTATTTAACTTCATTTTTGAAACCGAAAGTGAATAACGCTGTACATTCACTCAAACGAATGAGGATATGTATCATTTGATTCATTTGAATCATCGAAACTAAAACTGCTCGAGATTGGCTGATAACAGCCGGATCATTAGTATTATTTACATTTTCAGCCGGCTGACCGGCGTTTTTGCCTTTATCGAAAATTAATTAGTGCGCTCAAACAACACTGAGTTATATAATAACAAAACTACCTGAATATATCTGGGCGCACGAACTCTTATCTTCCTAACTCCACCTAGCGTAACCCGATCGCACTTTTACTAAGCGAGATACAGATTCCTAAAGCCATCTGTTGGAAAAATATATACATGTACCAAATTTAGCAAATTCAGCAGTTTATAGTATACAAAAAAAGTTTAATCGAAATCATAGCTTTATGTGTGCTTCATTTAGCTTTACTTTTGAAACCGAAAAATAGTTAACCCTATCCATTCACCCAAAGGAATGGGGATATGTATTATTTGGTTGTCATCAAAATTAACGGAGCGAAATCATCGAAACTAAAACTGCAGGATGGCTGATAACAGCAGGACCATAAATATTATTTATACTTTCAGCAACAATAATACTGAGTTATGTAATTACAAAACTCCCAGAATATATGTATCTGTGAGCACGAAATCTTATCTTCCTAACGCTACCTAGAGTAAACCGATCGCACTTTTAAATAAAATAAATATATCAAATTTAACAATTTCAAATTTATAAAAAAGCACCGATTTTATGTTTTTATTATAGTGTTTCACAAATTTGTGCACTGTTTTTGTTTTTCCCGAAACACACATAACATTCATGTTTGTATTGCGGACCCTGGTCTCAGTCGAGGCCATAGATAGAAGAAAACTCATATTTTATCGAAATTTGTAAGCATATTTTAAACTTTAATTTTCGTTATAAAATGCAAAATTTGGTGTGAAAAACAATGTAGATAACGCCTACTGCTTATTTCGCCATCTCCAATCCAATATATCCAGCGAAGCTGTTCAGCGTTTAGAAAACCCAAAAAAGCTATGCAGAAAATATGTGAGAAATATTTTGCTGTTCAAAAATATTTTTAAAGCCATTGCCGTCTTTACGTGCCGGAATATATTGAAGAAATTATTATTCTTTCAGCCAAATGTAATTTTCCATTTTATAGCTTAAAGCAATCAAATTGCTATGCCGCGTCTGCGAATAAAAGTGTTTTTTTTTTGTTTGTATTCAAGTTAATCGTAAAAAAAACTTCAATAAAACCACTATATAGGTACATAATGTGTAGTTATATGTTTTTGAAGAAAAAAATACATCTTTAAATTTTTTTTTTCGTTTAAATTCTTACTTACATGGTTTTATTAGAAATGGAATTATGTACTCACCTGCAAATGAAAAGAAAAAATTTAAACATTAATTGATAGCTAATCCTTTAAAAGCTTAAAATATAACAGTCATCTTGTACAGGTATATTTATATACCTTTAGTTAATATTTTTTATTAATAAATATATCGCATAATATTTGTTTATCAATATTCTGTTTGGACTACTGTTTCCTATAGTTGCTCGAATTGCCAGTGTTAAGGACAATAAAGAGGAAGGATCATTGAGACTTCTCACCCTCTATCCCCAACAAACCGTTTATTAAATCGATATTTTAATTATAAGTTACGCGTTTAGTACGGAAAAGCAAAAGTAACCTTTGTGGTGCCATTTCTAAAATTCATAATATTAGTTTTCATTCCACGAATGAAATGAACGTAGTGCCAGTCAGAAATGGTGTCCCGCAATGTTCAGTACTTGGACCTTAAATTATGATTTTGTACCCAAATCATCTGTTTAGTAGGCTGGACAATTGTTTATGCTTTGCATATGCTTTTATAATACAGGAGGATTTTTTAAAATTTAGGATTTTCAGGTTGGCAGCACTGATTGGTAACGGCGTCCAAACGTCATCTGTCAAAGTGAAAAGTGTACAGTATACTCTGCCATTTCATTATAAAAAGACAAGACAAACAAACGACCAACCAACCAACCATAATCGACCTGCTGAATCAACAATTCGTGTTGTTATCTCCAAATTTCAACCCATCGACTCTCATGCATAGGAAGCGTGCCGAAGAAAATATTGCAGCTGTAGCGACCAGTGTTGTTGACGATAGGGAAATGTCATTTCGTCGCCGTTCTCAGCGATTGGGCATGTGCTACTTAACCCCAAGGAAAATTTTACACGACGATTTGGGTTTGAAAGCCTATAAAATGCAACTCACGCAAGAA
>JAHXMU010000013.1:1545759-1625386 GCA_019455685.1 Philornis downsi
ATATATATATATATGTATGTATATATATATATATAAGTGAGTGAAATCAAGAAATCTGTATGCTACCGCGTATATATTATATTAATTGTCTATTTCACCAATTCAGATTATTGCAAACAACATCCAGTCCAGCATACAAATCATTTACAGTTTCTCTTGCAAATGACAAGTTTAGAAAATGCTTTGAAACACTTTTCGCTTGGAGAATTTATGCTCCACATTTCAATACCAAATGGAAAATGACCACAAGTGTTTCAACATTACATTACATTTTGTTGATGAACACTTCTGCTCCCCTAAGCAGGAAATCGAACAAAACGTTTTACTTATTATAAATTCACTGTGAAAAATCATTGTACTCAACTTGTTTTTCGTATTTTTTGCTAGGAATTTCAAATCGGTCATGTATGACCAATTACTGTTACAATGGTCAGTAATACAGCTCATCACCCTGGCTCCAAAGCAGTCAGAAGCTGACGACCAGACCTGTCAATGTCAAAAGTTATAAGGATGTGTTAGTTCTTCATTTATTTTGTTTCTTTTTCCATATGCTAGTAGTTTTCCGACAACATAGAGTAAAAAACAAACAAAACGAAATTAAAATCAGTTATATTACCCACAGCTGAGGGAAGTTGGAACACACATAACAAAAAAGGTAGACAAAGCACGTATGTAGGATGTTTCAGGAACATTACTCAACATTTTAATTTGAAATGTCCTTTTTGTTTCCCTTGCGTGCCATAGTATAAGGAATAATTTTATTACAGCATTTCTTATTGTCGCACAGTAGTTTGTTGTTTGTTGCAAAAAAAATGGTAATAATAGTGGGTCTCCGGGGTCACTGATCCGATTTATAAGGTGAATTTTTAATCGTAGTTTTTTTTTTTTTTTTTAATCGAATAAAACATTAAAATGTGCATCATATGTTAAAAATTTTTATTGGAATCGACAAATTGGATTATGCCATTTAATTTTTAAAGATAATTTCATGTAAACGTTGTCTGTACGAATTGACACTTCACGATCGTCATTAACACTGGTCGCTACGGCTGCAATACTTTCTTCGCTGCGCACTCTACGTATGCAAATCGATGGTTTTATGTCCAGCAAAGTAAATTTGGTGCAAAATTTTAAGGTAAGAGCACGAATTGTTAATTCAGCAGGTCGATTATGCTGATCATAAAATGGTCGTATCAAACGATGCACATTTGTCACAGAGCACGAATTTAGATAATAAATTTCAACAATTTGCAATTGTTGCTCGTTTGTTAGTCTTTCTATACAACCAGCTGTAGCATACCCACGGTAGTAATGGAGTTGGTTTTGCTGTACAGAATTTTTGTTTGTCGAGCACCACCCCAGGCAGTTAAGTAGGATTTTGGTCCATTCATCACGACTTATGTGGGTTAAATCACATTTCGGTCCTTTAAAATCAGCTTCGGTCGAAAGAGAAAGACCGTCAGGTTGGTTTGTATAAGCTAACTTCAATCTACTGATACCTATTTCATTCGGTTAACCGAATTTCAGTTCTATTGAAGTCGTTCTTAATGGGACTTCGGTTTGTTGAATATAATTTCGGTCAGTTAATCGAACTTCGGCCTGTCGGACTCTAACCTTTCAAACCCCACCACGGTGGTTTAATTTATGCTTCTGTCGATAGAATACGACTTCGGTCAACTAAATTGGATTTTGCTTCTGTTGAAGCCAATCGAAATCCGTTTAATGGGTCTACCATCCGTTGATCATGACACTTCAATACTCTTCATTTCTCTATTTTTATTTTTCCTGTTTAATGCGACTTCCATCCATTTAGTCGGATTCTGAACCCAATATCGATCGGACAAATAGGGCATTTGTCTATTAAACTGAGCTTCGATATGTTTAACCAAACCTCTATAGATTAAATCCGACTGCTGAGCCTTAAATCGAACTTCGGTCAGTCGATCCTAAACTCGGCCGACAGAATTGGACTTCGGTTAGTTGAACAAAATATCGGTCAGTTAAGCTGTTACTCCAATCCGTTAAATTTGTTAAATCTGCTGAACCTAAACTCGATTGGCTGAATCAGTATTCGACATGCCTATCGGATTTCGATCCACTAAATTTGACTTTCGATTGTCTTCAATCGGTCTGCACATCAAAATCTGACCTCCGAAACCACCAACTCTTTCCGAGTACAATATAAAACATCTTTTGGTGCTGGTCCAATCAAAGTCTTTAAGGGGCGACTCTGCTGCTCATTCCTGGTACTATTTTCAAGATATTTACATATAACGCAACGCACAAATGTGTTGGTCATAACCGAAAATATTTTTGAAAACAATGAAATCATTTAAATTATAATGTAATTATAATGATTTTTTTTTTTTTGTTATTGCGGAACAGTTAGTGATTATTTTCATATATATGCAGAGGAATATAATGTGTATAATGTTATAGAGACCGACATAATAACTTAAAAAAGTATGTGCTTCAAATATTGGTGTAAAGAATACTATTCTGGACGGGAGGCACCTATATTTTAAAACTTCCCGAAAAATACGTGGCTTTCGGATTGCTATTTCTCGACTCGTAGTTATTTCCATTTCAAACTTTCACATTTGAGGATTGTTAATGTAGTCAACAAATTATGAAATTCTATTGCAGCCATCAAATCAAACAGAGTGTGGGACAGTAAACACACTTTTAGAAACGACTTAGTCGGAATTAAACATATTTTAATTTACACAACTAAACGGAGAATATATAAATAAATATTTATAAATAACCCAAAGTAAGTTATATTATTATTTTAGATTACCACCCCCTTTTTTTCCAGCCTACATATTCAAGAACTAATTTACACACAGGGTGGCGCAATATTATTCTAGTGGAAAATGTTCTTACTTGTTTAGAAACGATCTCACCTATCAAAGCGACTTTTGCACTATCAATAATATGGCGCAAAGAAGTAAATACAATCATTCATGTCATTCATTCATTGAAATATCCCTAAACAAAGGATTCACTGAAGCAGTGAATTTCAGCGGTAGATTGCTTACTTTTGAGCCACTCTGTATAATGAGTGTATAAAGAAAATGGGTTAAGTCCTGCCCCTTTTTTCGCAATGCACCTAAAAGCATTATTTCCAACGTAACACATTACAAACCAAGTCAAGTATTCTTACCAGTATTTGTACGAAAAATTCCAAGAGCACCAATTAAAATACCTCAACATAATGACACTTTTTCACATTATTGCCCAAAAGTATACTTCAGTGTTCTCATTAATGTACGTGAACATAAAGATCTTTTAGATGTGTTAAGTAAACTTATACCACATAAAGGGATATACGTGCAATATACAAGACGATACAAACTTTGAACGATATATAACATAATTTGTTTCATAATTCTTAAGAAATTGCATAAATAAATGAGTTCAAAATGAAATTGTCTTATCTGGCAAATGAATACGAATTATGCAAAATTGTTACAAATAAAATTGTGCAAAAACAAGATTATGACAAGAATTGTTAACGAATAACCAAAATAAAGTTAACCGTAAGGCATACTTTAAGAACCTTATGTAATGGTTTTAGCACAGCACATATTTCATTCACGTGCTCCTAAATGTATGCTTTTGAATGTGCTTTACAACAGATAGTGTTAGTGGGAAAGTATATTTGCTTTACTTTAGATGAATGTTAGCTTTTGAATAAAGTGTACCTTTCGAATAAAGAGGCTAATGAACATATCAGGAATTCTTAGGCTATTTACTATCATAAAGTAATTAAAACATCAAGCATATTGTTAGTTATTTTAGTTCCTTTATTCTCAGTTTCGGGCTCAAAGTAGTATTACAGAAGTTTCTCAATGTACGATTAAACTAAAGGAATTGACGTCAAGAAAAGCTTTGAGATGGTTTTATGCTCTTCAAAACACAAATCATCAAATGCCTAAAAGTAGACTGTATATTATAAGCTATATTATTTGTAACTAATAAATATACAAAGTACTCGTGTATATGGTTGAATGCCCACTTCATTTCGAGATTAAGCGTCGGCGACTTTAGGTGAGAGAATGAAACACATCTTAACAAAGAATTAAAATATGTAATACATTTTAAATACTTGTAGGTTTGTCTATGTAAATATTTAATTATGAAACACAAAATGGAATATACCTCTGAGAACTCACCTACGTTGCAAGTGCATGCATAAATAATTCGTAAACTTTATAAGGCTTAAAAGTATAAACTTTAATATGAGTATAATATATATCTAATTAAAACGGAATAAGCAAATATTAAACACTATAATAACTAAATATGAGTGTTTCTCGGCTAAATATATCAGTAGGAATTAGTCACTCGCCCCTTTAAAATTCTAGAAAAAAAGACAGAATTTGTATACCCCAACCTACTTTTTACAGGAAAATTGCCGATTTTTTTAAGCCACTAGTTTATGAAACAAAATATTGCGGCTCTCATTTTACAATATAATGTAACTGCGGGCTATAGCTTAACAATGCTTAACGCTAATTTGTGACAGCCCTATTATTTAGACATCATTCAGTCTACCTGTATCTTTAAGACCAATTTCAGATGAAGTGCTGCATATACAAAAATTTCTGAGTAATTATCAGCACGAGGCAAACCAACAATATCTTAGAAAATCAGCTAAAGAGTACCGTAATGTGCTTTAGCATTATTCCGTGACGCAGCGTATCTTTTGTCTACATAGTCTAAAATTTTGAATGAAATTTATCGTTTATTCTCATTTCTGTTAATTTTTATAGCGAATAATCGTTGTATTGGTTACTAACAACAATATTTTTTGATTTAATCTTTTGAAACATGTTTTCCAAACTCCTTCAAGATAATTTGTGTGCACCGAACCAGAGCAAATTCTATCTAGCAGAAAATATTACCTTGATCAAACAATAATTTCAACAATCTTTGTTATAAACATTTTTGCCTCCCTGCCGCCACTCTAAGTCGCCACTGAGAAACAGAAACATTGATGAAATATTTGTATCCAAGACATGAAATGTTTTAGCATATTGCACTCGTTTCAATGGAGTTTCTAATTCTTTCTTTCATTTTTTTCTTATACAACTTAGATAATACTTTTGAAAGGTTCAACAATCAATTTCAGTACTTTGACAAAGCCAAAATCGATCACTTGAGTATTTACAGGAAAACTTATTTCAGCAAAACAATTTTTTTTTTTTTTTTTTTTTTTCAAAACATATTTTTAAGCAAGGCGGAATATGAATCAGGAAAAAACTTGAGCTGAGCATGATGTGTAATTTAAATGAGCTGCAACTTAGTTGTTTCTTTCTAAGTTTCTAGTTTACTTTTAAAATTTAGTTTTCGTTTTGAAATTTTGTCTGCACTATTACACCAACAACTATTTCATTTTTTAGAGAGCAATCGAAAGAAATCAAACGCGTGTTGAAAAAAGTTCAAAATGCATCCTGTTAACCTTAACAACAGCGTACAATTGGGAGAAATGAATTTAATACTTCTCACTGAAAACGTCATGTCATGGGTAAAGTTCAAGAAATTATTCCAAGTGAAAGTACGCACGTTTTTTAAGTCTCTAGCCTTTCGCACAGTTATCGGCTAGATGGATGCCGCGTTTTCTCAGTATGGATCGAAACAGTAGTCGGATAATTCAAGCAAACATACACTGCTAAATTCCCAAACAGCTAAACACCCACTAAGAAGTATGTAGTAGTCAAAACAGTGCAATTTGTTGAATGAATTTGCTGGGTATATGCAGTATTTTTGTGCAGTATTGTTTGATATTTTATGGTGGGAGACCCAGCATGGCATTGGCCCCTAATGTCGACCATATTCAACTCCAAAAAGACGGCGATGACTATTTTACACTTTATTAATTTAAATTAAAACAACACGTTCCATGATTCAAATTCTTATTACAACCATAAAATATTTTATCCATATAGCATGTTTAATTTGTTTGTTAGAGGCATGCATAAGACAAGATACTTGGACCCTTGTTATTTAAAATATATCTCAATGATATAGGAAACCCTGGATTGACAGGAAAACGCTTTATGTACGCAGATGACTTATGCCTTATATACCCTTACCAGCACGAAACAGTTGCCAGACCGTATATTGAACGTGACGCGTCCTTGATATATGAATTTGTTCAAATAAACAAACTAGACCTAAATGCCACAAAAACAAAGTTGATACGATTTAAGCCTTATTGCGATCACAACAACCATTTTACTACATATATTAATGGTAACATTATCCAAGAAGTCGATTGTGTCCAGTATTTAGGTATATTTCTATAAAATAATCTGTGCTGGTATAGACACATTAAACATTTAAAAGACAAATCAGCTCAAGTAGTAGGTATTTTGTATAAATTCAAAAATAATTTTAATAGAACAGTGAAACTTTTAATATATTGAGCTTTAATTCAAAGTATTTTGAATTATATGGTTGTTTTATATGGGTATAAAAAGAGTGCAAAGCTGAAATCTTTACAAAGAATTCAAAACAAGGCCTTGAAAGCTGTGGCAAATCTGCCTTTAACATATTCAACACTTTCGCTATACAGAAACATATTCCCAAGCATGGTATTTATCTAATGAAACTTCTTATGTATGTATTCAAATGCTTACACAATATAGGACATCACATCATACATTTTGCTATCAACCAACAAGTGTTCAGTATCAGAAATAGTAGTAACTTGAGGGTAGCAAAGTGTAGACTTGAAATTACGAAGCAGAGAATTGAGTATTCGGGTAGCCATGCGTATAATAATTTACCTCAAAATTTAAAAATTGCAAATAATATTATAACGTTCAAAAATTTGTTGAAAAATCACCTACTGCAGAATATTGAAAGAATTCTTATTTAAACTATTACTAAATTTGAAATAATTTTGAAAACTTTTAATAATTTTTTTGTAACATAATTGTAAAAGATATTGAATTTTACTTCCATCTTGCCTCTATAGTGTCTATTTTAGACGGTGGGGCGTAAATTGGTTAAACTTATATTAATATATATATTATTATTTTACAGTATTGTACAGTTTAATAATAAAAATTTGTTATTGTAAAATAAGTGTTTTGCATGTTCGACAATTTTCTGCTATCGAAAAAAATCGATCAAAGAAGTTGCATTAAATTTTGTGTACAAAATAGAATTAAGTGCTTAAAAACACTTAAAATGTTGACAGTAGCATATGGTGAGAGTACTCTGAGTCAAAATAATGTTTACAAGTAATACAAGCTTTTCTCAAAAGGTCGACAAGATATGAATGACGACGTTCGCTCTGGACACCCCAGCACATCAACAACCGATGAAAATGTTGAGAAAGTGAAGAAAATTGTTATGGAGAATCGTCCAATCACCATTAGAGAAGTTGCTGAGGATGTCCGCATATCGGTTGACTCATACCATGCAATCTTTTTGGAAATTTTGGGCATGAAGCGTGTGGCAGCGAAGTTCGTTCCAAAATTGCTGAATTTTGACCAAAAACAAAGTTGCATGAGCATCGCTCAGTAATTGTTGAATGACGTCAACGATGATCCAGATTTGGTTTAAAGGGTCATAACTGGTGACGAATCACGGGTATATGGTTATGACATCGAAACCAAAGCCCAATCGTCCCAATGGAAGAGTCCAGGAAAGCCAAGACCATAAAAAGCACGCCAAATTCGATCAAATGTCAAAGATTTGCTCACTGTTTTCTTCGATTACCATGACGTAGTGCATCAGGAGTTCATACCACACGGTAAATAAGGAAAATTACCTTGAAGTTATGCGCTGTTTGCGTGAAGCAATACGAAAGAAACGCCCAGAATTGTGGAAATAATGCACGTGCTCACTAATCTTTGCTTGTAAAAGATAATTTGACCAAAAACAGCACCGTTATCATGCCTCAGCCACCGTATTCACCAGATTTGGCCCCCTGCGACTTTTTCCTGCTCCCAAGATTGAAGAGACCCATAAAAGAACGGCGTTTTACGACGACTGAGAAGATAAAAACCGAATCGCTGAGCGAACTCAAGGATAATACTAAAAAGTGGATATCAGAACTGCTTCGAGAATTGGAAAAAACACTGGCACAAGTGTGTTATATCTGAGGGGTACTACTTTGAAGGAGATAAAATAGAAATTGGTGAATAAATAAATATTTTTCGGGAAAAATGAAAACTCACCTTATTTTTACACACCTCGTACATGGGTATGCAATGTAAATGGAATATATTTTTTGAGGATGCAGTTCGATTATAATTTAATACACAAGTCTTTGTGGAAAGTAAACAGCATAGAGCCAAACAGCATGCACATGACGATGAATGCAGCAAATGTTCAACTAAAAAAATGAAATCAAGCATTATACTCTTTTATGTCTAATTAAAAGTTTGAGACCATGCCCTCTTTTGACTCATTTCAAACCAGCGTTATTAAATAAATGCATATAAATAACTTTAAGGAATCCTTTAAGTTGTAACAATGCAATTTATTGTTATTAATAAATGGAATCTTAGGCGCATTCCAACGCAACACAATTGAACCCAATGCACAGGGGTGAAGATCATAAATATGAAATTTATGACTTGAACTTACTTGACTGGCTAAACAGACAGCACCACTACTACTTGCTGCTACTTGCATTGGGCACTTTGCAAGAGCCTCTTCGGTGAAATTGTCGGCGTTACCCAACAACTACTAAAGCCATAATAACACACATATATATTGCACTGTTACAACCACATCCAATCACACCTTCATCTGCCCACACGCACATACACACACGCACACACACACATGTGCATGCATGTATTATCAACCATTATTTATTTTTGTTGTCACCATTAATTTGGAGCGAGAGTGTTTTGCAAATGTATTACTAATGTTGCTGCTGTTATGTGCTGGTGTTTTATGTGTTGTTCATTTTTTCGGTAAGTATTCGTATTGTTTTATTAGCCACTATTCGTGACCATTTGGGTGTGCCGTCATTGTCGTCACGGCTACCCGTGCTTTACCAGAAAGATATGTCATATTTTGCACATATGTATTTATATTACCATCCGCCCTTCTCGCCGGCAACGGACGGGGATTTTCGTATACAGAGAATGCAAAAAGAAAGTGTTTATTTGGAAATATAATATTAACACATCACATTGTAAATGCAACAAATATTGCAAGTGACATTCCTATATTTGAAGACTTTCTAAAAATGTATGTCTATCATCAAAAATCGTAGGTGTAAGGGAAAAAGGGGACATATCTGTAAACGTATTCGATGTTAGGATAAGCCTTGCCAATAATTAGTTACATATGAAAATTGGACCACATCGTTACTGTTCGATGGACTTATTACCAGAACGAAGGCATTCATGTTGTTCATGTTCAAAAAATAGTTATTAATAAGCTTTTTAGCGCAGCAATTATTTGTATTACAAAGAAATAATTTAATTTTAAAGTTTGTGAGATCAAAAGTTTTGCTATATGTTTTTATTATTATTATTTCATTTTCATATTGTAATCCAAAGCCGCATACGGACAAATTGATTATACAGACTAACATTTTGCGACACAAGCTTAAAATTTTATAGCTCAAGTTTTAATAATGATTTTTATAATAATAATAATTATAAAGGGTGTTGCAACAAGAACGCAAGTCATTGTTTGACATTTGAACAATTGTTATTGTTTGCTAGTAGAAGGTACGAGGTTAGTAAAAATGGAGCGCTACACGAATGAACAACGCATTCTCATTGTGAAATTGTTTTACCAAAATGGTGAAAGTTTTGCGGCTACAGTTCGCAAATTGCGATCAATTTGGGGTCACAATAATGCTCCAAAGGAGTCAACTGTAAAGAGATTAATGGATAAATTTGCCAAAACTGGGTTTGTTAATGATGTAAAGACAACAACGCGCCTTCGACCAGATCGATCGACCGAAAATGTCGCAGCTGTACATAATGAACCGACACCGAGCTCAGCAAATTGGTGTCGCCAAATCCACTATGCAGCGAATTTTGACGAAGAGGAGTTCGTTAATTGGGTATTGGAGAGACAACATGAAAATGCTGATTTTGCGGATAAAATCATCTTCAGTGACGAGGCCCATTTCCATCTTGATGGCTTCGTCAATAGCATAATAGTGAGAATCTTCTGTACTCATATGAAATATGAGTACAAATTTCACAGTTTTGTACAAAAACAAAATAGTCCTAAGGTCGATTAAATTTCCAAATGTACATCCCAAAAACTCAATGATCATAATGTTTTAATTTATACACAAAAAAAAAAACATTAACGGTTAAGGCATATTTTTAATCGCCCTAGTCTACTTCTATTTGTTCCACAATAAACCTCTAACACATAAATAATGTGTCGCATCAACATTATCTTTGCGATATGTTTTCATATTTTAGCGCAAGAGACACATTTATGTTGTATAGGGTGGCGCATAAGCAAAGTTAAGGTTTGATCAGTGAATACATTTTTTGTTTAAGTCTTTTTTTCATCTCTTTACAGACTTAACTAAATAATATTTGGGAAATTTATGATGGAAAGGCTCAGCACAGAACAAAGAACCAAAGTTGTCCAATTTTACTTTTAAAATCAGCATTCAATTATTAGATCATATAGAAATTTCTTTTATGTTCGAAATGCTCCTAGCGCTCCAACAGTTTACTGATTGGTTCAGCGTCTTCCGCGTGCTGAAAGACCTCGTGCAGTTCGAAATGAAGCGACAATACCAAAAGGTGACTATTAGGCTTGATTCATGGATTGAAAGAAACAGATGCAAGAGTATTTAGTGTTCGTAAGGAATACATTGAAAACGATCAGTATGCGGTGGAAAAACAAATAACAATTTTTCGCAAAAAATATAAAATGGTCTTACTTTTTGGACACAGTAGTATGATGGGTGTTAGTTGATAGATATGGGCGCGATTATTGGAAAATTAAGATTAGACATGAAATGAGGGAAAAAGTCGTTTCCGACACTTCCATCTACGGTTAGAAAAGTCAAATGATAAAATTAGTCTAGTATGAAAAAAACATTTACAAATCAGGATAAACCCCATGTGAAGAAAATTATATTTCGTTAAACTTTATTCGTGAAAAAAAGAAATGTGGAATTTGATAGGTACGGAAATTGAAGAAATACTAAAAATATCTATTTCAATATCTATTTTATTGCAAAAGCGAGCTGCTTCGGTATGTTACCAAAATTAGAGGGACGTTTTTGCCACGCTCACTGATCGTGCAACGATTCCGTACGTCTCAAGACACCCAAGATACTTCTGGCCCAAATCCAAGGTGATTGGTGTATAAACTTTGGCGCAATGTATAAACAGCCAAACCTTGTGGCGGCAACCCACCGGTTTGCCCATAGCTCATCTCTATATAAACCGACATTGTATGAATTATGGCATCTTGCATTGTTCTCCTTCATTTATTATATATTTTAAATTATCAACTTTATAATGTTCAGACCTTCGCTCTTTATATCAAATTGCTTCAATGGAAACGATTCCAAATCCTGCTCCGACTACGGGCAAAACTGCTAAACTCTGACTACTATCCTGATTTACCGTCAAATTATCAAATTTTTCTATGAATGTATATGTCATAATCCGTTTAATAACACCAATATTGCCAATTTAGAGAATCTCAAAGGCTATTCTCGTATTTATTTGTTGTATAACAAAATTTACATATAACTTAACATTTTTAACTAACAGTATTCGCAGTTACTACGTCGATGGTTATTGCTGCTAATGGCATTAAATACGTTTGCCCTATCATTTGTTATAGTTTCACGTTACTCCCTATTTATTTTCTTTGTTCGTTAATATTCGTACAATACGTTATATGTGTGAAGAAATGAAAGAGGACATACTTGGTTATGGGTATATTCAGGTTTTGAGCGTATTGGAAGGAATGGTTACAAAATTCTATAAAAATAGTAAGCAAGTTACACACTGTCAGACGTTATTTTGTCACACCGCTATCAGAAGTTTTCAAATTTGACATTTTTCACTTTACGGATTTCACTTTGATAGCGACACCTGATGTAGGATAAACAATTTGGGTTAAACATAGAAATATTCCAACATCATTTGTCCAAATATTCATTATTTTCTGTTTCAGGAAGTCTGCATTACGACGGCAAAAAGCCAAATGGGAAAAGTGCCACAAATGAAAATAAATTAAATAATGTATATCCTATTAGGTGCACAACTAAGTTTCCGCTGATTGCCAATAGATGGCGCCAGCTGTAAGTACTAGTCGATTCTGCCATAACCTAAATATTATATTTTCTTCCTTCCATCGAAGAAAACGGCGGCTAAAGCTCATCGAGAGCTTCAAAACGTTCACTGAGATGCCTCTTTATGTGCAACAACATGTCGAGATTAGTTCTGTCGCTTTAAAAACGGTGATTTTGATGTTGATGGCCGTTCGCATGAAGAAAGGCGAAAAATCTTCAAAGCATTGCTTGATGGAGATCCGTGTCAAACGTAGATAGAGCTTACTTCAGTATTAGGAGTTACCCGCCAAGCCATTTCCAAGCGATTGCATGCATAGGGTGTGATTCAAAAGCAAGGGACTTGAGTTCCTTATGAGTTGGAGCCAAGAGAGTTTGAGCGTCGTTTTTTCGCCTGTGAACGGTAGCTTCAGCGACAAAAAGGAAAGAAAATTGATTCATTACAGCAAAAGAAAGTTATGGGGGCTGCCACGTCATGCTTGTTCGTCAACTCGGCCAAATATTCACGCTGCGAAGGTTATGCTTTGTATTTGATGGGACCAGGTCGGGTGTTGTCATGCTGAAGAACCACTTTTTCGTGCGATGGTTTTGCTTGGTTTCAACAGCTAATAATAAACACTAACACCGACCTCACATGGCTAAGATCGTTAAAACCTGCCTGGAAACGTTGAAATGATAAACAGTTTTACCGTGACGGAATTCGAACTTTGCCAGAGAGATAGAAAAAAAGTAGCAGCTAGTGATGGGAAATACTTTCGATGAATCATTTGTAAGCAAGTTTTCATAATAAAGTTGCAATTTTTATAAAAGAAAACAGCTAGAACTTAGTTGCGTACGTAACATTTATAGTGTACATTTCGTGTACTCAGTATTTTTATGCCATAAACACTAAAAACAGCAATATATTCTATTCAGTTTACTTTGCTCTAATCCCTGTTTTGTTCTTATTGGTCAATAAATCGCTTCGCAAAAATCTTACAAACTTAGTATTTATAAAGGCGCTTAAACGTATTATTTTCACTTAACCCAACACAACCACACATATTTACATGATGTCCATCGTTAGACCCTTTCTCATCCCGATATCGTTCTCTATTATCATCGCAGATAATAAATGATTCTATTTTCTAGCAATAGCAATACATAAATCAATCAATCAATCACCCTTAATATTCCATGCCATTTGATTGATAGTGAATACGAAATGATGTCATTCATACAAAATACATTAGCATTTGAAATGAAAAGATATATAATGTTAAGTATACTTTTGGGCTTGTTTATACTGCATAAATATTTTCCATTTTCTGGGATATCGAAAGCTTAATACAAGACTAATATAATGTAAGAAATATAAGAAAATTGTGCTAATTACAAATAATACCCAACGTACGTTAATAACAAATAGAGCAAAGTTCTGTGATGTTCATGCTATTGCATACTTTATGGCGGTATATACATATATCAAATTCTTTTTCCTAGATGAAATGCTAGAAATCGCCAGTTATGTGAAAATGCGACAAAAGATTTATTGCTCAAGTTTCTACAAGGAAAATTGGTAAAAATTAAATTATGAGTTCAATTCTCATACTATAATAGATTGTGTTTTTCACAGACCTTTCTATAGGCACCTAGAAAAGTGCCTCCATAAACACCTCCACACACTTTTCGTGTCGTCACTTACTTTTTATACAGAAAAATTCCTTCCACATACTTTTCATATAGAATAGAGGCTCCACACACTATTTATGTAGAAAAGTGTATTCAAAGATATATTTCATATAGAATGTGTGCTGGCAGACACTTAATCACATCGAGGTGTGTTTTCATAAATAATCTGCACACAGAAAACTTTCTAAAAAGACAGTTTTCAAAATTGTTTTCGTAAATATAGATGTTTTTCATGCAATAAAATGTCTTCATAAACGCTTTCCATATAGAAATGCATCATTATAGAAACCTTTCATACAGAGATGATGATTCATAGAGACAACTGTATTCATAAACACTTTTACTACCCAAATATGCCCTTGTGAACGCCTTTTGTATAGAAAAGTACCTTCGTAAACGCTTTTAATATAAAAAGGTGTCCTTAAAGACCATTTTCCCGTTTATGATTTTCATATAGAGAAATAATTCCATAAGTAAGTATATCTCACATTTTACAAAATCACTTTTTAATATAAAAAGTAACTTTATAGGGAATTTTTCATAAATGAAAATGTTTATGTGCATTTTGAGACTAAAATACATCTTCATAGACATTTTTTCCGCGTTAGTGCAATTTTCATAGGAAAATTTTTGAAATGTTAAATGTTGTTCTAAAATAATATCAAACTTTACGATGGTAGAACGTAATTCAGTACACAAATCGCAACATACTTCATTGACGCTGGCAAGCTTAAAAGGTATTGCATATTTTCAGGTACTCTTTGTAATTGCTTTTTATTTCCCTCCGTAATTGTGTAACAAATCATGTTCGAAGAATTAAACATTTACTAAAACCCGTAAAACTTAAACCCTTTCATGATGTACCACTCAACCCACCCCGCCCTCTACATTTGTATGCCACAATGCAGCACTTACGTGCACACAGCCACGAAAGAGAGCCATAAAAATAATTTGTCGTCGTTACGTTGTAAGAGAGAAAATACATAAATCGTTTGAGAATATAACCCCGCCAATCGACGTGTGACAGTGTAAACTGCGTTGTTATAAAAAATAAAATAAAAATCCACACATAAAAATTGTCATTTTTAGTGGCAGCAGATGCACGTATATGGGCCTCTAAGGAACTTGCGAGAAATATCGGCGCGGGTAATGAGAGGCAGGGGAGGAAACACATCATAAAATACGCATTTGCTGCCATTACAAAAGATAAAAAGCTGATTTTAATGACTTTAAATGTGTTACGTAAAAAAGAACAGTCTCTTCCAAACTGAGAAAGTATAGAGGCATCCACCAAGTTAACAATAACTATGAAAAATGCCAAAAACTAACTGATGCTCTGAAAGAAAAATTTCAAGTGAAGCTGAAGTTGAAGTACAACGGCAAACTTGTAAGGAACAATTGTTGAGCTGGAGGCAAGCAACTATTGTTCATCATTTTATTACTCTTTAAATGTTTCATTGAAACTTAACTTCAGCTTCATATCTCAAAACACTGAAACCAGTGAAGAAAAAACACTGGGTGTGAAATGCATATTCAGTTTGCTGGAAAATAAATCATTTCACAGCTTCTTCTTTAACACCTACTGGCTTGCAACAGGACTCAGTATATATAAAAACGGAGCACAGATATTTGCATCAGCTGTTAAGTAATTCATCATTAAAATGCATGAAGCAGCCACATCCATATGCAGGTCCTGCTCCTGCAGGAGGAGCATGTAACACTAGCAGTTGGCTGCTCAAACTGGGGCACACCACATTTTTTATGGCTGATACGAAGCTTAAAACGCATAAAAGCGTTCATATCCCTCTTCGAATGGGGGGTTGCATTTAAATACTACTTTTTATGTGGAACATGGGAATTGTAGGGAATCACCACAACGCATCCTCCATTCTACTCCGTTCACTCCTTTGTATTCCTGTCAAACGGTATTTAAATTATTACCCAGCCGCGCTAACAAAAAGGACTTGCAGCAACAAAGCAAACGACTTGAGCTTAGACGGATGCAGGAAAAGGAGAGCGTAACAAAAAACTAAAATTGATGACAAGTAATTTGATTATGTGATGTACGAGGGATGCTATTAGTTGCTAATGGTAACGACCAAGGGAATAGGTTGAGAGAAGTGGCGATTTTTAAAGATTTCATAGCATGATGATCAATCAGTGCCATGCTTGCACAGCTGATGATGACGATGACGATGACGACGATGATGACTACGTTGGCATTTGCTAATCTTAATAAATTTATCTCCACACAAATTGTTACCAAAAAATGTGCAAACAACAGCTAAACTGTCCTCTTTTGCTTCAGCAATCAGTCTTTCTCGCCATCCATCTCGAGGGTCCTTTGCTTTTCAGTTTCAGCATTTTTATGTAAATTATGGCAAAGGATTATTGTGAATACATAAGACATGTTTTGCATTTGCAAATTCAGCAGTTTTTTTTATTTAGATTAATTGTTTAGTCAGACATTTAGAGTCAAGGTCGGTCTGATAAATTGTAGAGATGATGCTGATGTTGACGCTAAATAAAGGTCGCTGTGTAGAATTAATTTTACACTAAAGAAATGATGTGCAAAGGAGAGATCTCAACAATTCAGGTAAACAACTGTTTGTAACATAATTTTATTTCTAAATATAGCTGGGTGATTAGTTTGGTTTTCAAAAAAATGAGATTCCGAATCCATCGGCTTTTTTTTTCTTTTTAATAGAAATTTTTTGTTTTCCGAATAATTTTGACTGTTAATTAAAGACTATTAATTTATACGTTTTAGATGATGTCGGGCTTAACAACGTGTTCTAAAATTTTGCAAGGATCAATAATATTACAGATGGTAATTGTACAAAGTGTATCCAGTACCCAGTTCCCCAGTGGCCGCCAAATGCAGAGGTGTAGCAAAATCAACTGGTGGAAATAATCGAAATTTTAATACTGGCCTACTCCTGATTTACTGACAATTTGTGTTTGAGATTGCCCGAAAAGCGCCAGATTGATTTATGCAAAAATAATTGTTCCTTCAAACCAATACTTTAACACATTCTGTCGAAAGAGTGGAATTAATCAGTAAGAGTTTCTATTAAAAATAATTTATTTATTTAGGAAGCGATTTCAAAATGTTTTGCTGAAGATTTTAGTGAGAAATTTGTAAATAGATAAAAATGGATGTTCAGGGTAATAATAATAATAACAATAATAATAAACAATAATTCTTAAGATTGAATTTTTCACCAAACAGAGTTTTGTTTTGTTCAATACTTTGGATGAGAGTCTTAATAAATAAGGACGATTACGAAGCAAGTACAAGCGCTGGAATATTAAGAATTTGTCAAAATTCGTTGAAGCACAAAACACATAAAAACAAAAATGAAATTTTGTTGATCCTTGTAGCAACTTTAATCATTACTTTTAAAGAAGAAGAAAAAGAAATCGAAAGAAAGGGAAAGAAAAAATACAAATTTCAATCGCTATTTTAAAAAACAAATTATAATTATATGTCTAAAATCAATTTTTCGGTAAGGCAACCGCAAATTTTTTCAAAGTTTGCATGAACTGATGCAAACAAAAAAACTTGACTTGAACTTTCTTAGGTTTTTTTTACTATTACACCTGTCATACTTGCAACACACTATACGTAAAATCACCAGGTTTATAAATGATTACAGAAAAAAACATAATGTGTGGTAATAGTAACAGTATGTATAGCTTTTGATAAAATTTGTTGCTCTTTCCTATAGCTTTCTATATCATCTCACGATTTTCCATAACTGTCTCTTTCGTTTCCTTATTTAGTTTTCTTTCTTCTATTCCTTATATTGTTGGCTGCACCTGTACCATGGATGTAGCATCCTTTTACTCAGGTAAAACGCCACATTATTCACAATATCAAACTTTGTCTGAGAACTGATTGCCACACCGAAGTACGGTATTTTTGGTAGTCACCATTGAATGCGCAGCACTTTTAGTCCACACGTCACGAACATCACGAATAGGTGCGTTTTGGTGCAGTAATTTAGATTTTAGAGTACGCAGTGACTATCTCCGGCATATGTATCTTATCGATGTTTAGCTTTCTTTGTACTGAATTTCATTCGAGCCCTCCCTGTGACAATATGCTGATCGGAATCTATTTTAGCACCACGATTCACACGCACGACTATTGCTCTAAAATCAAACTAGTTTCCTGTGTGTTGTTCAGGGGATGGTCAAACTGCCTTATATAAAGAGTGGCAATTGAATTGTTTCTCTGGCTGTATGACATGTGGCGCCGTCTTGTTGAAACCACGTGCCCTACACATTCATTTCTTCAATTCTAGGCACGAAAAAACTGGTTATCATTTCACGATACCGAACACCATTGGCTGTTTGCGCTTGACATGCCTCATTTTCATAAAAATAACGTCCAATGATTCCTCCAGCCCAAAATCCACACCACACAGTGACAAGTTGAGGATGTATTTGCTTCTCGTGAATCACTCGAGGATTTTCCTCAAGACGGAAATGGGCCTCTTCACTGAAGATGATTTTATCGGCAAAATCAGCATTTTCATGTTGTCTCTCCAATACCCAATTAACGAATTCCCTTTGGTCAGCTGACTTCAGTTCCTGAGTCAATTGAACTTTGTATGAATGAAGATGCAAATCTTTCGTCAAAATTCGCTGCATAGTGGATTTGGAGACACCAATTTGCTGAGCTCTGTGTCGAATAGAGGTGGATGGAGTTCGAGCGACATCATCACGTACAGCTGTGACATTTTCGGTCGATCGACCTGGTCGAAGGCGCGCTGTTGTCTTCACATCACTGACAGACCCAGTTTTGGCAAATTTACCCATTAATCTCTTTACAGTTGACTCTTTTGGAGCATTACTGTGACCCCAAATTGATCACAAATTTGCAAACTGTGGCCGCAAAACTCTCACCATTTTGGTAAAACAATTTCACAATGAGAATGCGTTGTTCATTCGTGTAGCGCTCCATTTTTACTAACCTCGTACCTTTTACTAGCAAACAATAACAATTGTTCAAATGTCAAACAATGGCACTTCGAATGGCGCCAAATTTAAATCTTGCGTTCTTGTTGGGAGACCCTTTATATTTTCATGTTGGAATCTGGTTCCTCTTACAACAAAGTTCTTTGCCATGAACAGTGTGAATCCACTGTCGCAAATAATATTATGCGGTCTGAATTTTTCGACTGTAGAAGTAAGACCTGCTCGTTTGGGTATTAAAACCTTACAGAGCAATTTTAACAGAACAGAACTTTCGAGTAATCATAAAACATATCTCTGGTCTAGTGGTCACTCCCTTGATTTGCAAGCAAAAATAAAGGTGATAAAAAATCGTAACCCATTAACCGATGAAACAGAAAAAAAGAAACATCTTCTACAATGCCTTTCTACTGTGTAATCTAGATTTCAGAGTCTAAAATATAACCTCGCAGAATGTCTGATTTGCAAATGGTCCTTTCCCTTCCACTACTGACAAACAGTGGACTGCCAAAAGGATACAACATCGAATTATAGAGAACACACAATGAAAGAGAAAGAGCGCGAGTGACAGATAGGGCAGCAAGAGACGAATGATAATATAACAAACAAGTATTTTGTATGTATATTTGTATGATTGTACACATTTCAACCGCATTTGTTGTGTTTTGTGGCATGTTTTATTAATTTCATACGATGAACTATTGGCCAACACTGACATTAACAACATTCCACGCAAATACCTACCAAAACACACGCAATGAATGTGGGTATTTCCTGCTACTGTGTGTGTTCATGCGTGTGTGCGGATACCAATTCACACACACACACACAAACTACAATAGCAATAAAAACAGAGGCGGACATATAAATTAAGTAATGTTAGGGAGGAAGAGAGCCTCAAATAATGAAGTTAAAATCATACAAATGATTCATGTTATTTTTTCCTTGCATGACATATTCACATACCAAAAAATGGGGGTTGGTTTTCTATAGTGATGTGTTGACATTTCACCCAATAGGTAACTTCATAAATGTATGAAAATATGCTATCTTGAGTTTCAAAATATGCATTGTTTGCAAAAGATCTAAAATGTTATTGATTACACTTACAAATGAGCATCGCATAGACATATCTAATTCTGCTCGAATCAGCGTGATGTCCAACATTGTCCAGCGAAATTTGTAGAACGTGTTCCAAAATAATAGATAGCAAAACAGGTTCGTTCGGTACGACATCTGTTCCCTTTTGTACAATCTTAAAATCATTGCCACTCACAGCTCTTCGGATAAATTCATTATTTGCATGTTTGGAAAAAAATTAGATTCGTGAAAGGAAAACCAAATGGACCGGCGCAAAATTCAACAGGTGATAGAGGTTCAGGTTTACTCGAAGATAAATGCGCGTAACAAAACATTTTTAACTAAAAATATTTTTCCTATTAGACTTTTAGAAAATAGTATGAGATGTATCCTTCCAGCATCAACAATTTTCTAGATATATTGCTATCAGTTAACGAATAACGTTTTGGACACATTTTTTTGCGATCCCTAAGGATCGTCTTTAAATAAGTGGACGTTTTCTCATACAGAATATATCATCTTGCCCCATTCATTTCTAACAGAAAGTCGTATAGTCCCTTTCAAATACATATAAATTGGAGTGAATCCTCCTCGCATCTATCAAATGACATTGTTTTGACTAACAAATAAATATTAAAACATATTGGGAAAACTCCGAAAACGGTCTATTGCTAATATAGTCCTTTTGCGACAGTTACTAACCATAGTATTGCGGACAATGTATCGCGTCATCGCTCAATATGGCAGTAAAAATACGTTTCTTTTTTTTTTTTTTTCAATATTCTTCTATAATCACGCCCACAATTACGGTGACTCGTCATAAAGTATGTTCTGTTTCCTGTTAATAGTTGCTACATTTGTTAAAAAAAAAACGTGAAAATGTCCATTATTCTGAAGTTCGGTTTCGACAACTTGTGCCTTTTGCATTTAAATAAGTGGGCGTGTCAGAAACGTTCTTGCTTCATACGCTCAATTTAATCCCAATTCCAGTGGAAATGAAAATTTTTAGTATTTTTCAATAGCGACGCCAACAGTGCCCTAAACATTACATGACTTAACAATCACGCATAGCATTGGAGAAACACAATACAGTTTGCAGCTCAAAGTGCACTAATTTTGATGCCATGAAAAAATCGAATCGTTTACGAATATCATAGACAGAAATTTGCCAGTGAGAATTATACAGGGTGGTTTTTTAAGATTTAAGTTTTTCAGATTGGCAGCACTGGTTGGTAATGGCGTCCAAACGTCATCTGTCAAAATGAAAAGTGTACAGTATACTCTGCTATTTCATCATGGAAAAACTAACAAACGAGCAACAACTGCAAATCGTTAAAATTTATTATCAAAATTCGTCCTCTGTGACAAATGTGCATCGTTTGATACGAACATTTTATGGTCGTCATAATCGACCTGCTGAATCAACAATTCGTGCTGTTATCTCCAAATTTCGCACCAAATTTACTTTGTTTGACATAAAACTATCGACTCGCATGCGCTGAGTGCGTACTGAAGAAAATATTGCAGCCGTAGCGACCAGTGTTAATGACGATAGTGAAATGTCATTTCGTCGCCGTTCTCAGCGATTGGGCATGTGTTACTCAACCACAAGGAAAATCTTACACGCCGATTTGGGTTTGAAAGTCTATAAAATTCAACTCACGCAAGAATTGAAGCCGAATGACCTACCACAACGTCTAATTTTTGGTGAATGAGCCTTACAAAAGGCCAATGAAAATCCGCTATTTTATCGAAAAATTGTGTTCGGCGATGAGGCTCATTTCTTGCTGAACGGATACGTAAACAAGCAAAACTGTTGCATCTGGAGTGATGAATAGCCACATGTCATACATGAAGTCTGTGGTTTATGGGCTGGTGGCATCATCGGTCCATTTTTCTTCAAAGACGACCGTTGAAGAAACCTTACCGTCAAAGGCGAACGATATCGAGCCATGATACGCGATTTTTTTCCCCCCAATTGTCTGAGTTGAACTTGGTTGGTATGTGGTTTCACCAGGACTGTGTAACATGCCACACTGCTCGTGAAACAATGGATATGTTGGGTGACGAATTTGTTGCGCAGCTTATCTCTCGATTTGGCCCTGTGAGTTGGCCCCCAAGATCTTGCGATTTAACGCCTCTTGATTACTTCTTATTATTTTAAGCCGTTAGTCTAGTGACGAAAAATTGGACCTTCCGAATGGGCATTTTGAGACGGAGCCGCGGATAACATTTACATGAAATGATCTTTAAAAATTAAATGGCAAAGACCAATTTATCGATTCCAATACAAATTTTTGATACATGGTGCAAATTTGAGTGTTTTATTCGATTAAAAAAAAAAAACTACGATTCAAAAATCACCTTTTACTACATTTATAATGTTAAGCACTACTGGCGGCACCTTTTTAAATCATAGCATGATTTTAGGAGCTTTTAAATTATCTCGTAAAATTTGGGGAAATTTTGCAAGGTCATAGCAAGGATATTATTTACAGGTAAATGAGGATTTGTCGGCCACATAGCAGATACAAGCACTTGAACTAAAATTTTACCAAACCGCATTAAATATCGGGTGGTGCGGAAAGTTCGTTCGTTTTTTAAGAGAAATTTATTTACAAACTTAAATGCAAAAAAAAAAAACAATTATTTTAATCTATTATATAATCTCCCCCTTTTATAAGAATTTCTTTCCACGTCTCTGGAAGCTTTTTAATTCCGTTCTCATAAAACTCGCGTTGTTTTTCTGAAAAGAAGCGCCCAATTCGATTTTTCACTTCCTCGCCGTTATGGAAATTCAAATTCTTCAAGTGGTTGCTCAGATTGGGAAATAGGTGATAGTCGAACGGGGCGAGGTTTAGGAAGTACGGTGGGGAGGTAAAGCTCCCCATCTTTGACAGTTTCTGAAGGGTCTGCAAGGCACATCGAGGTTGCTCACAAATCCGACCTCTTTTATGACTCCGTGAACGGTTGAGACAGATTTTTTGATTGTTTCAGCTATTTCCCTAACTGTTGAACGGGGATTAACAATAATTAAATCTCTCACCGCCAACAATTGCTTTTGGTCGTCCCGATCTGGGAGCGTCCATTAAGGAGAAGTCACCCTTAGAAAATCTTTAAAATCATTTCTGGCAAGTTCTTTCATTTGGTCTCCAGCAGCCGTTTTCCCTTTCCGAAATAATGCTCATTTCTCATTTTTTCCACTATTTAAAACTTTTTTAAAACGCTACAACTACTCACGACTAGAAACAATAGTAAACAGTTTAGAGAAGGGGTGCAAGGAGGTTATGATAGTGTTTGAAGGAGCTGAACGTCATGAATAGTGACGTATGGTAAACTAACAAATTACAACCGAATTAACTATCCGAACAACCCAATACAAACTAATCGCTTTGATAATAAGATGTAATGCTATGCAGTTGAACAAAGAGCGCCTTGAAAGCAACATAAGAGTAGAAAGCCAGACTTATATTACGTTCTCCAACTGTTCTTCTCAAAAATTTTAAACTCATGCTATATCTTTATCCTACCAAATTACTACTTTCTGAATTGAGGATCATAAAAATTTGAACCAAATCCCAAGAATACTGTATCAAATTGTACCGCAGCTAACTCACCTAAAGGCCAAAAACTTCGCCCGATAGGGTAATTTTTTTTTTTTTTTTTTTTTTTTGAGTTTGATATTACTTAATTAAAGTGCATGCTATTTACTACTTATTAGTCATAAGAAACCGGTACCAATACCTTTCGCAGCAAAATCACAGCATGGTTCCGGCGTAGTAATAATCTCTGTGTAGAACATTGGGGATAGTTGGATAGTTTGCTTCAACTTACGAAGAGTATTCGAAATGAGAGACGTGGAATCTTCATGCTAATATTCGATGAAATAGTGTAGTCTGGTGTCTTTTTGTGATAAAATTACATGTTTTTAATTTTTTTTTTCTTTTTTTGTAAAGAAATTTTCCTTAAGTATAATTAAGTATAATAATTAATTATAGTATTTTGTATTCTATTAAAAACTTGTTCCAACCTGCGGGGCTATGCAAAGAAAGCGAAATGAAATACAGGGTGGCACAATAGAACGTGCATATTGCATCATCTTTTTTTGCGGGGTAGAAAAGGCACGGGCGGGGGCCGCCTACATCGTGGGCTCATGGAGTCTTAGTCGCTATGAATCACTTCGACGGGAAGCGTCGCGCATTTTGCGTGCGCGCATTTTACGAGAACTCTCGTTCATATATTGCTATTAGGCGACTATATTGTGCTGAATATGGACTACGGCGAATTAGTGAAGCTCCGAGTGCTAATTTAATTAAAATATGTGTAAAGCGTTTTGAAGAGACCGGTTCAACATTTAAACCACAAGCAAATGGTCGCCCAAGAACATCTAGGACCGAAGACAATGTTGAGAGAGTTATGGAGTCAGTACGAGGAAATCCACAAATGTCGACTCGCAAGAGATCGTCTGTCATACAATTATCGCGATGACGTTTGCAACGAATTTTAACATTGGATCCTAAACTGCATCCATGTAAGCTGCAATTAACACAAGAATTGAAAGGGTCTGAATTCATAGCAAGGCTCACATTTGCTAATGAAATGCTTAATCGATTTTCCAATTTTGACAATATCCTTTTCTCTGACGAGGCTCATTTCCTTATGAATGGGTTCGTAAACCGTCAAAATTGTCGTTACTGGAACAGTGAAAATCCCAAAATCAAACACCAGAAACCATTGCATAGTCCTAAAGTGACAGTATGGGCAGCAATCTCTGGCAGAGGAATAATTGGTCCTTTTTTCTTTGAAAATGCGCGGGGCCAAAACGTCACGGTTAATACGGAACGCTATGTTGAGATGTTGGACGGATTTTTGGCTCCAGAAATTGAAAGTTCAGGAATAGTGAATTCCAGGATTTGGTTCCAACAAGATGGAGCTACCTGTCACACATCAAATAACTCCATGGCGGTGGTGAAGCAGATGTTCCCTGGCAAACTGATTTCGAAAAGAGGTGATATCTCATGGCCCCCACGTAGTCCAGACTTGACGCCTCTTGACTTTTTTTTGTGGGGATACCTCAAACACAAAGTCTACATTAATAATCCAAGAAACATCGTTCAGCTCAAGGAGAATATCAGTGGTGAAATGGCAGCCATTACACCAGTATTACTGAAGAAAGTTTTCAATAATTTTCGTTTGCGGTTAGAGGAGTGCCGTCGTAGAAAGGGTCACCATTTAGATGATGTTATTTTTAAAAAATAAACTCCATTTATTACTCTACAATGCCTTAGATTTATTTTAACCATACCTTTTGTATTTATCGTTTAATCTATTTTTTAAATATGCACGTTCTATTGCGCCACCCTGTATTTAAGTTATTTAGGGTCTGAAATGTGAAACCTACATTTACAATTTGCAAATCGCTCTTGGATATAAAATATCCATTTCAACTTACTTTTATTTACCCAGGAAATTTAATCTACGTAGGCATTCGAACCTACGGGTACCATCTAAATAGAGTAGTATAAAATCTTTAAGTAATCTACGGTCTGAGATATGAAAACTATACGAATCATTTGCAAATTGCTCTTGGCTGAAAATCTTAGTTTTCGGCGCTCAGGAATAAAAACTGTATTTTATTATCAGACAACATTGTTGCCTCAATTTTCGTTTCGGGTTTTGCGATTAGCATTGCCCATCTCTGCTCGCAGTACAATAGCGAAATAGCAATGATATTCCTGCCCGAGAGAATACAAGAGAAAGTGGCATTACTTCAAGATTTAACGCTATGTTTTTCAACATAACATAATTTTCCGACAAGGATAACAACACAATTCCACAATTGAATAATAAGCATTGTTTTCGAAAAGGTTGCCCCCCTCCTTCCACAGCCTCATACATTACTGTCATTTTGTGCCAAAAACAAAATGTTAATAAGCGAAACAACAAATATGAAATAATGGAAAAGAAACGAAATGGTGAATGTCGGATAGCATCCAATATGAGTCCTGGCCGTGGCACAAAGTTTATCTGTGTAGGCGTAAATGAATGCGAATGGCATAAACGTTAGATGTAGCACAATATTGCTGAAGTATATAACTATTTTTTCTCCCCTTTTTTGTCTTTACAACGTTTCATTTGTTAAATAGCAATGGCAACACCACAACATATTTCAGTGTGAATAGCGTTTAGCACGCAATGTAATAAAATTAGATTTCACATTTCTGATATTGTATTTATAATACAATTTTCACACACACGCATATACGTCAGCACACATATGTATGCCATATCAGTTTATGTACTTTTCACTCCTCGTTTCTAGTTATACGTAAAGGGTATGATTTTATGAATCCCCCTTTACGGTCATTTTCCCCTTTGTAGGATGGATACAGCTTCCGATGGTGCGATACGCGAGTAACTTGTAAACAAACGTATTGAGGGAGGTGAAGAGCATTACAAATTTCGCCAATTATTTGTGGTCCAGCATAAACAAGAGCGGCATAAGTTTCATATTAAATGAAAATTGCGTTCCTTTCCATTGCCCGGTGGTTTTTCGATGGCAAAGTTTAATTTTACTAAATGCCAAAATTATTTGATTTTATTGCATTGCAAAGTGATATAAAAAATGGTAAAGGATTGGTTTTAATAAATGTACATCAGTTAGATAGCTATGTATAAAATACGGGGTGTCTGTCGGGAAGATATACTCGTACTACTTTGTTTTGCCGCCATTTTGGTAAACATTAGTCTTGACAGTTCCTATTTGGAAGTAAAGACGTGGCAAATTTATTATTGAAAAATATTCGATAAACCAACGTATTTTAATCGTTAAAATGTTTTATCAAAATCAATCATTGATTACTGTGGCGATGAGAAAGTTACGTGAAATTTTTGGGAGAAACAACGTGCCAACAAGACGCACTATTTATCGTCTAGTGAATGATTTCGAAGAAAGAGGGTCTGTAGCTGATAGGGCCAAGCATGAACCACAACGAACTGCAAGATCAGCTGAAAAATTACTGCTGCTGAAGAAAGTGTCCTCCAAAACAATCCATCAAACTCAATTCGACACCGCACTCAGGAGCTTGGTCTTCAAAGAACAACTTTGGTCACAATTTTGCTCAAGGATTTGCATTTGTTTCCATTTAAGATTCAGTTGACACAAGAGCTTGTTCCACAAGACCATTTACGCTGCCGTACATTTGCCAATAGGATGTTGCAGCTCGCCCATGGCAACCCCGATTTTCATGAAAAAATCATAATGAGTGAAGAGGCACATTTTCAATTGAATGGATATGTGAATAAACAGAATAGTCGGTTCTAGGCAATCGAAAACTCTCATCTTTGCATCCATTAAGAGTGACAGTCTGGTGTGCAAGAAATTATTGGACCTTACTTCTTTGAAACTAAAAACGGCGTAACGGTAACTGTCAATGGGGAGCGATATCGTGATATGATTGTAAACTTTTTAACGCCACAACTGCATGCTTTGCGATTGATTAAGATGTGGTATCAACAAGATGGTGCCACATCATATACGGCCAGGATTACAATGGAATTACTGCGAGACCTTTTTCCACAATAAGTTATTTGATGAAATGGTGATGTTGATTGGTCTCAACGGTCGCTTGATTTGACTGCTCCGCACTTTTTTTATGGCGATATCTGAAAAGCAAGGTTTATACAAACAAACCAGAAACGCTTGAGCAACTCAAACAAAATATTAGTGATGAAATTAATGAAATACAGCGTGAAATGTGTGAGAATGTAATAGAAAAATTTGCTTAAAAGAGATCGCATTTGTGAGGCTAACAGAGGCGGACATTTATCTGATATTGTATTCCATACATAATTGCCTACATTAAATAAAACATTTACCAATATAAGATCCATTCTCTTTCATTTAATCAAAAATTATAAACAAACAAAGTAGTATACCTTCCCAACGCACACCCTGTATTATGCGTGAGGAGAAGGTTTTTTGATGCGCCCACGTTTTTCACAAGTTACAGGTGTTCAAATTGGTCGTTATCAATACAAGAACTCAACTCATCTAAAAAAAACATCTCCCAGCAGTTTTCTAAACGTTGTAGAGTTTATTGCTTAAATTAAATGTGATGGATTAAATGGAGCGAGAGAGACAGTCTTAGGTTGCACTCTTCCTGGTGATATCGCTTTGAACTCGAGCGAGGCTATTGAAAAGTACAACAAATATAATTCATGTTAAGGGAGATATTTTTGCCATACTAAACAAGTCTATCGTGGAGGATACTGTGGATTATAGTCCGTATTGGAAGTCGTAAGGATTTTGACCCGGACAAATTGTTAATGCTTGCCGGTGTCTGCGTCTATTCGGAATATCGTTTGACCAAGAAACTACCTAGTCGCTCGCCACATAGTCTTGAAAACTACAAAGGTACAAAGCTTTATATAAGCATTAATTGAAGAATTTCTACTTTTCAAAATATTTCTGCTTTAATACAATTTTCCAAATGTAATTCGATTTTTCAAAAGCGTAGTCTGACGCTCCCATCATCTGTTGGTTATTTGAAATCAAACAGCTGTATCGACATTTCATTTAGATTTCCAAACAGTATCCCGAAAATGTATAAAATGTCACAGTTTCAAAATAACAACTCATACCTTCGGTTTTTACCCATAAAAACAAAACAAATTTTCTAGCATTCCATTAACCGGATATGATGGAAATTACCTAGCATCCTATGAGCAGCCGTAACGACATTTCATTTAGATTATCAAGCAGTATCTGGAAAAAATCTAAAATGTGTAAAATGTCACAGTTTCGAAATAACAACTCATACAAAACAAATTTCTTAGCATCCTATGAACGGAATATGCGAGAGCTTCTCGAATTCAGTGAGGTTATACATATTCGTATTCTATTTTTAGACTTAATCAACCAGCATACTCGTATATTCTTCAAATTTTTTGCTATTCTGCTGAGTGCGGTTACAATTTACATTGTTTTTTTTTTTTTTTGAAATTTGTTCAGAACAAAATGTTTGAACACATTTGCATTTCCTTGGACAAAGGAAGCTGTAGTGGAAACTGCCCATTGCCGACCACCAAAAGTTTGAGCGATCCACTTATTATTAAGTCAGAATAATAAATTACCATTTGTTTAACATAATTATTTGCCAAAGTGTTCTCATATCTGCAATTTAAAGAATTCTGCCAAATGGTTTCCCCAAAGCGTTAATTAAATTTTTATAACAAAACAAAATTTAAATAGCGAACAAAGAAAAAAAAAAACAATAGAAACACATTCAAAACAAACCCTCCAAGGAAAAAATAGCGTCTAGACAACTTTTGATTTCGGTTCGTGCTGAACTAATTCTGAAACCAACAAAAAAGCAGCTATAACAAAATCCAACGAGAACTAATAAAACACCAAGAAATTCTGTAACATAACAAATTGCGTTAAGAAAAAAAAAACACAAAAGGCAAACACTCACCACAACCCGAGTGGAAAGTAGCTTTCAAAATACAACAAATCTATAAACATAGATGTAATTTTTCATCAATCCACACAACGCAACGAAAACGAAGGCCAAATGCCTGAGAGTATGCAACATATGTGTGAAACATTTTACCAAAGAGCCAAGTAGATGAAAACAAAGCAACAGAGTGAAAAGCAACGAAGTTACCAACGGCAACGCGTTACATTTACTCACAATTAGTTATAAATAACTTAACAAGTTATTTAAGAGAGCAGCGCAAAAAAAAGTCCTCAGAACACTTAAAGCTGCAGAGAAAATTGAACGGTAACCCACGATTTAACATCTTGTAATGTTTTTCGCATTCTTCTTGAATATTAAAGAAATTCAAAGGAATTGAACTCAAAGAACACATGTTGTAACGTTACGTGCATGTAATGTTTACTTGAACTCAACGGTATATTGAAATCATATATCATGTCTTCGACAGCCGTGCAAGAAAAGAAAAGAGTATTAAAGGTAGAAAAGAGATGTAGGAAGAGGTCCAAGGGATTTCACGCAATGGAATTAAGTAACAATTGTGTTTGAATAAAACACAAGCTAGGCGAAGTGAAGCCACAATTGTCTGAGACAGATTTCGAAGAATTTCTGCCTGTAGATAAGGATAAATGTGAGAATATTCAAGTTGGCACTACTCGCTCTTTGTACATTGTCTAATCTCTAATAAACAGAAGTATATTCAAAGAGTTGCAACAATCAGATGCTTATAAATTTGGTCTTTTTCAAACCAAATGAAACTTTATTTTATTACATTCTATTGAGGATAGCGAAAATTCATTTAAGATTTTTTTACGATCGCCATGTCAAAACTACAATTTGTAAAATTTAGAAAAAGTAGAACAACTCTTAAATGCAGCCAATTTTGCCCAAAAGTTTTAGTACCTTAGACATTCTTATGGAGATTTCATGAAAATGAGTACTTGACTCTAGTTTATTCTGATTACAGAATAGGGAAAAATAAGAAAATTCTGACATCTATATGGTTCCAAATAGAAAGTTGACAGAAACGACGAACTTTGAGGAAAATAAGGAATTCAGTTTTCTTGTTTTTCATGTCCCTCGATTATGAAGACATCGTAAAGTCGGAAGTATATTCGAGCAGAAATCTATTTTGAGAGACAATTCCAAAAGGCCGCTATAATCGTTAGATTTCCCTAAATTTCTTACTATTCTATTATGAAATTAAAACAGACTTTTGGCCTAAATATAACGCTTTTAAGATTTGTCCGAACCTTCTAAATTTTGCATATTTTGGTTCTAAGCCAAATATTAAAATATTAGATCCATCGAACTTTCAAACGTACAAAAATTTAAACAATTTTTCATTACATTTAGTTGCCACCCTAAACAGAATGTAGCATTCGTCGTTAAGGCCCAGTATACTTTTAGGCGCTCCATTTGGAGTAGCCGTATTTATGAAAATGTTAACTATACGTTCGCGGTTCAATCTATCCATTTCATCATTGTTCAACTATCACCCTCATGACCATTACTCATCGCATTATTTGTATCTTTCCCAAAATTAGCCAAAATCCATACCGAAGCTAGACAACATAACATAAAACTCTCATAGTTGTGTCCCAGCTATTTCTTTCTCCAAATATTACAGCCGTAAGGACGAACTCCGCATGATCCACAATTTCAAAGCAAAACTAAAAACGACCAACTGCTATACAGGAGACCCTGATTCCACGCAAATGTTCGTATGTTAAAGTAACTTCAGAAAAAGGTACAGACCAAACATAAAGAAAAAAACAAAACAAAAAAGGAAACATTAACGCAAAACGCTTGCCAATAATGTGTTTCCCATCTATTCATGGGTAAAAGTTATATACAGAGCGTTCTTTAATAAATACACGCTTAATATACATAAATGTATATACGAGGGTATAGATATTTGAGTAAGTATGTTTAGGTAAACAAAAACTGGAGTAATATAAAAAGCGTTTACTGCCAAAGTCATTGGCACTTACATCAAGGAAAACAAATGCACTAATAGTGGTACTTAGGCTACGAAGAACATACATGTCCATACATATTCAGAAAGTAACGTAGACATACGCTGTGTGCCGTACACACACATTGAAAATACAACGATCACAATGGAGAAACAGTGACTTCTTCAATTGAACTTGACTTTCCCTATTCACAAATCTAGTCCGACCAAATTTTATTAACCAAACATAGATCAAGTAAATGTCCTTCGAAAGTACATTCAGATTTTACTAAACTCAATTCTAAGAACTATTAAGCAAGCTGTCAATTTTCGCTCTGCTCCCACTGTTCCTCTCCTCCATGAAGATGCTGAATGGAGCACAAACACCAAAAAAAAACTAGAAATGTTACAGAAAATTAATCTCTTTCCCCCTCACTTCCTTGCAAATCCGCAAAGTTATTATTTCTTTAACGACAGCTTCAGCGTCAATGACTTGTGCGAAAAATGAAATGGAAACTTTGTCTTTAAGCGTTGTGAACACTAAAAGGACTTTGAAGCCAATATTTGATGAGTTTATTTTGTATGTATGCCCTTACATGTGCGGGTGTGTATGCCAGTTTGCCTAAGTATGTTGGTGTGCGTTTATATGTGTACAGAATGTATAATTTTAGGTTTGGAAAGTGCTTAATTTGTGAGTGTGTGTATTAGTTTTTTTTTTCCTTTTCCGCTTTTCTGTCATTTACTAGGCTTACTCTTCCTGCCACTACCACTGCTAGAAATTTTAGCGGCAACAAAAAATCGAAATCCCTTAACGCAAATTTTTGTGGGAATTTGTGAGGTCTTCGAGGTTTTCGAGGTTTTTGTTTCTTTTTTTCACATCCTTCGACATACTGATATGATGATGATGACGACGATGATGTTGCTGGTGACGGCGGCGATTAGTTGATTGATTTTCCTAACCAATCAGCAAATGACCTTAGTTAGAAACGCCTTTGGGTATGTTTGCCCTCTAACCACCCCCCATTTTAACAAAAGTTCATTTGGTAAAATAATGTTTTATTTACTTTGATTTTAAAGAAAGTGGATCACATGTCTGTGAGCAAGGAAAAATATCAAATAAAGTTGTTTTAATGGTGTATCGTCTTAGTATTAAATATATTTGAAACAAAAATTTATGTAAAAGAATTGTTCATGTTGGAACTATGCATACTTGCATTAACTTAAGCACTCAAAAGTATTGTATATTTATAGGCATATAACGTACTTTGAATATCTAAAAATGGTCAAATGAGCTGCTTTAAAGTTAAAGTTAAGTTAATGAAATAATAGTGAAAAGAATATTAAGAAGGATTTGGCCGTCTGAGAAATATCCATTTTTCATTACTGGGAAATTAAAAAAATATAGCAGCCAAAAAAGTTTTACAAAAATATTACGTTTTTCACAGTATATTTGTTTAGGTTAAATTTTTTCAATTGCAAGATGTGTAGTAGACAATTACGGAACTGAACTTTCGCAGTTAAACAGTAGTGAAAGGAACGTGGGCGTCGACCTTCATGGTAAGTATACTTGGACATCTTTGAAGTAGGCACATATACTGCTTGTTTAAAGGCATATGCAAAAGTTGTACGTTACCAAACGTAGAGTAGGACATAAACATTGTCCTAATTTGAGTAGCTCAATGCAGAAAATTTCGAAGGATTAGAAAATAAAAACTCGTTACTGGCATTAGAAGTCAAGATGGGCTTAGAAGACCGGTGTAATATTTAATTAGTTAATTTAAATATTTAATTAATTTAATTCATTAAATTATTTAGTTTAATTTAATTTAATAATTAATAATAACTAATTTAATTCCAAATTAACTAACTAAGTTAGTTAACTTCCGTAATTAGTTAAATTAATTAATTAATTTATATATTTAAATAATTTAATTAATTAATTAACAACTAAATTAATTAATTAAAAACTACAAAAATGGTTAATTAAAAATTAATTACTTAGTTTAATTAACTAAAACTACATCTGCCCTCTAAGCCCATTTCAATTAAGTAAAATAATTAATTAGTTTAATTAATTAATTAAGCCAATTAAACTAATTACTTAATTTAATTAATCAAAATGGGTTTAATTAAATTAGTTAATTAGTTTTATTAATTAACTAAAGTAATTAATTAATTTAAACTAATTTAAATTTAAACTAACTAATTAATTTAATTTAACCCAAATGGGCTTAGAAGGGAAGATGTAGTTCTTAAATAATTAATTAAACTAATTAAATAATTTTTAATTGATAAATTTTTACTTGTAAGTTTCAGAGTTTGTTTAGGGAGTACTTTTGTTTTGAGACTATGTCGGGCAAAAATGCTACGAAACTTCTGTAAATTACGTACGGATAATGTAAGTTTGGCCCACTGTTCCTCTCCTCTCCCATTTCAGGGAAATAGGGAAAATTTTAGATGTAATGTCCTTACGTCAATAGTTACAGAAACGACTCTAGCATAATCCCGTTACAGAATGGTACAAATTTCAGAAAAATCCAACAACTCTGTAAGACCAAACACGGCAGTTGAGCTAAGCTCTAATTTTGGGGGGAAAAGATTTACTTTTTTGGTGTCTTTTTCTTAAAAAACCTCCGAAGATTCTCCAAATTTGAAACTAACATGTTTCGGTAGTGGTTGTACTACCTAACGATTTTATGAATGGGAAATCGTTCAAATATAGTGAACTGGAAACCTGATCCAAAAAACGGGGTGAAAAAAGATTGTGATAGCCTAAACAAAAAACTACCTGGAACTAATTTCAAAGGTCCTTGAAAACCAGGAGATGAAAAAGGCAAATCTCCCAAATAGGAAGCGAAAATACATTCTCCAACTGTCTACATATTCTGTCTCAATGATCAAAATACATAATAAAAATGTTTTTAAAAAGACTTTTTTCGTGGTATAAAAGTATAAAATAAACATTCAATAATGAATAATTCAAGTTTAATTTAAAAACTTTTCTTAACAGAATCGGATAGGAGCGAAAACAATCAGCATGTGATAGTTTCAAGCATTTTAGGCTCCTTTTTCAACAATAATGTGATAGTCATCTCTCACCATATGTCGATCACTATCCATAACAGTATAACACTAAAAACAACTATTGCTCTTCCGCACTCTCTTTGTTCATCGTAACACTTTTTGCAACAACATTTTTACATTCTTTTATTACTATTATACATTTGCTCTTCAACTATATATCCCGATTTTGGTGGGAGTTTTCATGGCTCTCACTCTCATACGAATAAGAATGTGTTTGTAGCGGATACGTATTTGTATACACTGTACATTTCACCAAGATCTTACAGATTTTTTTTACAATAAAATTCATACGAATTGACAAAAACTTTATAGTCGAATTATTTAACATTTACGTCGCATATTGCCAAAAATTTTGCATATTCTTGTAGCAAATTTGATAAGCTTTATCGCGATGCAAAAATTGCAACAGTTTAATGCCTTTTAGATCGCACTTTTGCCTTTTAAAGACAGATTATTTGTTACACCGACCGGTAGGCCAAACTAAAATTTATGAGGGGGAGATGATATGACGTTAACAGTAAGGTCACCTTTACACTGTATCCGTCGATTTTTTTGGTTTTCCTCACATCACCGACACTTGACAGACACACTTGTCGTGTACTTATTTACATTACAAATTTGATCAAGATATTGCAAGGTTTTTTCACAATAAAATTCGTACAATTTTGCATAAACTTTATACTCAATTTACATAACATTTATTCCGCGAATTATCGAAAATTTAGCATGTTTTTGAAGCGTTGTTTTATTCAATTTTGTTATGATGCAAAAATTATAACAGTTTAAGGATTTTTCAATCGCTTTTTCCTCTTCCTACAGAAGATCGTATGTATATTAAACCAACAGAACGGGAAGAGATGAAAGCGCGAACTGAAGTTAAGTAGTTGGTGATGATACGGAGTTACCAGAACCAACAAAAAAGAATTGTCGTAAAGGTAGATTTATTACTGTTTACTGTTTTTCGGCCTACATTTTTGACAGTTGACAAACACGACCTGCTCGGATTTTTGGTTTACGTATTCTGTCAAAACTTATAGAAAAAAGTATATAGAATTTAGTTCTTGAATACTTATGGTTTATGAATTATGATGACTCAAAAATTTATGTTTGGACGACAGATATGTGTATTGTTAAACTACTTTAAAAGGCTTATCAATGATATTCCACATTAAAACAGCTTTAAAAGAATAACATCTTTAAAGGCCGGTACGAGGGCGGGCCCAAAACTAGCTGACCTGAATTATAGATGGCGCTAGGAGTTTGAAACAAGTTATTTTGGTGAAAAGTGGCAACCTTATAAAACCTGTGTTTTAAGTTTCACGGCCTCACGATGTTTAGTATTTTTATTTGAGCCATTAAAAGTAAACGATCTCAGTGAATTTGTAAACAAGCAAAAAATTGGTCACTGATTTGAAGATGAGACAGCTGATGGGACAAGATGGGTGCCGCGCTTGCCTTCCAACAGCGTCGTGAAGATGTTTCAGTAGAGTGTTTAACGATGTTTCACCGCAATAAAGCCGAATTTTTGCATCAAATTATTACCAAGGATGAGACATGGCTCAATCACTTCACACCTGATGCAAACGAACAGTCAAGGCAGTGGACTGGAATGGAATAATCGTGTTCAAAGAAGGCAAAGCGCAAAAAGGATGCGCATTGGATTATTTTTATTCATTATCTTCATACATCCACTATTATTTAAAGTTCTACTGCTTACTTACGCATCTTATTCGCCAGATATGGACTATTTTCTGTTTCCAAACTTGAAAAAATGGTTCGGTGGTAAAAGGTTTAATAACAATGAAGTGGTGGAGTCTGGGGTTGATGGCTATTTTAATTAGTTTGATAGTTCTTACTAGAAACAGGGTATAGAAGCTATGGAATGTCGCTGGAAAAAGCGTATCGAGCTAAAACGAGATTACGTTGAAAGATAAAAAAAAATTTTCTCAACTTTTTCGTGGTTTCTTTGTTATGGTGGACTAGTTTTGGGACCGCTCTTGTACTATGGCGATTCGTCGCGAACCGGATAGTACAACGTCTTTTCAGGGGAACGTTTGATCAAACGACTTTGCCAGATTTTTGTGTTGGTTTCCAAAACTGAAATCGAAAGAGTAAATGCTTTACGTCACAGCATTCGATAATATTTTTGCGTACCTTCGAAAAGAAACTGTAATACAAAAAGACATATATATTGTTTCGAGAAGAAACAATGCCCAGTCGATTTGTTTTTCCTAGTGAAAAAAAAAACATAGTAACAAGCTTAATTTTTTAATTTTATGTTCACAAATAGTTTTTTTTTCCTAACAATAAGTTGTTCAAAATTTGGAATGGAGTTTTTCGAGGAAAACTGCATTTATTATGAAAACAAAAAATGTTATAAAGACATTGAGAGAGACTTAGGAAAATTTGAGGAAGATACACTGTTCATGACGAAGCTCATATCTGGTTGAATGTGGATGTTTGCTAATTTACTTGGCAATCGGTATAATCGAAAAAGTGGTTCAAAGTTCAACTTTTCGCACTAATCACTTTCAAAGTGGTCATTATCAATATACATATATACATGGAATTGTTTTTAACAAGTAAATAACAAGCATTAATTTATTGACTGAAATACAAATTCGTTTCTATATATTCTCTTGGTCATTGGGACAACCATTATATCCAACATAGCACAAAGGCACCATGTCCACGTGTACAATTTTAATCAACAGTCGACAAATTATCTGGGTTTTTATGTTTAACCCTCTACATCAAAACTTCAACAGTTCTGCCTATTAGTGGCACATATGAACGTTATGTCACCTTAGAACCTGTGAAGCTTAACATTTTTGTCAATAATGCGTTGCATATTTTTAGGACGTCGTCACGAGCAAGATTATTGCAAAAATATTATATTTTTTATATTATATATTGATAACTTACGCGAATTATAGCCATTTCAATAGATTTCGAATTGAATAGTCATCGGTCACTTACCTGAAATGGAGAAATAAACAGATTAGTTAGATAGAGTAATAAGTAAGCAATAAATGTATCATATATGTAAATCTTCAAGGCCTGCATTTAATTACCACTGGTTGCCGTTGCTACACGTCATTTATTGAAATAATTCGCACAGCGTCTTATAATATTCTAGACACACAAAACGTATTAGTAGAAGTGGTTTCGTCTGAATACGTTACATTACATTATGGTTATTAATATACTATCAGTTTTATTAAAAAGATTCAAGAGCGACATCTATCGTTCATTAATTGTGCTGCTTAAGCTTCCAGCATAAACTCATAAAAGATAACTTTCCATAGTTTAACTTGCAATCAACTCGTAAAAATGCACCGTTATTTGTATAGAGCTTTTCAATACGAAATTATATAAAAAAAATATAAAGAGAGATACAAATATGTAGAAAAAGTCCACGTACGTCCACGTCAACATTTTAAAATGGTTCTCACACACCACATAGCGGCTCGATCTTGTCTATGGCATAAGTCTATTGAAACAGTTTGCTGAGACATTTGACTTCATTTGGAAATAAATCTAAAGCTGTCATTTAAATGATTTTTGTGACATATAAGAAAACTTGTAAAATACGTTTGGTCTGGATTACAAAACCTATGCATTGTACGAGTATACTGTTTGATACTTTATTCGAGTAATTGAAATCCACTACTATAATTTTTAAACTCAGTATAATTTTAGCCACATCCGATCAGTATTGTCTCTATTTTTTAAGGATTGCAATTTTTTATTATGAGATGCATCAATAAATACTTGATTGGGTTAGTACAAATTTAAGGCTATCACTTTCTTCGAAAAGTTATGCAGTGACCGTGGCACGAAGTTTAGTTCACACGAATATCGTGCATATGATCGTGGGTCGATACCTCCATAAAGCTTTGTTCGAACGGCGGTCTTCTCGATGTGTCAGCGAGCATTTCGAGCTTTCTTGAAATCAAACGATATTACAAAAGCTAGCGTTCGCAGTCGTCTTTAAAAGAACAATTCACGTCTAATAAGTCTATAAAGTTTTCCAATATCTAATTTATGGAATTTTTTATGGGAACGTGCAGAAAAACCGACACTGCTCAAGAACCCGGATTTCATCGACATAAAAATAGCGAATTTTCGAAGGAAGCTAAGTTAGAAGCTGAAGGAAAGCGGACCCCGACACACTGACTGACACTGACCTTTTCCTTAAGTCGCAGTAGCAATTAACGGGAAATAATTAAGCTCTTCGAAGCGTAAGTTTCTGATCCCATTGTTCGTTCGGACAAAACTAAATAACCAAAAGACTGACGTCTGATTGGTGAAAATATCAAATATTGAGGCAAGCAAGTGTGTGGAATATTAAGCGTATATGCAAGGGGCAGCGAGATCTTTAAAGCTTTAACTCTCTAATGCACAGCTATTGCTTATTGCAAAATCAGATAGGAAATACATCCATATTTTTAAATATATGTAAAAGTATACCCATATAGCTTAATATATATCCTTTAAAAAAAAAAAATAGTTTTATAATTAAAGCACTTTTTTAACACAAACGTAAAAGAAAAAAACTTTGGGACCTTTGCAACTTATAAAGTCCCTTAACGCCAGAATTTATCCCATTTCCTAGCTGGCCATATAAGCTTCAATAAAATAATTGCTTTTAAAACAACCCATAACCAGCAATAAAATTGTCCTCCAAACACCCACCATTGCACTCCATTTCCTGGCCGAGAAATTTCCCTACACCTCCGAAAAGTATGCAGCAGTACCAACCAACTCGCCAGCATAACAAAGCAACGTAAAGTATGTTTGCAATCTCAGATATCTCTCCCCGTCTCTCTGAGCGACCGTTTACACACAACTTCTATGTACTTCCAGAGACGTTAAAAGTTTTCCTTTTTTTCGTCCGATTTTTTCTTTTCCGTCTGTTTTCAAGATTTTTCCTTTTCATGTGGATTTTTTGCGTACAAGCCATAACAACAACAGCAACAACAAAACAGAATTAATTAAAATGGCATAAATATTTTAACAACCATTCAGCTGGGGTAGTAAAAAGCTGAAAACGGAAGCCGTCAGGGGTAACCGGAGAAGAGTGCGACGACGACAGCGATGAGGGAGTAGCACAAGGAGAAACAGCGACAAACAGGCAGCTGTAGCTAACAACAACAATTTGCTGCAAGATATCAAGGATGTAACATTAACTACTTACACAAACCCACACACACACATAGTAACGGAAAATTAAGTAACACACAAGTACAGCCAAAAAGAGAATGCATCCAACAACAAAATAATGCACTTTTGTGATTTTTTCGTCTTTTAGTAGCTTTATGCAACAACATTTGCTAGAATGCCTGCTGTGTTTTTCTTGTGATTCATTGCCAGAATGGATTGAATGTCCTTAAGTGGGCGTGCGGGAGTGCATATGCACATATACGTGTATATTTACGTGCGTGTATTAGAGAAAGTGTAACTTACCGCCGTTTTTGTGTCGTCATGTAATTTTAAATACTTTATTTTCTTAAATGCGCATTAAAAAACTTATTATTGCATAGCAGGACATCATGAAAATCATGCAATTTGCCACAAATATTTGTTATGAACATAGTATGACCTGTCAGCGAAAACGAGCATTCCACATGTTTCCGACAATGAAAATAATTATAAGCAAAATATAGACTACGAACAGAAAGACCTTTCTGGACGAACAAGAGGTTTCAGATATATCTTCTACTTAGAAAATAGAATTTGCCAAGCAAACCATGAAATGAAATTCATCCATAAAAATGTACAGGCGAAAATTATATAAGAATTCAATTTTTTACATAGAAAATCTCGGCCTATTTATTTTTCTACACCAAAGATGTCGATTAAGATGTTTCTCTATTCAAAATTCTCGGCAAACGCTGCTTTATATATGAAATGTGAAAACAAAAATATTTCTAAATATGAAAGCGACACTCCTAAAAGAAAAATCTATTTTAAAAGATGTTACTTTTCACGGAAGATGTTTTTATAGATATACCTAAAACTGTCTGTAGACAATTTAGTCTAAGTAAGTTTTCAGCGGAAAGACTTTTCAATGCAAAGACACTTTACATATGAAAAATGGCCAAGACTCCAGAACGAAAATTGTGAAGACCCTTTCTTTCCTGAAACGTCTACACTATAGCAAAAAATGGGAAAATTGTAAAGAAAAATCACCTTCCTATAAGAATAGTGAAAATTTTAAGGAGAAGTGTCATCGGAAATAAAGGGTGTCCAAACAAGAACGCAAGATTTAAATTTGGCGTCATTCGAAGTGTCATTGTTTGACATTTGAACAATTGTTAGAAGTAGAAGTAGAAGGTACGAGGTTAGTAAAAATGGAGCGCTACACGAATGAACAACGTATTCTCATTGTGAAATGGTTTTACCAAAATGGTGAAAGTTTTGCGGCTACAGTTCGCAAATTGCGATCAATTTGGGGTCAATTTGCTCCAAAACAGTGAACAGTAAAGAGATTAATGGATACATTTGACAAAACTAGGTCTGATAGTGATGTAAAGACAACAACGCGCCTTCGACCAGGTCGATCGACCAAAAATGTCGCAGCTGTACGTAACTCCAAAAATGTCGCAGCTGTACGTAACTCAAACTCCATTCACCACAATTCGACACCGAGCTCAGCAAATTGGTGTCTCCAAATCCACTATGCAGCGAATTTTGACGAAAGATTTGCATCTTCTGAAGCCAGCTGACCATGGACAGCGAAGGGAGTTCGTTAATTGGGTATTGGAGAGACAATATGAAAATGATGATTTTGTCGATAAAATCATCTTCAGTGAAGAGGCCCATCTCGATCTTGATGCCTTCGTCTCTAGGCAGAATTGTCGCATTTGGGGTGAGGAAAATCCTCGAGTGATTCACGAGAAGCAAATGCATCCTCAACGTGTCACTGTGTGGTGTGCATTTTGGGCTGCAGGAATCATTGGATCTTTGTTTTTATGAAAATGAGGCATGTCAAGCGCAAACAGTCAATGGTGTTCGGTATAGTGAAATGGTAACCAGTTTTTTCGTGCCTAGAATTGAAGAAATGAATGTGGAGGGCATGTGGTTTCAACAAGGCGGCGGCACATGTCATACAGCCAAAGAAACAATTCAATTGCTGTATCAGTCATTTATATCTTCCGTTCTTGTTGGGACACCCTAAACTTCCTTAAACAAAAACTGTCAACATTGCCTGAGAATCATACTTAGAGAAAATTTTCTCTTGAAAAAGGGTTGTGCAGACATTTTTCTGTGCCTATGAATTGGTTATATCTATCATTTCATATACTCGTATGTCATTCCGAAAGCGTCTGTGAAGATTTTTCGTAAAGTCTTTGCGAGGAGACACATCTTTCTATGTAGACTATATGAAGACTGTTAAATATACGACAATTGTCCGTCACTTTTATCACCGAAAAATGTCTTTAAAGGTACTTTTTCAAATGAAAAGTGCCTATGATGAAACTTTTCTACACGAAAATAGCCTATGAAGAAACTTTTCTATATTGACGTTGTTTATGAAGCCACTTTCTCATATGCAATGTATCTGTGAAGATACTTTTCTTTATGAAGACAGTTTTCTACAAGAACAGCTAATAATATTTCTATATGAACACTATCAACTTTCGATATGAAAAGAGTCTACGAAGTAACTTTTCCGTATGAAAAGTTTCTGTATGAAAGGGTTCTGTCAAGTTACTTTTGTACGTGAAAATGGCTTCTGAATACACATTTCTGTGAAAGGTATATTCATAAACAAAGTATGCATAACAACACTTTTTTATACAAAAATTGTCTATGAAGACATCTTTCTACTTAGATACTTTATTCACTATACTATACTATATACTATATTCATTCATATAGAGAAGTAGTATCTATGAACAAACTTTTGTTACCTTTTCTATATAAAAGTGACATATGAAGACATTTTAAATTTATTTCATATTTAAATGAAGAAACTTTTTCCATATGATGGGTGTCCATGAATGCACATATAATTTTCTATATAAAAGCGGCGTATAAAAACATTTTTCTATATGTAAATGAATACACTTTTTCTATATGAAGATGTCTATAAATGCACACTTTTATTTCAGCAATATCTGTTAAGCCATTTCTCTACACGAAAATTTTATGTGAACACACTTTTTTATAGAAAACTGGCACTTTTTCACACAATTTCTATGGAGATGCAATTAACATACTCGTATATACAGGTTGGCGCATAAGCAACGTCAAGATTTGATCAGTAAATATATTTTTTGCTCAAGTCTTTTTTTCGTCTCTTTACAGAATTAACTAAATAATACTCAAGAAATTTGTGATGAAAAGGAACAAAGAATCAAAGTTGTTCAAGTTTACTTTGAGAGTCAGCATTCGATTATTCAGATCATATCGAAATTTCTTTCATTTTCGAAATGCTCCTAGCGCTCCAACAATTTACCGATTGGTTCAGCGTTTTGGGCAACATTTGGCTGTCTGTGATCTTCCGCGCGCTGGAAAACCTCGTGCACTTTGAAATGAAGTGACCATTGCTCGAGTGCAAGCAAGTAATGAGGAAACCCCCGAAACTTCCACCAGGCGACGTTCTCAGCGGTTAAAGATGTCTAGGCGGTCTTTGCAAAGAATTTTGCATATGTTACATCTTTTTCCATATAAAGTGCAATTGGTTCACGAGTTAAAACCAAATGATGCCCAAGAAAGCATTCAATATAGTCGCCGTTAACGTTACTTATGCGCCATTCTTTATAATACCTATATATTTATATAAAGTTAATAAGAAGACATTTTCCTATATGAAAATTGTATATTTTTTTTATATAAAATATGTTAACGAAGTCACAATTCTTACAGAGAAGTGCCTTTTTATGACAAATAATCAATTTTGTTGTACAAAGTTGCCTCTCTAAGGACCTTCCTTACTGAAAGATGTCTTCGAGAAGTTTTTTCATGGAAAGGTATTTTCATCAATGCATTTTATATAGAAAAATTCGTCATATTGAGTTTAGCACGGAAAAGTGTATTCATAGATACTTTAAAAATAGGAATAAAAATATTTTCTCTCATAGGAATTTGTACTGTAGGAGATGTAGGAAAGCTTCGAAGTTCTTGTAACTAAAGTTTTTAGGTAGATGCTATCCGTTATGAAACATATCCATGATAATTTCTACACATTCTTCCTTTCAACTACCCATGCTTACCACTCCCATTACTGGAACCATCAAAAGGGTTTGAAGGAAGAAATGAAAGTACAAAAGCAAAATCTAAAGACAATGAATGCTGCGAAATAATAAAAAATAGCGGAAAGGAAAATTCAGTTTTGAACGGAAGTTGAAACAATTTAATTCTTAGCAACTTCCGGCGTTTAATTGAATACACACATTGCCATACCACGCATAGGACTAGTATGTTCCCCCTTTACCACTTTCTGTCGTTTCTCCCAGCCAACTTTCTCTCACAAACATTGATATTAATGGCGGAAATTCAGGTTTGTTGTTTTGTTTTTCTTTTCTGTGCAATTTGTTAAACTTATACAGTAGCATCACAAGGATTTCTTCCTTTTTTTCTGTGAAACTCTTAAAATATATGGGAGGCAAAGTTAGAGCAGAGAAGCAAAGAAAGCAAATGGAATTAAACTTTAAAAAGAGGCAAAGAAATTATCATTAAATATATGTCAACTATATAAATTTTCTTGCTTGAGTTTTCAACTATCTTCGTTGCTGTTAATGTACATCTTTTTTGTATGTAGCATAGAAATGAGGAGACAACTAAATTTATGAACATTCCCATACGAACACAAATGGCTCTCAACTATCGCGCGAGCGGCATGTGTGAATGGCTGGAGTATGGTTGAGGCAGTGAGTAAGAGGCAGGACATCTTCATTTACGTGATGGGCTGTGTGTGTGTGTGTGTGTACAGTTTTGATTCTTTAATTGCATGTGTACATATGTGTTTGATGTTCATGACTTTGTGCGTCGTTGCGTATTCGTTCCATTAATTTTCATTCCACTGTTCTTTATATGGCATTGCGATTGTTTGCTGGTGTTTCATATGTACTCTACAGTGATTGCATTCTCAGTTTATGTTGGTTGTGTGTATGGAAAGCTGTTTCTACTTATGTTTCTGCTGGTGTTTTAGTTGCAGCTGTGCTTGTGTTTCTTTTGGTATGAGTTCAAATTGCAGTGCATTTCTTTTAATTGTTTTAATATGCGTGCATCGCTTATGCGGGGATTTAGTGAGAAATTGCATAAAGGGAATGGGAAAAGCAATAATCGCTATTAATAAGAGATGCCACTGTGTTCACAGAGTAAAATAAGTTTTTATTTTCATTTTACTTTTTTTATTCAAAAACATTGTGGTTTATTCATCAAAATATATTTCATCGACCTAGAAATATTCTCCTTCTCGGACGCAATGCACTTATTTCAACGTCTTATCTAAACGTCGAAGCATGCCAATTAGATACCCTCTGGTATGGCCTTCAAAACGTACTGCGATTCGCACTGAATCTCGCCAATGGACTCAAAACGATATTCCCCTTGCAGTTTTTCTAATTTTGGAAATAGCTGCAAGTCACATGATGCCAAATCAAAAATATACGATGATTTCGAAACGATATTAATTGAAATTTGACGAACAATTCACCTTAGGGTCAATGCAGTAGTGCAAAATCCAGGATTTGTTTATTTTTCCTCCATATTTTTTTGATAGCTTCATGCGAACAACGCATAACACTCAAGAAACATTTCCGATCGACAGTTTGATTCCATGGAAGAGACTCAGAATGCCCTATACCACGATAATCGACGAAAAATTTCCTTTTTTAACCACTTTTTGCAAGATTTTTCTATCTCGCTTTACCCTTGGCACGATTCGGTAGCCACAATCCACCTTCTAATAGATTTCAAAGCGAGGGTATTTTTCGAAAAGAAAAAATTTGTGTTTCTTTTTATCAACCGACATTTCTCACAACTGAAGCCCAAAATATTTTTTTAATTGACGTTAACTGCATCGTTTGAAATGGCAACATCATCAGCTAGGCAATGCCCTCAATTAATAATCGACAGTTTTTCAGCACTAAATCTCGGACTTGTTGGAGATCGATGATCATCGGAGAAGGTAGATTATCGTTTAGGGCGCTCTTTGTTTGCAACCCGTTCTCGACCTTTTTTGAACTGTTGGTGCCATTGATACAGATTTCCTTCCTATAGAGCCTATCCACCGAAGGGCCAGCTAAAATTACATTTCGTGGGAAAAGTCCAATACAACTACTTTGTTCAACAAAATCACCCATTGTAAAAATCGCCGAAATCATTTTCTGCATCGTACAAACTTGAGCGTAGCTGAAACACTAATTTGAGATTTGTGAAATTTGGCACAGATGTTTGATACACTGTTATCAATTTGGAAAATCAATATTTCTGAGGTTCGACACATCCGCGAAATTCAAATTAGTTTTATTTTTTAGCCATAGTAGTTCGTAGGTTACCATAGAAAATCACTAATTAACAAGTACACCATAAAATTATAACCGAAGTTGCCATTCTTTGAACTCCGTGTTGCGAAAAATAATTGCTGTGGTCAGTCATAACCCAAAACTGACTAACAAGAGTACTTTGGGTTGCCAACATCCTGGAAGCCATCTCCACGTTTGCGTTCGTGCCCTTATAAAGAAAACAGCAGTGGCAAAAGCCACAACATTGAGAGAGAAACTTATAGCCACAGCTATAAGCTTCTCTCTCAACGTCGAGGAAAACAAATAGGAACAAAGACATGCTTGTGTAATTTTTGTGGATTAAATTATAAGACCTTGATTCGGATGATACCCAGTTAATAGAAGATAACGCAAAAAATCATGAACCTTAACTGGCCAACGTAATCTTAAGCTAACAAGGAGAAACAAATTAATGGAAACCAGTGGAAACATTTATGCGAATAATCCGCAAACTTTGCCATTGCATTCGATAAACAAATTTCGTACAGTAATTAGTAATCTGTAGTTGATATTTTGGGAAAAAGTATCTGATAAAAGCTAAATCACATTACATTTTACACAGGGCTCAACATACTTTTTTTAGTTATCATTTTACGACAGAATCAAAATATCAAACCGTGCCGTATTATTTGATATCATGATGTCATATCTCTACACATTTTTCCTTTGGAGTAACGTAAAGTCTGAAGTCCACATAGACAAGCCCATTAGGATTGTGGCATTGAAAGCCAACATTATTCCCATCACTTCAATATAATGGAAGCTTCATCGAAAATTGGGAAGGGACCATATTAGATGCAGTTAAAAAGTGAAAGCAAAGAATGGTCCTTTTGTAACATACAGGGTGTCCGTCGGGAAGGTACACTACTTTGTTTTGCCGCCATTTTGGTAAACATTAGTTTTGACAGTTCATATTTGGCAGTCGTGTAGTAGAGACGTGTCAAATTTATTATGGAAAAATATTCGATAAATCAACGTGTTTTAATCGTTAAAGCATTTTATCAAAATCAATCATCGATTGCTGTGACAATGAGAAAGTTACGTGAAATTTTTGGGAGAAACAACGTGCCAACAAGACGCACTATTTATCGTGTAGTGAATGATTTCGAAGAAAGAGGGACTGTAGCTGATAGGGCCAAGCATGGACCACAACGTACAGCAAGATCGGCTCCCATTTGTGAGGCTAACAGGGGCGGACATTTATCTGATATTGTATTCCATACATAATTGCCGACATTAAATAAAACATTTACCAATAAAAGATCCATTCTTTTTCATTTAATCAAAAATTATGAACAAACAAAGTAGTGTACCATTCCGACGGACACCCTGTGATAAAGATTGTCCAACAAAATTGAATATTTTAATTTCTTATTTCTGAAAAAATTACCTACAAAAATACAATTAAAAAAAATTGATTATTTTACCAATAAATACGTTTATATAACAAAGTTCGGAAACCCAGTCAGTCACAGAATAGTGTAATCAGTGCATCAAAGGTGGCGCTTTAGTTATTTCAACAAAACTACAGTTCGTGTCAGATACAGACTACTTAATACTCGTACCTATACGCCCTAAAATACATTCCTAATAAGACGAAAAACGAAAAAATGCCAGGGGTTTTAATGGCAATGACAAATTTTTTCAGCCTATTATGAAATATTTAAGAATCCTATTGAAAAATTCGCTGCTATTTTATAACAAAACATGAAAATGTGGGAAAATTTTGGCATGAAACTCTTTTGGTGCAAATCATACTTTAGAGAATTATTTGTACTACACCCTCGTACACTACACATTCTTGGCATATGTTTGTATGAGGACAGGTATTTTTAATGTGAAATTTTGGATTCCTTTGTTTCGTTTTCAGCAATTTCCTGTTAACTTTAGAGTTTTATTCGCTTTTTGCATTAACGTCTTTTTATAACGAATACCGGAATATATAAAAACTTAAAGCTATGGAATACTGCAGATCACACAATCCCATGTATCATTTATCAATATAATTTAAAGCCCATCAAATAGGTTTATATATTTTTATTTAATCCTTTTCACTCTCATTAAAATTTTGAGATTGTATACGACATATTGAAGGTTTATCAAGAAATGGTCTTGGTCAGCCGTTAAGGAAGAGCCTTGGCCATGACTTTAAAAATTTAGATGGAAATTTATATCGCCTATATGTAGCCCTTGGAAATCAATGTTCAATATATCTCTACAATCGGACACGAGATAAATAATGACAGAACTCATTGATTTTTGTTTGTGATATACCAAAATGGCTCTAAAGCTGAGTATAAAAAAATAAAAGGTTTATAGTGTTAACTACTAAACTGGAACTGATTCCTTAAATTTAAGTTTTCCAATCACGCAGAATTTATTTTAAAGCATTTAAAGCGTACATGCCAAAGTACGTCTATTATTATTAAACATTTTAAACGTTTCTTAGTGAATTAAAATAAATTGATCACGAGTTCATCATAAAATCATATTTTCACGACTTAGCGAAATCAATTTCACTAAGTAAACCTGAATTGCTTCTTAGATTCCAAGGTGTGTTTAAAAAGCGTTTTTAGTCCTTCTTTTTCCTAGAGTGATAATATTTGTCGGTCCTTAATTAAGTCATGTCCATCTAATAAAATTTCTGCCACATCAAACTCTTTATTAGCAAAACATAAACAATTGGTTTTGATGACGAATTCTTAGGCCGTCTATATCAAATATTTAGTTGCTTCCAAATTCAGAGAACAGAATTCCGGAGTATAGAGCCGATCATTGAGATAAAAAATAAAACAACGAATTCCCTTGCATCGCATGGATGAGATTTGAGAGAGCTTTGCAAATTCAGCAAGCATATACCTATACTAGGTTTAGGTTCACTGCTGTTTAATGAGGATTCCGTACGAGAGCTTGAGAAGATTATACTAGACTTGTCGAATAATCGACTACTCGAAGGGTTCATCTGCGCATCGAGACGACCGCCGCACAAAGGAAGAAAAGGTTGAAAAATTTAAAACAAATTGGGCACATTTTTGCCCAAAGAAACCAAATATTTCTTGCATCAGCCTTTATGGCTAAGATAATAATTAACAAATACGACCAAGCAACAAAGACACATTGATTGTCTTTATTTCGCAATTGGCCGTTTTTAATGAAGTTTGGAAACCCAAATATATGTCATGAGAAATAGTACACTTAATGTACTATAGATGGCGCTTAAGTCAATCATAATAAATGTACAATAATACGTATACTCACTAAAGTAATTATTCATTAGTTATTCAATAAAGTGGGAAGGAATAAAGAATCTTACTCAGAAATCTACCCTTGCATCGCACGGGTGGGATTTGGGAGAGCTTATCACATTTAGCGAGCTTTTCAATGAGAAAATAGATAACATGTAAAATAGTGCACTTAATGTACTATAGATGGCGCTTAAGTTAAGTACAATAAATGTACGTAAAAAATTAGTACTACGTACTAGATTCAAACTATTTAATACGTATACTCACTTAAGTAATTTCCGAAAAATGATCAAGATTTCAACGGTGATTATTCATTAGTTATTCAATATAGTGGGAAGGAATTAACAACCCTACTGAGAAATCCACCCTTACGTTTCACGGATGGCATATGACAGAGCTTCTCACATTCAGAGAGCTTTTCAATGAGGTTTGGAAACCATACAGAAGTCATATAACATAGTGCACTTAATGTACTATAGATGGCGCTCAAGTCAAGTACAATAAAAGTACGCAAAAAAGTAGTAGTACATACCAGATACAAACTATTTAATACGTATACTCACTAAAGTAATTTTCGAAAAAATATTCAAGATTTCAACGGCGATTATTTATTAGTTATTCAATATAGTGAGATGGAATTAAGAACCCTACTGAGAAATCCACCGATAAGTTCTAACAAAATATGCGAATCACAAAGTTTATTGCCCTCTGCAACTATTATACGACGCATCATAGTAAGTAAAGACGATATTTAAAGAAACCGTCAACAACTTACGTCAACAAAAACTAACATAATTAAATATATATAAGCAACAATTTCATTTGAGGATAATGTGATTGCAAACTTAACCTTAATTAGCCAGAGTTTCAATGACAACAACTACAAATTAAATTGTACAAACTCCGCACTTGTAGAAGAGGAAAAAATCGTTTTTAATTGTGATATATCTACCCAACCTTAACATAAATAACAATTAATCCTTAAACTCTTAAATAATTAAATTTCATTTATTACGCTTACACACATACGGACACTCGCACACATACATTGCAGCAGGATATCTTTCCATTTCATTCTGTACACAATTACATAAAAATTGTACAGTATCAGATTCATAAGTTGTTGTGAAATGTCAACCTGTCATAAATTACATTTTATGTGCATCGATAACGCAATTAGACGACACCCTAAGATCTCAGGCACCAGTGAGGATTCCAAAGGACACTACTGGCTGAATATTTCTAATTTGGTCTCGTAAAGCTTAAGTTGTCTTCTTATATTCGCAGTATATCCTACATATGTAGCTGGAGAAACAGCATGAGATCAGAGTGTAAGAATAAACTTTGTAACGGTACACTTGACAACAGCAAGTTTGTAACAATTTTCAAATTAAATTTTAATTGCTATTTGTAACATGTATGGAGATGAACTTATTACACACACACACACACACACGCATACGCAGTTTGTACAGATAAATATAATATATTTAAATTGGAAAATATATTGGATTTTAGAATTTCCCTATTTAATATACAGACTTGCTAAAATAGCAATATTCGTTGCACACATATGGAGTGTAAATTATTGCCAAAAGCGTTGCCTATCGCAAGGCTGCCACAACAGAGCCAATGGAGAAAAACTTCAACAAAAGAAGACACGAATGTATGTAGCTAAAGTCAAAATAATTCTTTGCAATACTTTGTACATTTTGTCCAATATCTATGAACAGTGAGAAGAAAACCTGTTGGCGGAAGGAATATTCAAATGCAATTAAACATTTATTTCGAAAAACATTAGTTTTTAAATGCTTGACAACTTCGTTTTAAAATGCAAAATCTGTTGGAAAGAATAACCTTCTTTTAAAATATGAAGTAATATAGAAAACTCTTTAAATATTTAATGGGTTAAAAGAAAAATAAAAATGAAAACTTAGATGTTTCATAAATGGATACCTGCTGAATTGTGGCATAGAAACGCATCATCGAATAATCCTTTACAAATCATTGCAATACGTGAGTAATAACTAGGTATTAGTAAGAGGCACAAATAATACATATTTACGGACATATTAACATAAAAAATTGTGTAAACCTGGGAGCTATTTTATTTGCTATGAATTGTTTGCTCGAAACTTACTGCGTTGGTCAGTACATTTACATTCATGGCATTTCCGTTTACCTGAAAATATGCAACACTTTCCATTTCTTATAGTCCCATTGTAATGTGGCGATAACTTTATTCTGAACAAGACGAGCTATATGAAACACGACATAACAAACCTGAAAATTTTTATCGGTGAAATCAATCAAAAAATTCAGTTCGGTCTAAGCTAAGCAACAAACGTCACGCACGAATAGGCTACCAGTGATAAACAGAGCCGTAAAAATAGAGAATATGCGCTATATTTACCGCTGTGTACAGCAGTTCTGGACCTCGGCACTAAAAAGTTGCAATTGTTGGAATTCTTTGAAACGAGGGGAGACAAATGCCACAAGTTGTCCGAGTCAACGTTGTAATTCTTCGATTGCAAGATGATTAAAATCTCATAAGAACAAAACTTTAAAAAATTACGATCTTTCAAATATACAAAATACAGAGTATTATTGAGTACCCAAAGGGAAAAGTATTGTCAATGTCTTACATCTCTAGCAAAAAATAAAAACTAACTATGACAGAAGATAAAGAAATGAAAAATTTTCTAGTGGATCTCAGTTGAAATTGAAATACAAATACTGGAAAGGAACTATCAAATTTTTTCACATCCAAATTTCATTTTGGAAAATTTTAAATACAATTTTCTCAAGAACATTTGGCCGATAACAAACCGATGATTTTTCTCAAAATAAACGATACGTTTGATAGGAAATCTTTTATAGGAAACATAAGTCTGGGAGCCTGCCTATACAAAGTAGAAATCTTGAATGTCAGCAACCCAGACATACGCATTTTCCATGGTCTTCTTGCAGAAAACTTTTATGTATCTTAAGAACTCTTTTCTACAGAATTCTAGAGTCTTAATAACATTAAATTTTCTACAAAAAATTTGAATGTCGATAACTAAGGCCACAAATCTTCTACAGAAAACTTGACTTTCGATAACTGTGACTGAGTCTTAATAAGTGCGACCACAAGATTTCTATTTTGGAATTTTTCAAATAGAATATAAAACAAATTTTCTATAGGAAACCTGTTCCTCAGCGAAAAATATTTCACAGAAAACTTGGTTTTAGTAATTAAGACGAAAAGTTATGTATAGAAAATTTGACTTTCCATAACTAAATCCAAAAATTTTCTATAGAAACCTAATCCTTAGTCAGCTAAACCACAAATTTTCTGAAAGAAGCTAGAATCTTAACAGGAGAGATCATACATTTTTTCGATAACAACATTAGATTTTCAAAAGTGAGACAAAAAAATTGTTATAGAAAGCACACATCTTAAGAACTGAGACAACAAAAATTCTACTAAAAAAAAAAAATTAACTACAAATAATTTAGAGCAAAAAGGTTTTATAGAAAATATAAATCGCAATAGCTAATAAACCTTTTCTACAGAGAACATGTTTTCTGTAGCAAATATTAGTTATTGAATTAGTTATTGACCACAAAAATACCTTAGAAAGCTTTAGTCTCAGTAGCTTTTTATAGTGATTAAGGGGAACCAATAAGTGAAAAAATTTTACTTTCCACTCTGAAATGATATTGAAATCAAACTGAGAACTCAAAAATTGGTAACTAAACTTGATATCATAGTACATATTTACGCCAAATTTGTGAAAACGCAATTGGTATTATGAAATGTGAATATCGACGATATTGTTTGCAGTTTCTGAAATACGATCGTCAGAGCAAAACTGTTACGTATTCCATAGAAACTCCATAAGTTGAGGGTCAAACCGTCAGTCAAAACGTAAATATCTGTTTCACATCTACCATAGAGCTATAGAGTCCAAGCAATGAAATCTCAAATATCCCATCGGAAAAAAGTTCCAGTTTCCCATTAACTTGCAATTGACACATTTTTTTACTCTCGATATCTCTCACAGCCGCTATTAATCTGTCAAGGCTCTTTGCCAAGACTTGTATGTATGTGTGTGTGTGTGTGTGTTTACAAAGCGAATATTATTGAAAGCAATATTTAATTGTCTTCTTTAAACGACTGAAAGAGTATTTGTTTGGTACTCAACTCGACCCTGCGGGAAAATGCACTTAAACCATTAATAGCTTTTCTGTTATTTATTCTCTCACATAGGCTATCTGCAATATTGGTTGCGGTATAGCCATCTACCCCATTCAACGGCAAAGTTTTATTTCTAATTTATAATATTTATTGTCGAACATTTCTTTATTTATGGATGGCAATCAAATGAATCCACCTTTCGCTGCAAATAAAGCTAAATGGGGCGAAATATTTATTTTAACACTTCATGGGAAATGGTTTGTTGTAATTAAAGGACTCTGTCTTTGAAAGGAGACGTTATGTGATTATTTTAATTTGCTTGACGGAGAAATATGAAGTAATTTTTTATCACATGCTCGTATGAAAATTAATGTTTACATACGCTCATGTTCTTGCTGCAACTTCCATTTGTTTTGCCGGTCATCCCTACCCTTTCGGTTGCTCTGTATCCATTCATACATACAGGAACAATTATGTAAATTAATGTTTATTTTTATTATGAAAATACAATGAAGAGTGGAGAAAAAAAAACAAAAGTTAAGCAAACAGATACATACAAATGTGTCTGAAAATGTTTGCATTAACAGAGTATTCCATCCACTCTCGTCTCTCGCATTATCACAGATATTCATTATGTTCCATTCCATACGCTTGATGGCCGTTCTAGTATGTATGTAATGGTTAATGTACACATTGAAGGATTATGCTAATTACCTTTGCTTGCTTTTCCCTCCAGTCAAATGAGAGCTTTTCTGTATCCTTTACAATGGCGGCAAAGGCACTCAAGAGCATTGAAGAGCGCGGAAAGTGGTAGAAAACGATTTTAATGGACAAACATTGTGTTTGCATTAATATATTAAAATTTAATTAATTCGAAATTAAATTGTTGATGAAAAAGTAAATTTGAGATATTAAATTTTTGCAAAAGCATGTGCGTTCGCCACAAACCATTGTGCAAAATGTTAGCCAAAAAGTATGTTTTAATTTTCTCATAATTTAACCGCAAGCGAAAGCCACAATACGGGTCCAAATGATAGAAGTGCAAAATATTTGCGGTTCATCGCTTACATGTAACGCTAACGGCAAAATAAATTAACAATTTGTGACAAAAAGTAGTCTTGGGGAAAAATATTTGAAGGTTAAGCAATAAACTCGATACACATATTCAATATTTTCGCAGATTCAATATTCATGTAACTGTCGCTTCGGCGCAAATAACTACCTACACATAGTTTTATCGGAATCGGGTGAACAGTTTAGCAAAGTGCATCTAATGCATAAAAGCATATGCACAAACACATTGGAGCGACACCTATCGGACAGGGAATGCAAATTTAAATGACAAATCTGTGGAACATATGGCGTGAATTTAGGCTCTATCGTATCAGTTATCTAAACATTTTGAGAGTATATTCAGTGGTACGCAGAGACACAATATTTCTATAGAAAACATATTGAGACGCCACCTATCGGACAGGGAATGCAAATTTCACTGACAAATATGTGGAACGTATGGCGTGAATTTAGGCTCTGTTGTATCAGTTATATAAACATTTTGAGAGTTTATTCGTGGTACGGAGAGACACGAAATTTTTGTAGAAAATTATGCCACCAGTTATTGAGGCAAAAGTTTTCTGACGAAATTTGTAAACCTCAGTTATTAGGGCAAAATTTTCTATATGCAATTTACGACCTCAATAATTCGCATAACAGTTTTATTAAGAAAATATGTGTGGCTTGAGTTAGTGAAAGATAAGTTTTCTATAGAAATGTTTTTTTAGAATTTGTCAAATTTTTAAAATTTTTCACATTTAAATATGTCAATATTACTGAGAACCAATTTTTGTATGGGAACTATGTAGTTTCGGTTGTTGAGACTGAAAAGTTCTCAAGAAAATTGTTCGTCTCAATAACAGACATAAATTTCTTAGGAAATTGGCGGTCTTAGTTAATGAAGCTATTCGCTGTTACCAGCTATTAAAATGTTACTGCCTCAATTATAAAAGCTCAAGCTTTCCATAGAGGACTTTTTAAATCCCTTATTGAGGCTGAAGTTTCCTATAAAACACATTATGACAGCGGCTAGTGGTGCAGCGCTTTGTGCTTACCGTTCTATAAACACATATTTTAAGTATACCCGAGTTCCATAACTTCATAAAAAAAAAACTAAAAACTATTAATATAATTATTATTCATGACCTTTTATGAGTGTATCGCCTTTAACTCACCTCCACCATTCATCCTGTCCTTCTCTTTCCACACACGTTCGCACGCATCCTTAGTTAGACATAATGATTATGATAACAATTTCTAACTTATTTACTCATACATTTATAGTTTATTTGTTTTAATTGTCTGGGAGAGTCTGTACTCCCATATACACATGCTTGGGTATATGAATGGGTGTGGTTATTTGTGTATTGGTTTATTCTAGTTAAGCACAATACACATACAGACACACAGTTATGAATTAGACAGAGAACAAAGTAAACTTTTCCCGAATCGTTATGAGTATCCGCCTACGAGTCTCCTTTCATCAGCACCGGGATGCATCATGAGCAGTAGAAGTTGAATAACGAATAATACACACCCACACCATCAACCCATCATCATCATCTGAATGTCATAGTTTAAGCTTATCTGTATTTCGTTTAGACTAATTGCATATGAAAGTTATGGAAACAGTTAGGTGTATTGGTATTTTCCTACCAAACGTGTGTGTGTATTTGCAAATTGAATAAACAAATAACATCAAGTAAGAACTTTCAGCAAAAATATTGTTGCATTCGTTTTCATACAATATGTTTTAAACTTCCTGTAGCCGTCCTTAGTAGAGTTTTCAACATGGATTTACCTACATAGGTGGATGCTTAAAAATATCGTAATGTGGGTGCATAAAAAGAAGGAGGCACAGTGGAATTAACTGAAGAAATGTTTTCCTTTTATTTTGATTGCGATTGCGGACAATACTAGGATAGTCGTATAGTTGCCATATTGGAGTCAATGATTCAATTAAATGATTCTCTTATTCACTTTTTGTCTTTGAACAGATTTTTATCAACTTCCAAAAACAAATAATTGATAACAGCCGTACTCATAAACGTTATTAAGTTTTATATTTTCATTATAAAATCATTCTGTCAATAATCAATATATTACTAAGAATAAGGTTCTAACAGTTTGTGTCCAAAAAGTGAAACCCCCTTTTTTTTTCAAAAAATTGTAATGTATTTTTCCAAATCCACTTTTTTCCCCTCCAATATATTTACGCCAACGTTTTACCTAATCCTGGAAATATGCTAATAACGCTAAAGCCTTCAGAGAGTGCTGCCGTTTCTGTTGAACCTCTTCCACAGTCTCCAAACGATGACCCAGGAGTTTTCTTTTGTGCAGCGATATTAGCTGAATTTTTGGCTAAAAACTCACGAACAGGCAGTTCAGTATGAAATTGGAAAACTGAATGTTTTCGATACTAATCAAATTTTAACGCATCTGAAGCCCTGAAAATAATGTCTTTACAATGAAGTCAACTGATCCGTTCAAAATGCCAAGATGGTCAGCAGAATCTCGAATTGTTATCCCACAGTTTTTGTTTACCAAATCTCGAATTAGAGAAACATCACATTCAACTGTAGAGTTTAATGGTCATCCGAGGCAACCTACGTATTCAACTCTTTCTCGGCCTTCTTTGAACTATTTATACTACTTGTAAACTTTACATTCCGACAATTTGTTCATCGGAGGTCTTCTGCAATATTCAACATTTTTCCGCAGCAGAAATTCAATTTCATAAACAAAATTTAATACAACTTCTTTGATTAACAAAATCACTTATTATAATATTGACGATACCGCTTTTTGTATCGTACAAAACCAGGCATGGCTTTATCACTAATGGCGTTTACTTTGTGACCTTCGACACAGATGTCGCTCGCAATGCCATCAAGTTATAAAGAAAAAAATACTTCTGAAACTCGTTATTCCCGTGTAATTTAAATTTAAAAGTGCACTCACTTTTTGGATACAGCCATATTACACACTTTCTTAGTGGAATAAACAGTACGTGGAATAGAAATTAAAAAAAAAAAAATTTGACGATATATCAAATTAAGATCACATTTAAAAGTTTTCTTCAAATCGAACCAAATTTACACTCGGTCAATAAAGTACCGGTTAATGGTTTTTTAAAAAGCCCGCTCAAATGAATTGTGAAAAACATTAATTTGTCGTTAGAATGACACAACTGCCCTCTATATACATTTAGTTTATTCTCAATGGTAGATTTTGTAAGTTCATCCTAAACGTGTCCTGCGGTTTCCACAATGCCTCTATAAATAAAAACAAAGAAATTTTCAGATTTTGCATTGGAAATGATATTTTGTGAATTGAATCGCTGAAAATATTGCAGAAGACTGATCATTATCTGGGCAAGAAACGTTTTGCCGCTCGACTAGTTCCGAAAGTTTTGAGTTTTGTTGAAAAACATAATCGTAAAGAGTCAATTCCAACCCATATTCCTAAAATGCATTATAACTATTGATAAGATATGGGTTAACAAGTTGGCTCGCAAGCTGGTCAACAAACTTTAGAATGACACCTTTCGAGAGATGCGCTCGAAAAGAAAACTTACAGCAAATTTTGATTGACAACATATTTAAACTAAGTATATCAAATCTCCTCAATACGATCAAAAAATAAAGTGAATTTTCATTTTTCTCAAAAAATATTTATTTATTCATCAATTTCTCTTTTATCTCCTTCAAAATAGTCCTCCTCAGATATAATACACTTGTGCCAGCGTTTTTTATAATCCTCGAAACACTTCTCAAACGGTATGTCCTTTAGCTCTCTCATCGATTCAGTTTTTATCTCCTCAATCGTCGCAAACCCCCGTTCTTTCATGGGTCTCTTCAATCTTGGGAACATGAAAGAGTCGCAGGGGGCCAAATCTGGTGAATACGGTAGCTGAGGCATGATAACGGTGTTGTTTTGGTCAAATAATCTCTCACAAGCAAAGATGAGTGAGCAGGTGCATTATCATGATGCAAAACCCATGAAATTTGTTTCCACAATTCCAGGCATTTTTTTCGTATTGCTTCACGCAAACGGCGCATAGCTTCAAGGTAATACTCCTTATTTACCGTACGATCTTGTGGTATGAACTCCTGATCCACAACGCCATGGTAATCGAAGAAAACAGTGAGGAAAACCTTGACATTTGATCGAACTTGGCGTGCTTTTTTTTGGTCTTGGCTCTCCTGGACTCTTAGATTGGGACGATTCGGCTTTGGTTTCGATATCATAATCATATAGCCAAGGTTTCGGCACCAGTTATCACCCTTTTAAGCAAATCTGACGTCGTTCAACAATTCCTGAGCGATGAGCAAAATTCAGCAATTTTGGAACGAATTTCGCTGCCGCACGCTTCATGCCCAAAATTTTCGAAAAGATTGCCTGGTATGAGCCAACCGATATGCCGACATCCTCAGCAACTTCTCTAATTATGATTCAACGATTATCCATAAAAATTTTCCTCACTTTCTAAATTTTTTTATCGGTTGTTGATGTGATGGGGCGTCCAGAGCGAGCGTCGTCCTTCTGTGAAAAGCTTGTACCACTTGTAAACATTTTTTGGACTCAGAGTACTCTTACCGTATGCCACTGTCAACATTTCAAGTGTTTCTAAGCACTTAATTCCATTTTTTGCACAAAATTTGATGCAACTTCTTTGATCCATTTTTTTCGATACCAGAAAATCGCAGGACACGCAAAACAATTGTCTTATTTATGCCTCCCACAAACAAACTAAACATGCCATATGGATAAAACTGTCAACATATCATCGAAACGAGTGTGCCAACATAAAAACCAAAGTAATAACCGAAAGTCGAATGTACGTAGCCCGCGAAATTTATTTAAACACACCTCGTACTGCCAATTTAAAACGAATCAGTGAAGTTTGAGTTGCTTTAAATTGATGTTTTAATAACCGATATGACTCTGAAATTTAACGGAAAATGTAGGAGTTCAAATTATGCCGATCTATAGACTGTTTTAATCGCCATTTCCATAACTTCTCTATAACTATTCTATTCTATTCTACTCCCACTCCTTCATCCAATATGTGCAATATTAGAAATAGTTTTACTATTACTATCTATATATGACTATCTAAATATTTGCTGTAATATCTTTGAATAGTAACTTAATAATTGGAAGTATACGAATGAAATTTTTAACTAATGATAGTAAATACATACAATACAATCCCTGTAAAAAACAGTGGAAGTTATTCACAAAGAATCACATTTTCAACACTTCTAAGGATCCATCCGCAGATTTACCGCTTCCAAAGAAGCATTTTTAAACCACTTCCAAAACAACGGCAATGAAGTACTTAAAAACATTGTTTCAGTTCCCATTTATAATCCCACACAATTAAAGAAAAACATTCCTATAATATGCTCCGAAGACGTAATTTCTGATAGCCGATGTAAAGAAGCTTTAATCAAAATGTTTGGGGGAAAAAAATTTGTTTTTTTTTTCTTTGCCGATATGCTAAGCTTGTTAATCCATTTTCAAAAACTAAAAATATTCAAAGAATACGTGCATACAGGTATAAGCACATTTGCAATCGCCATAAGAATCTATGTTGGTAATGTCCGTCCCTAATATTGTGGACTTTAATTAATAGTACAGAGTGTTTATGCTTCAATCCTAAGGAACAGGTGCCTTTGCAGTTCAGAGCTTATCTAGTAATTTTTTGCGGAAAGTATCAAATGCATCGGAATCTGCAAGCAGCTTTTTGATAAAAAAAAAAACCCCTTAAGAATGCTTTTTCAAAAAAAAAAAAAAAATTTGTGTGCAATTATTTATATTGGGGAAACACTTTTCAATGGAACATTTTTTCAGACGATATATAATAAAGAAATATTTTATGCCACAAAAAGCAGTTCTTTTAAATAATCAAAAATTGCAACCAAAGATTTGAATTTTCATCCCGCCTACATCACTCGTGAATATATGGAAAAGATGTGTGTAAAAGAGAGCTGCCATTATATGAATGTTAATTTCATTGATGATTACGCAATTTTTCATTGCTTCCCCATCACAAAATGTGAAAAATGTTTGCTTTCTTGGATACAAAACAATACAATACTTAAATTGTCTATATTTTGCGTGATTTGAATACGAAAGAAAATAGTATAAACATAAAATATTTGATTTAAATTTGAGTAAAGAGATATTTGGTACCATACTGAGATACATTTTACTCAATTTGAGTTTGTTTTGACTTAAAATTAATTTACTTTTTTGAGTTTGGAATTATTGCATAGAGCATATTATCCGGCATTATGTGGCATCATTGTGAACGAATTTCGGGACAAAATTTCGACAAACATAATCAAAGAACTACTGTATTCGTCTAACATAACTCCGGCTAACTTTTCTTTTTTCCAAAATTTAGATTATCACCCATTTTCAACCTAAAGAACATATAAAAGAGAATTCGAAGAAGATATAAAATTTGAAAAATTAATTTGAAAATAGTTTTTTGATCGGATTAATTGTTGACATAAGTGTTTCATTTGGAAAGGGACCTACTTGGAAGGCGATGCAATAAATTTGATTGATTAATATTCTACTCTGTGTTTAATTGGATAATTACCGATACTTTTTTTGACGGAATGTGTAATGCTGCATTACTAAAGGGACTGTTGTGGTAGTGCTTTTTTTAATGATTCAAAACCTCATCCATGCCCGCCGAATTCTTTGACAGTTTGCTTAGTTCACATAATCTCGTTTAGTTGTGCCCACTGTATAATAAACCTCACCATATTAATATTTTCAACGTATGATTTTTGTTTCAATGTCCGCCTGTTTCAATAAAGTGAGAGAAAACCTCCAACTTTAGTAAAGCAGAAGTTTGAATTAAAAACATACGTAGTTATAAAAAAAAAAAACTTTTTAATTGTTGAAAAATCAATGCAAGAGCAAAAATCATATTTATGCTTTTCCAAGGAGGAAATAATAACCATTATAATTATGAGCCAACAGCAGAACGTTAACTCTGCCTCAGGCACTACAAATTGACTTTACTTTGCAATTGTTAAGTCGACATTACTGCACAGACTCCAGCTTTTACCGGTTCGTTCCTTGCTTCGCTGTAAGGCGTCTCCCTCGCCATCATTGATACAGTCAATAAGTAATTTTGCTCCGCTTTTACTCTTATTTTCCAACCAATTATAATGTAAAGGATCATAAAACGTGATAAATACTTATTTTAATGCAGCACCATTCAGAATGAGCTGACAAGTAGCAGAGGCGTGGTAAGTGGGAGTGCATTACCTCCTTCACGTTATGAAGACAAGGCTGAAAGTGCGTCTGTGTGTGTGCTTGTGTGTATGTGTACTCGTATGCGGCAATCGAACTCCTTTTTGAACCAGGATATTGATATGTTGCATTAAAAATGAAACAATTAAATTTCCAGAAAATTTTCGAAAAAAAATCATCAAATTACCGGTGCTCGTATAACTCTGCCTGCTGACTCTTTGGATTAAAGCATTTTTTTTTATATTAAACAGAGATAAAAAATTAATTTTGCACTGCAAGCAGCTGTGCGGACCTCTTCACACAGCACCACAATCCTTCTTTTGCATGCATTTACATGATGATGAGACGTTATCTGACACTTTGATGTATTTATATGCAATTATTGGGTAGCCGTTTATATGTATGTGTATTACGCAGATTGAGCGGCAGCATCATTGATCGCTGCCACGTACAACATTTTGCAATTTAATCATGGCGAGATGGAATCGCTGATTCAATCATTCAATGAGAAATTTTGCTGGCACTTTTGCCGTTGTTGCTGATGATGGTGACGACGGCGATTCCACTGATGAATCGCACTTGTTAAATGTCGTACGTCAATCGGTTACAGAGCTACAGAAAACAAGCTAGTGAAATAGATATAATGAAGTCTATTCTTTATGCTCTATACAAATAGCATCATGTCCGTGTCAGTGCTTTTGTCACAAAAGCTAAAATGCTCATCAGTTCTTTTTGAACTGCGAAATAATTAGCGATATTTAAATTTTGTATATGCAATTTTATAAATTTGGAAAGAAGAAAGTAAGAAGAAAGAAAAACAAATTTGAGGAACAATACATGGATACACAGCTGGCTTAGATCCTTCATCGATTTCAATGAATATCGCTGCATATTGCTTCTACATCCATTCAAAATATTAACAGTAATCTAAATTTGAACAAAATTTTCTAAATGTTTAGTCGGTTTTTAATAAGTTGATAAAACTCTTCTTAAAATAACCTTTAAATTTAAAATCCTACAACATACAGCCATATTTTAAAGCTAGAAATGGCAAGAACACTAGACTTACCTCACTCAAATTCTTAAAGCATCCATCCATAACACTGACATAACAAATTCCATAACTAAATAATTTGCCTAATTATGTTTGCTCAAATTACTATTAATTTCCTGATATCATAAGTATTTGCCTCCACATATCGTTTTCGTATCGTACAAATACCAATGCAACCATATCTCGTATGCGTAAACTTTAGCAATTAGTATTAATATCAATATTTTCATTTGTGCATAAATTCATAGATTATTATCTGGACTGTATGTTGGGCAAAACTAAAATGTGATATTTACTTACATTTATGGTATATTTGATGGTCAATATTTGATTTGTATTGTGATGGATTTTACGTATTGTTTGTGTGCTAAGGAAGTGAGAAAGTCAACAGCCCCCCAACAGGCTTGGGAGACCAAAGTGACAACAGAGGTGAAGAAAGAGCATCAGGTGTTGAAGTAGAATTTATGGTTAATACATAAATATTTGATTTTGTCTAATTGAACGGGTAACTAGCAAGGACAGGTGAATGTTTCGACAAAATGTAAAACAACATAAGACGTAAACACACGTAACAATTCCTCCTAAAACTATGCAAGATATCATAAGGGTTGCGAAGCCTTCTTCTGTGCCATAAATTATAGGAAAGGCAAAATGGGGAATGTAAGCAATGTTTTTATTGTAATAAAACTTTTATATGTGCAAAATCTTTTGAATAAAACTACAAATATAGCCGGTGACTGCGAATTTGCTGTATGTTCATGTAAGGCCGCCATAATAAGTATTAATAATAGCAGCGTTACTGAATTACATTTTTTTTCTTATCATTAAAGTTTTAGTAACACTGTAAGATCCGAAGAGAAAAAAATCAGATAAATATCTATTTGATACAAATCGGAGCAAAAAGATAGTAGTGGAGTATTAGAAATTCTAGTGAAAAAGATTCAGAAATTATCAGTTTAAACTAGGTGCACTGGACAGGTACATGAACATGTAATTTAAAATGTTGCTCAGATCAGGGCATGTTCTTTCGATCGAAAAAAATGATAGTCAGAAAAATTAGAGTCTGGTGAATACTGCAGGCGAGTAAAGACTTCTCAATTGAATTATATTTTGACCAGCACCGCTACATGTAGACAAACTTTATCGTGCAATGGAATAATTTTGTTGTGCCTTCAGTCAAAGTGGGCGCGTTTTTTTTAAGTGCTCGGCTCAATTGGTAGAGAGTCCCAGTAATGAATACACTTGATTTGAGCAACTTATAATACAAGATATCAAGTTGATCCCACAAAATAAACAACATAAGTTTCTCCATGATTATTCGGCTTGAGGATGCCGCAGTTGAAGCATGGCCAAGTGGTTCCTATGACTTTTGCAACTTTAGATTATCGCTCATTAATTATTTTTCATCATAAGCTTTCGCTTATATCTGGAAACCAGTATTTCACAAGTGCAAATTGGACTGTCAACATTCCTAGGCGTCATTTTGAACCATCAGCGATTTTAAACAATGTAAACTGCTTAAATATAGTCATGAATGCCAATTTAATAAATAATAGGGAAATCTGCTGAAATCATGTTTCGTCAAAGGTGATAGCCACCAGCTTGTTTTTGGGCGGCTCCCACAATCTTCATGTTACTGTCGGTCTGCCATAAAGTACCATTTATTTCAAATAGAGTAGTTACTTACAATAGGCGACAGTTTACATGAGTTGATTATCGAATACAAGCTGCATACCGGAAGGAATTCCCTGTATTCCGATTCTCTTTCAATTCATCGCACCAGAATTTGATAGTCTCAAAAGTCTGGTTATTTCAACGGAATATTAGTCAAACTTTTCTGCGATTCCCAAAAAGTTTTTCAAAAATATCCACAATTTCTTAAATTATGTTACACTTTCTTAGGCATACTGAAAATCTCACATGTATACCAACCCTTTGGATAAAAAAAAAACTAAACAACAGAAGAAGTATCATTATTTATTTGCAAATTATGTATTTGTCTCCTTCTCTAGTATTTATGTAATGTTTTGTGAGTTTTCTTGAGCCTACGGTGTATTTAATTGCTTTCATATAGTAGGTAGGATTTTTTCGGTTTCCCCTCAAGCGCGGTTTCCTCATTTTTGCCCCCATCACATTGTTCAACGCTGCTTTAAAAGCTAATTTCTGGAAATACCTCAGGCATTCCACCATATTTTATACTTAACAGCCGTAAGTGGGGAGCTTGTTTGCTTGAAGTAGCAGGGGACTTTTACTGGAAAATATATACCTATAAGTATACATACACACAGTCAACGGTGCCTGGAAATATGCAACATGTTTGGTGTATATGAGTCTTCTAGAAGTATACTTAAGTTTTCGAACACAGATTTTTCCGAGCGGATTATGAATGTTTTCCTATGGGTTTGAGTGGTTTTGCGTAACTAACAAAAAGGGATTTCGTAAGAAATCCTACAGTAAATAGTTAAAGTGTACTCATTACTAAACAAAATACTAGAACTTTTGCAACTAAAAAACCTTTCCTTCAGTCATGCAAAAAGGTTTTCTTGATGATAATAACTCCTGTACTAAATCATGTTACTTATATAACAATATTTCGTAAAAGCTAGAAAGTATCGCAAGTCTGTCTTCTTCATTGATTTTTCATTTGTTTACAGTTTTTATGTTATGTCTTCATTGACGATACTTTTTACTTGCTTAAAGGATTAAGTCTCGTCCGTTTCAAATATTGCAAGTCACTTATTAATATTCATTGCATAATCTACAGTTACATTCATGTAATCTATGTTATAAACTAACGATGGATGATGTTGTAACTATTTTGTATTCGTCGAGTACTTTGTAAGGATAAACACTAAGCAAAAATAATGCAATCAACTAAATTTATTGTCGTTTTTTCGTGGCACTCCATCATGCAGTTTCATTTTTAGCTCTCAAAGCAATTTTATAGACAAAAAGTTTATTTTTGCTATGTCAATGTGAGTAAGAAGTTTATTTTCCTTTTTCATGGAAATACTGCAAAATTTGTCTTTGATATTTTATGGGACAAAGTAAATTTCTTAAATGATTCCAAAGAGGTCCAAGCATGCACAACCCTTATAGGAAATCATATGGATGTATTTTGTAATCACAGAATATTGCTGCATTTCCTATAGAACATTTTTCGTTAAAGGTTTCAGTCAAGTTCGGTCGAAGTTTTCATACAGTAAAGGAAACTACTTTTCGTATGAACAACAGACAAAAAACATCATATCTACGTACTGTTCAATATGGATAAAGTTTTGTACATTTTTACATGATTTGCCGCAAGGATTTCGGTAATTGAAAATATTTTTAAGAAAAAGGGAGCGGGGAGGGCAAAAAGTTATGTTCTCTGAAGTGTAATATACATTGAATGAAGTCCTTTGAAGAAAATTAAATTGGCCGGACAGGATGTAAGCTGCCCAGTATGTAAGAAACACAGAACAAGCAACAATGGCTACCGAAAGGTACTTCTCATTGATTTACCGAAAACACAGAGTTTTTTATGCGTAGCAACTTTTGGGACCACCCATGAGTTAAGTTAATGTCAGATACCGACAATTATTGTTTCTGCTTTGTGCATCATTCACATTTGCAATATTTAAAATTCGTAGCATAAGTTAAGGCTACATAAATTGAAGAATGGTTTAAAGTCTCATAAAATTAAAGCTTTATACAAATTCTGTTTAAAATAATAAGGTGAAGTGGGTATCTCACATCAGGAAGGATAAATATATAAAGTAAAAAGTAAAAATTATGAGAATTCGGTTGTACCTTATATTAAAAAGAACGTTATAGGCCTGCGGAAATGTACAGAGATGGTTATCTGCGAATTTCACAGGTAACTTAATTTAAATATAAGTATTTCTTACCCCCTTATATTTTCAATTAATTGTATGAGATTTTAGTAAAAGAAGTATTTATGAACGAACTCATTATAATTAAAACTCCCACAACATATCCGGTTTTTCAAACTTTAGATTCAGACCATCGATACTACTACCTTGGACTGATCAAATACCTTATAATTCTTGACACAAAATGCTTAATATCCTGTTCTCATGGCAATCGTGAAACGAGTGAGCCGATTTGCGGAAATGGCTGAGTTAATGATTATTGCTTCAGATACCTCTAACAACGCTTTATTCTCTTTAATTGTTATAAAGTTTTTAATAAGCAGATGGACCAACAACCAGACTTAGATGTCATGGTTAATTCAAAATATTATAATCAGGGCTCGTAGAAGATTTATCTTAGTAGTTTCGAAATATGTGTTCATGTATTGCGATGTCCGGTGGAATTGTGCTTTAGAATTTGATTTCAGTCACCATACTTTAACTATTAAAAGGAAACACAAACGCCATAAAAGTTGCAGTGTGCTTATTAAGCGTGCTGAAATCCATAAATTGAAGGCTAAAGTTAAATCGCACGCATCTTCTTGATTTATTTTTTTATTAGGGAATAAGAAAAATCTATATTTCAATATTATATTTTAACTTAAGCATAGTCCCTACCTACCGTGTAGGTGATAGCTCTAGATTCGAGAAAGAGAAATATTTCTAGTAGCACCTAAAAGCATGCTGTACTTTAACAAAAATTGCCATTTGGCTCAGTATGTTATACTTTAATGATTGTAGACAAAGTGGACGCGACCAAAAACTAAAACTGTGTTAAACATAAAGCCGCTTCTTTGCCTAAAAAAATAATGTTTTGTCGATTTTTTTTCTAGATTACTGTGCAGAGTAGACCAATGTAAAATGTTTCGTTTAACAGTTATAAAGTTTCGGATAGGTCGATGAATCTCTGAATAGCAACTGAATATAACCTCGTACTTGGTTCAGATTGAAGGGTTTGAGCCCCAATTAATCAACATTCATAAAAATCATTATCCATAATAATTATTACCAAATAAAAAATAACTTATCTTTATGCGTAATGTAAAGATTACTTCGAATATTTGAAACGTAATGCATTGAATTTCTGATTTATAATATCTTGACGATTGTAGACCTATCGGAATTCGCGAGGAGAAACATTTTAATACTATTGAAGTAAATGCATACTTTCAAATCTCATGTTTAGTCATCGTATACATTTGGATAAAACCATATAATTGCGCCATACGACGATTTTAAACTGATAGATTTTTCTCTTACGTCTTAAAACTGATTTACGAATGATGGACCAACTCGCGATTTCTTCATAAATATTACTCTCTTTTGGCAAAAGAAATCTTGCCATCATAACTTTCCAGTACATTTTCGTAGGTTTTGAGCTGTGTTTCCTAAATAAATCCGACTATATACCACTTTCTACCACTTTTGTCATCACTAGCGTTCCCATCTGACGAGCTCCTTCGTAAATTTGCATTGCATCTTCATTTTGGTGTAACTTTTATTCTCATATTTCGAACCTTTCCGGTCAGAGAGCATTCACTTTGGAAGTCAGTTGTTAAGATTTCGCAAGGTTTACCAAGCATAGTTCGTTCCAAGTTTATTCTAAATAGTGGAGATTTGGTTCCTTGTTCTTGTCGAATACAAAACGGCATATGAAAAAAAAACTTGTTTGATTTCGCCAGAAAACACTAGATGGTTCACCCTTTATGTGGAAATTTCTCTGAAATACTTAGAAACCTAACAAAGGCGTACGGCGAGTGTCGTAAAGCATGATAAGAAGAGTCGTTAGCTTATCCTTCCCAATAGGCTTCGCATTTTCAAGACCTACTATAAACCTATTCCAAGGATAAATTACAACATCGCAAATATTAAGTGATTTTTGCAAATAATTACAAACACTTATTTAAAAGATAGTGCGAAGGAAACTATTTTGTTTCTGTAACTACTACTGCATTCTCTTTCTCTCTCTCTCTTCTATACAATCTTCTTTGTGTAACCGACCTTCTTCCGATTTCAACGTTTAATATAGAAAATAAACGTGATAATTGCAAAGATAATGAGCGTACCAAGTGAAACACATCCTCAACCTTGTGGTACGTTAAAAAAAAGCAACAACAACAACAAAAGCGATATAAAGCACACTTCTGGGCAATGAATTAATAGCCATATATAAAGTATACCTTAAGGCTGACGCAAACTGCCAGAGAGGGTAACATCAAACGATTTTAGAAGCCCAACTCGTTAAAAAAATAGTGTAGTTTAAATGCCATCTGGTTTAAAGTGAATACTTGAGACAATTTGTATTGGGGTGGCAAGTGGCGGAATAACTTAGGGGGACACAAGCTAACAACGCACTGACAATAAGACATTAAGGAGCGTCCGTAGGAACAAATGGTATGGAAACAAAATGTATGGAAACCATGAAAGGAATGCAAAACAAACTGACAAAAAATTGTTTTTTTAATTTAATTGTCGCAGTAAAAAGCGAGTATATTTTTTTAATGGATTGAAATACCACAATTTTAGATCTATTGTTTTTCTAAGGACTGAGAATCAACTAACCAATTCTTCCGGACTATAAAAAAGCAATTTTCGCAATATAATGGCTGTGGTCGCCTACATGCATTTAGAATCAAATAATTAATTTACCATGACTGCCAGCTTTCTTCGTGCAAACGTTTACCAAAGATGTTCTAGTCCGCTTATACTCGTATGAAAGCAGCTATGTAAGATTTGTTATATGACGATATTGGTGTAATATCTAAAATTTGATATAAGTTTCGTACAGTTTGATATTTCTCACAGTACACATAAATAGAAAGTCTTATCATACGAGTGATATTTGAATTATTACATTTATAAACTTTAACAAATTCAAGATAGCCAAAAAATCGATGAATTTTCATCATATTTGTAAATATTAACTGAGCATCATTCAGTCAATGAACCCCTTTCGACTTTTGGTGATGCAGCACTATTTCGAATTTGTTAAATTCATTCGTGGTTGTAGTTCGCTCCATGATCAATTTGTCTAAAATCGGTTGTTGCTCGAGGAAACATCGCTGAAGTGCGTGAGATGATATTGGGAAATCTTGTGGCTTATTGCGAAATTGAGGCAAGTTTGTGCATGATCCAATATACTGACCACTATACAATGGATTGCAATTCACACAGTACAGGGTATGTAAGCTTCAACTAGACAGAACATTCAGTATCTGCCAAACTTTGGTCGGCCAACTCATTACCTTCATTCCCATCACCCTATTATCATCCATCAACAATGACCTTGTATCCAATGCTTTATCTAAAAAGTGAACTTTTTAACCTAATGATTGTTAATAAGTTATGAAAAAGTACGATGATATTAGCCGTGTAGACAACAGCAATGTAATGAATTATTATTTGCACCAGCAGCTGTTCGTAACCATCTACATATCATTCTTTTAAGGATTCGCTTCATTTCCAGCGCATCATCAAGACATCAATTCGTTTCACCTTAGCCAAACGAAAATCGGAAAATAAATCTGTTTTGATAGAGTTTTATAGTCAACCATCTTAACTCAAATATTAACTTGATGGAGGATAAACATAACCTAATAACGTTGAAACATTATAAACGCCATTGGTTATTAATATTTTAATTAATATTTTTTCAAAATAAATACAAATAAGAAAGTTAGATAGAGTGAATATTAATAGTAAATTTTTTAGATATACGCAGTAGAACAAAATGGCGAGATTCCGGATTGAGGAAATTCGTTTTAATAGAAACAAAATAATTCAAGCATTTAGCGTTCTGTCCCAAACCATTTGAGCCACTTGTTATGGGTATTGAGTTATTCAAGTTAAGTTATTATTTATAAAAAGAACTCATTTTTGACTCGCCCAATTATCTGGCGATTAGTCGATTCAATGACAGGGGTTGCAAGCGTCGCTAGAAGATACAATTGGTCCAATAAATAGAAATTAGTCCACAAAATGGTTAGATCTATCATTTGCATATTGGCTCTCTACGATATTTTCTTCAACTTATAACTCATTATTCGTTAAAAGTAATACCGGGATAGGAGCTCGAAGTGTTACCAACTTCACGCTGCTGTAGCAACCAGGCGGTTAATGACAGCGCCCTCATTTTTTAACAAGCGTCAGTCTGTTATATTCCTTACAAGCTTAAGGAAGCTTATCATTTTACGTCGCAATTAAGAAAAAATTCCCAAAGTGCATTTCAAATGTAATCTTTGAATTTGTCAGGAAAATCACAACCAGCTATTGTTAATTAGTTACGACTTTTACGTGTGAACAAAATGTTTGTGTATCGAGCCATTACACACTATAATGATACTGGTAGCATCAAAAAAACATCATGGAGCTGGACTTTCAAAATCAGCTAGAACGCACGAAATGGTCTAGTCTGGTGAAGACGAGAATCCAACGTAATCCACCATAAACCGCAGTTCAATTGGTGAAAAATTTCAATATGTCTGCTAGTAGCATGGGATGCATTAAAAATTACAATTGAGTGCAAATTACTTACAACTGAAGCTCTACAAAATACAAAAAGACCAAGATTTAAAAACGTGCACAAAATGTTTTAACTCCTTCACCTAGCAAGAGCAAAGTTGTCAAAACATTTGAGCGTTGTCGGCAAGCATGAAAATTTCGTCTTTTCTGATGAAAACATCTTTACGGTTCAGCAATACGTAAACAAACAAAATGATCGTTTATGAGTAGAATGCAATTCAAAACACAATTTGGACCATCGAAATGATCCGCGAAAGTAGCTGCCGGTATCACCGATAGGTTGGGCCGCGACAACTTCTGCAGGATGTAGGATTGAACAGGGCGTAAAAGTAAATCAACAAAAAAAAAAAAAAAAAAAGCGATGCTTTGCTACCTTGTGCAGGTAAAGGCGCCTGAAATTATTGGATTTAGGGCCATCCCACAAAGCCCATAAAATCCATCGTTGTAATTCATGAGAAAAAGTTCCCAGCATTATTTCATTACAACAGCGGCCACCGTACTCTCCGGACTTAAATCCAATGGCTTTTCTGTAAGGTCACTTTTTTAGGCCAAGGTATCAACTAAAAAGTATGAGAAGGTCAATGCCCTACATATTATTCTTCGCCGAAAATGAGATAAAATACCATCAAACCAGGTACAGTTCAGTGCGTGAAACCTTTCCAAACCGACTCGATGCTATTATTCGTGCAAAAGGTGGTTACATAAAATATAACTAAATTTTTCTTAAAGTGTGGTATGTTTTAACGATATACCGAATTTTTTAAATAAAAAGGAAACTGACCAAATTACAGCATTTTGAATTGGCAACACTTCGAGCGCTGTATATGCTAGAAATTGACTCTTCCGATTCATAACCTTTTAATGGGTACTCTGTTAATCGTGTATGACACTGAAACATGATGAAAGCTATCCTGTCTTCGTCCCTGCGAACTTTTGGTGTCTGCTCAACTTAGCCACTATATTTTATCTATTCCCATTAGCCTGCTACAATCCGTCCAGCAATCCCACAAGCACCGCCCAATACTTTATATAAATATTGAACTTAAACCTTATGGCTGTTAATAAGTTGTTAAACTACAATGATAACAGTCACATAGACAACGGTAATAAAATAGAATAATATTTACAATCGCTATTATGCATTGCTATACATACGAGTATACATCACTCTTTCGAAAGGTTTTCTGCTCTTTTCAATCCAATTCCTCTTAGCCAAAAGGAAACCCAAATACAACTCTAATTCGCAGAGTTTTACAGTCAACTGTATCAACTTGGGTGCTAACATATTTCAAGATAAACCTTGTGAAATAGCATTGGAATAGTATTGGAAATATCTTGGATCCTTTGTGACATTAGCATTTTTAGCCAATAAATGCGTATAGTAGTTAGAGAGAAGGGAGAGGGCAACAGACAATATTAATAGTAAATTTATTATGTTTGCACTGTAGAACATTTGTACAAACTAAAGAATTTTCGAAATATCGGAATTCGTTCTAATCTAAAGAAATCAATCGTCTGCACGCCCACTTAGCAATCGATCGTTCATAGTACGAAACACCTGCCGCTTATACATATAGAAAAAATGAGAATTTTTTTGAATTATTTTTCAACAGTATCATCATTTATTCATTAGCTAGAAGCAAAATATGACAGAGTTGAAAAATATGACAAAGAGCCCCCTAAAATTCTTATCCGAATTTGAGTACAATGGCTAAATTCGTCAATAAGTGAGTCTAAAAATAAAAGGCGTAAAAGCTCACTAAATGATGAGAAGCTCTTCCGTATCTCATTCATTGGATGCAAGGGAATTTGGACCGTTCCTAGAACATTTCTAACATTTTCTCCATTTATTCATTACCTAGAAACAAGGACTGCCAAAAAAAGTTTTAATTTGTTTCAGTATTTGGACTCCAAGTCAAAAATATGCAACCGACAACCGAGTCAAAATTGAATTTCGATCCTATTTTACAAATTCCAAACGAAATTATAAACAATTTTAATTTTAATTCTCACATGAGAAATGAAATTAGGAACAATTTTGATGCTGATTTGGTTTATGAAAAATTTTGTGTGCATTCCGTTTAAAATTTCTCAATCAAAAATAAAACACAGACAACATTTCTGAGATCCTGGTATTGTAAGTACTATATTTTACAGTTTGGCGAAAGACCTTTTTTCTCTGCCAAGTTTTGAACTAAGAAGCGATACTTCATCCATACAACTATATTTTTGTTTCAGCTTCTCGAAGCAAAATATGTGTTTCTTAGCATTTCGGTAGAGACCTACGATCAGTTTAGGTTCCTTATTTTGCTTCAGGTAAAAAACGAATCAATATGTGAAGCGAGTTATTGTTTCGAATGCGAATCAGAAACAAACTTCTAACGGACTTTAAATAAGTTTGCAATGTCAAAGCCGAAACGAAACTGAACTTTTGCGAAGATCTCTGCTTAGAAATAACTTATACAGATAGTTCATAGATGAGCATAAATCGCTCCAAAAATACAACTTTCTACTTGAATATGGAATATGTCTTTGACACGGCCATTTATGCGATAACGGATCGGTACATCGGCCATGATCTTGTAAATTGTCAATATCAAAATAAGTAAAATTTGTCCAGAATGAAACAATATGTCCTTACACGGGCATATCCTCTTCTAAAGGGTGGCGCATAAGTAATGTTAATAATAATGCGAATATATTGAATACGTTCTTGTGCATAATTTAGTTTTAACTCGTGAACTTATATGGGAAAAGATGTAACATATCTACAATTCTTTGCAAAGACCGCCTAAACATCTCTAACTGCTGAGAACATCGCTTGGTGGAAGTTTCGGGGTTTCGCTCAATACTTGCTTGCACTCGAGCAATGGTCACTTCATTTCGAACTGCACAAGGTCTTCCAGCACGCGGAAGATCACAGACAGCCCCTTGTTGACCAAAACGCTGAACAAATCGGTAAATTGTTGGAGCCCTAGGGCCACTTCGAACATGAAAGAAATTTCGATATGATTGAATAATCGAATGCTGAATTTCAAAGTAAAATTGAACAACATTGGTTCTTTGTTCTGTGCTGAACCTTTCCATCATAAATTTCCAAAGTATTATTTAATTAATTCTGTAAAGAAACGAAAAAAGAGACTTCAACAAAAATGTATTCACTGATCAAATCTGAACGTTGCTTATGCGCCACCCTATACAATAAATAGAATTATTTCGATAGTCCCATAGTCCGATGAACTGATTTAGTTGCACCTAAAAGCAAACTGCGGTTTTTTGTACTTATAGTTATTTGCTCATGGCTTTTATTGTTGATCATATTCCTGGCTAGATTCAACAAGTGGTTGTTTACATCCATGATGAAACTGGATATAATTTTGGTTCATGTCCACACCATTTACTTTTGAAGGCACAGATCCAATTTTTCTTTCATTGTTAGTGCATTTATGTTTACACAGACTTTACAAGCCTTTATTAGCCAATACAAACACCTGTTAGTACAGGGTGACGCAGTACAGGATGCTCCTTTTTAACGAATGGCGTCATCTGTCAACGTGGACAACAAGAAATGGAATATTATACTACCCATGAACGTAGAATACTTTTGCCTACATCAAATTTGTCACCCGAATTGCTAACGACACAACTTTTCTATCACAAAAAAAACTGGTTCTGTTTACGGGTAATGAAAATATTATCGCCCAAGCAACCGCCGCCAGTGTTGAAGCATAATGGCACGCGTTTCGCAATATTTTTCATCATTAGTCTCAATACTTTGGACATTAGATTTGCCATTTTTTCTTCACTATATTTTTTTAGAACTGACAAGGTGTGTGGCTTGTTATACCCACAAAGCAAGAAGACTGGGGTAAACTGGCGATAGATTGGATTACTCTGCACTACTCAGTACAACGGCTCAGCTTGCTTTCAGGCTGCAATTTGCCATGTCCTATTCATGACTTGTTCACGCAAAACGCGAAGACTGAAAAACCTCCAACGAAGGAAATCGGGAGCAGCAAAATAGTCGAGATCATATTGACTTTGCTTCGGCACGTGGAAAGACACAGCATGCTTTTAGGAGTTATCGAAATCATTTCGCATACTGGATATATTTTGTTTTGCTCGAATTAAAGCCTCTACTCCATCTATTCTCTCTGAATAACAAGAACGGGAACCAGAACACATCAGATGTAAATGAAACTTGTTAGAAGTTAATCGAATCGAGTATCAGTAACCTATGTACATATGTTACTGGGGGGAAAGGACTCCGTAGGTAGATGCTGCTATCAAATCGTTTTGAATGGTTTGAATTAAATCGAAGTAAGAATATATACCTAGTCCTGCCATATGTTCTGTTACAAATATAAAACGCGATAAAAAAAACCAATATTCATATTGTATTCAAAATTATTTCATTTATTAGAAGACAATATTGGTTATTAAAAAAAATTGTATTCACTCGAAATGGCCACCTTTTGCTTTAACACAAGCTTTCAAACGGTGTGGCCATTGGGCTATAGCCGCACGTACGATTTCCATGGAGATCGAGGACGCTGCTCTGGTTAATGCTGTTTTAAGGCTTTCCAAATTTCTGTGGGGAGTCTTGCAAGCAATATTCTCCAATTCTGACCACAAAGCATAATCCAGTGGATTGAGATCTGGACTTCCTGATGGCCAATCTTCTGCTGCTATAAAGCCAGGAATATGGACTCTGAGCCACTCCAGCGTGGTTTTAGCTTTGTGCGCAGGAGCAGAGTCCTGTTGGAAGATCCATCTACGCCCATTGAAAAGGGTATTGGTCAAACCCTTCACAACACCCTCTAACACATCTTTTTGATAAACCTTTGCACCAGTTTTTACGCCCTTTTCACAGAAATGGAGGGATGTGACACCATGGTGGGAAACCCCCCACCAAACCATTACGGAAGAGGGATGATGGCCACGTTGAACCCTTGGAACAACTTTTTTCGCTTCCTTAGATGAAGTGGCATAAATCTTGTCATTTTGTTTGTTGAAAACTTCTTCCACGGTAAAAATTTTCTCATCCGTAAACAGAATGTTTTCATGGCCATTGTCCGCGTGCCACTGCAAAAGTCGCTTGCATCTTTCCAGCCTAATTTTTTTAGCTGAGGAGTTAGAAGATGCCCCGTGGACCGACGATGGGCTTTCATATGCAGATCATTCCGAATCAGCCTAGACATGGATCTGGTTGATATATCCAATTCGTTGGACATGATTTTCTGCTTTCTAAGGGGATTTCTCCGAATTCTTTCACGCACTGCCTTTACTACCGCACTCGTACGGACAACGCGCGGGCGACCACTTTTTGGCATGTCTTCTACTCCAGACAATTCGCCGAAGCGAGCAATAGCACGATAAACGAACATTCTTGATATTCCGAGTGGTTTTAGCAACTCGAAAATTTGGCCAGCACTCTTTCCGCACTTATGCAACGCTATTACGCCGACTCGATTCTCTTTAACGCCCCACTCCATGTTAATAGATTGCAAACTGAAACCAAACTGACTAGTATTCTTCACTAATCAGTGCATGTGTTCTGAAAAAAAGTTAACGGTTCTATTCCCGCAAGAAGTTTTGAACGATAAGCGCTGGAAATTGTGTAACAGAACATATGGCAGGACTATGTATATATATGCAATATAAAATACAATATAAATTGTGTGCTTATAAAAGCACTTGCTCTCGTTCAACATAGGCTTCATTGTACACGCAGTGTATTAAAAAGGGTGTCTTTAACTTGATGCCACCACGATAACATGCAAATGTCATTTAGTATTTTATTCTTCTACACCTTGTGTTATTTTTCCGTATATACAGTCGTATCCTTTCTGGCCTAAATTGCCCCAGGGATCAGGGCAATAACTCTTACAGACTTCCACAGAATCAATTAATCCCGGATATTACAATTTTTCTACCCTATCTCGCTCAATGTCACACTGTGCAGTCAGAGATGAACGAAGATGAAGTAAAACACAAAGAAAAATAAAGTAATTTTCTTTAATGTTGCAGAAAATATAAACAACATCTTGACGCGATTTTATGCGAGACAAACGGAAATTCCACTAACTAATGAGGGGTTGGTGGCAGAAACTAAGCAAAGACCGTGTCCGAGCAGAGGAGGGAAACCATAAATTCGGACAGAAAGTGAGAGAAGGAAGAGTTGTTGATTTATGCTCTGGCGACAGCTACAGTGAGTACAGTAATTTTTTGATGTAGTCCATGGCAGCGGCTAAACCTGATTGGACACAGTGTGTGTGTGTGTGTGTGTGTGTGTGTGTATTTGTGAGTAAAAGGAGTTATGACCTTACTTCCTTCCCACCATATAATGGGCGCAGACGTTTTCAGTGTGTTTGTTTGTTGTTCCTTGAGCTCCATTATTTACACAAAATGCTTATAATGAAAGATAAAAGATAAAGTATTTTGTTATTCGTTCAAACGAAACGGATAATAATGGAAAAGTGAAATGCGAACTGAACACACACAATGGCATTAATGGGCTACACAGCGCTGAACTTCCACAACGTCAGAAAGAGAAAATGAAAACGAAGGGACCGACAGGGGCGGGAAGAAAAAAAATTCAATTTATTTCCTAATTAGTAAATAAGACTTATCTCTAGACGGAACATTCATTCATGTGCCCTCGAAAGGAGGAAAGTCAAATTTCATTTTTCTTACTTTTTCTCCATTTCCTAGGGGGGAGAGAGAGTAGAGCTGGTGTCTATGCGTCTTGTAGTCGATACTTTGAAATGCTTCGGATAAGATGACCGGTCAGGAGACTGTTCGAAAAATACGCCGACGAACATAAAATTACAATTAAAATAAAATTATTTAAACTGGACTTTTGAAAGGTGATATCCGCATTGACAACCATTTATGGTGGTATAAAACGGAAGCTGTGAACGGAAGTTCGAAAAAAATGACAAATTGTATTCAATTACAAAAAACGTCCGCACGTTTCCAAGGGAATCGCTGCTAGTTAGAAATAATTAAAATTGCAATAATTGTAATTATCGTAATAAAGTAAATGTCCTTTTTTATAATGTACAAATATGCTGTATTTAATATTTACGATATTAAAAATGTAATCACAGGGAATTCGATTGATCTTAAGAAAAGTAATTTATTTAAACTGTCACTGGGTATTCTCTTCCCACTAAGCAGCATAACAAAATTAAGTTTTATTTTTGTCTCAAGGAACACCAAGGCGGCCTCTAAAAACTAAACGACCTGGCGTATAGGTGATGCCAGCAATATGAAAAAACTATTTTGGTGAAAAATGGCAACCTTATAAAAAATATGTTTTAATTTTCAAGGCGGCACTTTGATTAGTATTTTTGTTTGAGCCATCCAAAGTTTACGCTCTCAGTAAATTTGTAAACATGGAAAAAATTGGTTGCCGTTATAAAATTCAATATTTCCATTTGAAAGGCCACCAATCTTAAAGTCGAGTTAGATTCTACTCTGGGTGAGCCTGCTCGTTTACGGCTAAAAAATATTTGGTAGCAGAGTTTAACCAAGACCGTACAAGCTGCCAAGACGAGCACCGTAGTGGTATACCTATTGAGGTGTCCACACCTGACACGGCGTGGATGATGATCGTCAACTGAAGGTGCACGAGCTAACTGAAATGATAGGTATTTCATAAAGCAATATATATTGTATATAGACCGAAGGTTTGAAGATAGGAAAGCTGTGCGCAATACGGGTGCCGCGCTTGCTTTCAATAGATAGCGTCGTAAAGAGGTTTCAGTAGAGTGTTTGTCGTTGTTGCACCGCAATAAATCCGAATTTTTGGGTCGATTTATAACCACGAATGAGACATGGGTCCACCACTTCACACCTGAAACAACAGAACAGTCAAAGCAGTGGACTGGAATGGGAGAATCGTATGCAAAGAACACGGAGACGATTTCATCTGCAAGCAAGGTCATGTCATCTGTTTTCTGGAATGAACGTAGGACTATTTTTATTGATTATCTTCAAAAAGGAAATATCGTCAACGGCGAAAATTGTGATGAAAGCCGCGAAGAGCCGCCAAAAAAACAGCAGTTGGTCAGCAAAGTAAAATTGCATGAAATGAAGTTCGATTTGCTCCATCCGCCTGATTGCAAAGAATGCCCCCTGAGCGACTAATATCTGTTTACAAATCTCGGAGAATGAGCTATAGGGAGCATCTGATGAGACCCGCGGAAAGCGACAAATGCGCAAAAACCAATGAATTAGGTTATGGCCTTGATAGTTTGGGTTGCGCATGGCATTTCATTCATCGATTGCTTTAAAAGAGGAAGAACAATGA
>JAHXMU010000013.1:1625396-1770393 GCA_019455685.1 Philornis downsi
AGGAAGAACAATGAGTAGCAAATATTATATGTCACTTTGGTGTCACAAGTTAATGGTTAATCAAGAAAAATTGTGAATTTCCACCGAGGAAATGGTGTCACAATTTAATGGTTATGATGGCGAAATTGGTGAATTGAAGCTGCATCTAAATGAAGATCACCAAGAAAATGGTACCACAATTCAATGATTATCACAACAAAATTGCTTGAATTGAAGCTCAATTCTAACCGCTCCATCTAATATATTTTTATCACCTGATTATTATCTATATCTATTATCTGTTTGCAAATCTCAAATGGATGCTCCAGGCAAAATAATTTAAATGAAACAAAGAGGTCATTGTGGACACTACAGCGTCTCTTAAGATTCTTGATAAATTCTTCTATAAAAAGTCGTTGAAATGTTAAAGAGAGTTCTTAGAATGATTGTACTGCGCCTAAGGAAGGCTATGCTGATAAATTTTGAAACAAAAAACATGTCGAATCTTAATCCCGGGATATATTGAGTAATGCGATATATTGGTCGCAAAACTAAGCAGAAAAATCTTTATGCTAAAGCGCCACTTCCGCTAACAATATGGTACCCAAACGGTACCCTAACAAACAATCTTTTTATTAATATACCAAAGCGGGATGAAGTACATTAAACCAAGTAAGATAATGAAAAACAAAAGAAACGAACAATTGTCGTAAATGCTTGCTAATAGAACAACAAGCTGAGCAACAAATCCTAAAAATCATAATAACTTTACAAAGACTGTTGGCAAAAAGAGCGCAAACACAACTTAACGCCCACATAATCTGGCCTCAGAATTCTATTTCCCACTGTGCCCCACATGCTTTTAATCGACACGCTAAACGGAGATATTAAATATCAAAGTCCTTTGCAGTCTTTGTTGTTTTCTTTTATTTATATATCTTCCCCCTTTTTTGTTGTGCTTTTTTTTTGTTACAAACAAAAAGTGACCTCAAATACAAATATTTCTTCCGAAGAAACAGGATAAACAATGTGGCCAAGGTTTTGAATTTGCTGTGACGCCAACGCTAATAGTTTCTGGTAGGAGAGACAGGAAGCTATAGATATAAATGTATTGGCATTGGAATTATTGTAATATCTTTAAGCTTGTTTTGCTATAGCTTTGGTCTGAGAATGCGAGTGGAGTAGAAGGTAATCCAATTCATTTGTTCCAAAAAGGATTCTTTAAACAACACTGGTTTATTTACTTAAACTTGTCGCCGCATTGAGCGGAATGTCCTGCAAAATTCCGCACACCTCAGCTATTACGTAAAAAATAAATTCACCTCTGTGTGTGTGCGTATGAAAACTGATGATTATAAATGACCAGTATCCTGTTAAGTTTTTTTTTTTTTTTTGGTCTTCGCCATATTTACACTCACGACGAGCATAAGCCAAGGTGTGGGTAGGATATTAGAGTTGGTTGTTGGTTTTAAAAGGATTAAGTTTTGTGTGAAATATGTACAGATACTTACGTTACTTTAAATGGTTTCATTAGGGTTAATTTCAGGATAAAATACAAAGCATAATACCGTACAATAAAACACAGTCACAATGTCAGGACATTTCGGACACTTACCTGTAAATAGTGAGAGAAAGAAAAACAAAGTATTGAATGAAAGTGAAGGAACATTGAAAACATTACGTATACAAATTTAAAGTATTAAAAAATATGATAATCTTAAATTTTATAAAGTCTATTTGAAACTTTGTATGTCCATTATGCCGCTGCGCTCAATTTAAACGAGATCAGATGAAGGACATTAGGGCAAACACCAGGGAGTGATTAAAAAGGGACGTTATTAAACACTCTTTATTTCAGGTCGCATAAAAAAGTTTTCTTTTCATTTCCCGAATGAGATATGCGAGAAGTTCTCACATTCAGTGACCTTACAGGTATCTTATTTTTAAACTGACTGAGGGAATGTAGATTCCGTACATCAATTTGGAATACTGTTACTATATTTGTGGGTTACTCGACCGCCCGTAGTCTCTTTTACACAACGAAGTTAAAGCCGGGAGTCGTGCATACAATACGGGTCCTTCGAGCCGAAGTAAAAAAAAAATTAATTCCAGATTTCTGGAGATTTTCAATTCGCCACACCAAGTTTTGGTAGATTTACGGAAACATCGAAAAGAATTTCGGTTGGACTTCTTTGCCAATTTTTTTCATATTGAAATATTTGGGTGCGCAAGCGCAATACGACACAACCAGAGCAATTGATCATGTCAATGTTAATATGTAAATCATGTAGCTCGTAATTCATTGAACGCCAATAACGATAATGGGTCTATATGTTTTACGGAGCGATCTCTCAAAGTCTCTCAGAAAAGAAGTAGTGGCTTGTGTGATAACTCAGGATTATGGTATGTACCGAAGACAACTAGAACTTAAGTTAGTAGAATTGAAGTTTCTAATATTGTAAAAACTGCATACCTGTTTAAACAAATATTTCGCGGTTAATGGAGTTCGCTTTAGCAACTATACAATCCATATTTTATACTGAAATTCAAGATAGAACTAATGAACCATTATTACCGCCTAGCTCTTTAATTTCTGATGCAGAGCAAACCATGCCGAATAAACGAAAATGGCATAAAATATTGTTCAATGAAGAAGCAATAAACTGTCCTCCACAAGTCTTAAACACTTCAACTTGTAACTATGTAATACAATAACAAAACGCCTGGTAGAATTGCCTAAACAATATTATCAATGTACACGGATGGCTCTACCATCTTGTTGTAATGTGCAACATTCCTCTTCTTCTTTAAAGACTTTGATGGATTAGCTGAACACGCAAATTGGTACGCATAAAAAATAATAATACCTATCTTCAACACACCACCAATTTCCTTACACATACTTATACATTTTCATTTTGAGTAAAGTTTGATTTAGCAACATATAATCTAAATCACTTTCTCCTTCCACTTCTCATTTTCGTACGATTTATCTATCCTTATTCCACGGTTCCTTGTCGTTGTCATTTGATTAAACAACATTTTCTTGTCGTTTCTGTCAATTGCATTTATCGTAAATATTATTTTTCTATGATTCAATGTTTGATTTCTAGTTTATGCATTGTTGTTTTTAGGATTTCATAGTTTGTCATTCATCATTCGATTTATATTCTCCTTAAGTCCATTTATCACACATTCATTTCTGCCACATTTTGTGTGGCAACTGGATTTGCAACAAACATCAGTTGCAAGCAATAGCAAAAGCATCAGTATCCCCATATGAATGTCAACAATATAAAAGAGCAATTCATATTTACCCACAGGATTTTTTATATTTACCGATTCTTACTTTGGATGCGATGCCATGTCCTTCCTATCTCACACCGCCATTTATTCTCTACATTATATACCATCATTGTTGGTGCAGCAGTCAGTGTCAGAGAAAAGCAATTTCATTCATATCCTGTTTCGTTTCTTTTGCATTTCTTTTAGCTCAACGTCCCTCTCTGCGTGCCGTCCTGTTTGTGTTTGACTTTATGAGTCTTTAATAGCTGGCATGTATAAATGTCGGGGTGGTCGTAGGTTGGAGGGAGAGAATGTGACGGGCTTTGAATTGTGTGTTATGTTGTAACGCTTTGGCTACAATTGTAATGATTCATAGATGAGTATTGTCGTTTTCCCTTTGCCCTTCTTCGCTCGTCCTATGCCCAGCCAAAAAGAAACCCAGAATACAATCCGCACAAAAAACAAGAGCATCCGTCTGAAGCCAAGCAATTGTGCATTGCAATCATACACACTTAGGTTTTTGTGTGTCCTTTTTCTTTAAGTTTCCATGTGATTTTCTTTTCAGCGACAATGTCAGTCTTAGAAGAACATATGAGAAAACGTGTGTAGCTTACTTAAGTTGGGTGGCATTAAAACCAAAAGGGAAGGATTCAGGGTTGTATGCAGGTTGCACAAATTCGGTTTCCAGTTGGCAACAGTGAGAACGAAGTTTATGAAACAGCAGTTTTATTACACCCAAAAATCTATAAATTGCACAAACTTAACTTTAACTAAATCTAAATCTCAGCTAAACCTAACCCAAAAACTAAGCCTAACCTAAACCTAACCTAAACCTAACCCAAACCGAACCTAAACCTAAACCTAACCTAAACCAAACTTAAACCTAACCTAAACGTAACATAAACCTAACATAAACCTAACCTAAACCTAACCTAAACCTAACCTAAACCTAACCCAAACCTAACCTAAACCTAAACCTAACCTAAACCTAACCTAAACCTAACCTAAACCTAACCTAAACCTAACCTAAACCTAACCTAAACCTAACCTAAATCTAACCTAACCCTAACCTAAACCTAACCTAAACCTAAACCTAACCTAAACCTAACCTAAACCTAACCTAAACCTAACCTAAACCTAACCTAAACCTAACCTAAATCTAACCTAAACCTAACCTAAACCTAACTCCAGTGTCCTGGATACCTTATGCCAAGCATGTACGCAATATAAACGTCTCAACCTTATCCTGCCTATTCTTTCACAACCTTTAACCCCCTCCCCTCCCAGCGATTAGTAAGTAACCTCTTAATAGAATATTTTGTTTTGATTGCGGACGCTTTGTTATAGTTTTTCATTGTTCCCACTGCTTCTGGGTGCCGCTGTCGCTTTTGCAGTTTGCCAACAATCCATACAAAAACAGACCTACACAAATGCAGAGGAACACAGTCGTCACATTCTTTCTGTTTGCTCATTCATGCATCTACAGAGCTGTCGTTTGTGCATTGGTTCATTCATTCATTCGTTGTGCTCTCGTTCGTTTACATTTAAAACACTTTAACATAATCGTAATCGTCATTATTTTTCTATGACGACAACGTAGATGATGACGACGACCGACCTCGCTTAGTTTTGTTGTGTAGGTCAAGTGCTTAATGTCTCCTCAATAAGGAAGTGACTCAATGTGTGCGTGCGTGACAAGTGTGACTCCTTGAGCCTGCGACATGAATGTATGGGTGTAACTATTTGTATGCCGTTTGGGTTAGGATCAGTTAAAGAAGCTTTGTACGTATATTCTTCTATTGTGCACTAGCACCTTCTCCCTCTTCGGCACAGCATAGACATCGCACAAAACTTCTTAAGCAAACGATGATGACTGACTGAGACGAGTCAAGTCAAGATGTTGCTAAAGCCTCCATACCGTGAAGTTGCTACGGGGAACCCGGAGAAAGGACAGTGAGCAACAGAAATCCTTAATGACATTTTCTCTTTACAATTGTTCCTGAATAAAATGTATGAATGCCCCAACTGAATGAACATTTTGAATTTTTTTCTTCCATCGCCTTTCGTCCTCACTTATTTTGTAAACAAAAAAAGGCCATGTGAGCTAAAAATCCTAGAGAAAATTATATTTGTACTTAGGAGCTACTGAGAGTAGACAAAAATCATGGAACACATTTAAGGATTTTACGGAAACATTTTGTTCTTTTGTAAGGCGACAAAAGTCTAAGTTTATGGCTAGGGAGAACTCAAACAAACAGAATGTTAGTTTCGCATTTTTTTTTTTTTTTTTTGAACACAAGGTTTGACAAATTACCAGGAAAAAAAGATGGTTTAAGGGATTTTGGGATTTGGGAAAATGATTTTCATTTGAACAGAAGTCGTTTAAGATGGAGATTTGTATAGCCTAGATTTAAAAGAAATTACATTAGTATGCAGATAAGGGGGATTTGCAAATGTCTATTTGAATCCTTGCATTTTGCGACAGAAAAAGATATACAGGATGGCGCATCAATTGCATTACAATAAGAAATTCAAATTACCTTTTTTTTAATTAATGTATTTCATTTATTTTTTTTATTGTATAGAAAAATCAATTATATTTTATGGAACTAATTGGTTTTGAAAATGATGGACCATAAATGACCTCCATGCTCAATCACGCATATGCGACAGCTGATCAGGAAATTATTCGTTGCGGGATCGACTTAATTATTGTTTTAATAGACTACTTCAATCCAGTCAAATTGCTTGATTTCTTTTTGTACACCTCTGGCTTTGTATAACCTCATAAAAAATCCTGGTGCAATCAGGTTAGGTGACCTTAGGGGCCAAGGAAAAGTGGAGTTTTTGAATGTTAATCTGTTTGGGGATTTTTGTTGGAGCTCCGCCATAACCGGTCTGGCTATGTGTGCAATTGATCCATCTAGCTGGTACCAAATGCTGTTGAAACGGATACGTGTTCGGCGTAGTTCTGGGTAAAAAAACTCCTTCAGTTGACAGTAGTACGATTCGTGCGCCATTCAGTATCAGAAATTGTTTGAAAGTGAAACTGTCGGACATTTTCCAGTTGTTCGCTACGGCACTACGGCTTTTTCAGCTTTTAACGTCTAAATATTTAGCAAAAATCTAGGAAGAAAGCATCTTGTAAGGCAGCATTTTCATATGGAAAGTGGCTCTCCATACATTGTTCTAAATGAAATATATTTTGAAACATACATATGGTGCGAATCTTCGGTAACAACATTGTATGTGAAATATGAATTTCACTATTTCTGCATGATATTGAAGGCTTTATTTAGCATAGTTAGAATAAACCTATTAGGCCAAATACGTGCCGTTTTATTCGATAACTTGTTGCCGTTTTGAAGGCAACTCCATTATGCCTCTTTCACAAAACCCCTCGTTTCTTCAGACGGTCCAATTGATGACAATGCAGTTCCGAATTAAAAGTTTGACTATTAAGAAGCAGCTCGTACCAGATAATTCTTTGCCAATCCCACCAAACCCACAGCAAAGTCTTCTTAGCCGTAATCCTGGCTTGACCACTGTTTGCATCAACTCACCGCTATTTAACATCGTTTTCGCTAGATGTTGTCGTAAATGGCTCGCTTTCTATCATTTGCCAGCATCCGCCTCAGAAATTGGGTCGATAATGTTACGATTCTGCAGCGATTCGCAGATGGGAATTCGGTCCACGAAGTTTTTTAGGTTTTAGTTCGTTTGACACCCATACATCGAACTTCTTTTTTATTCAGCCTTTTGGAACCGGTTCTAAACGGTGTTTTGTTCAATCTTCAGCTCCTGAACAATGTAAACAGTGTTTATGTGACGGTCGGACTTGACAATTTCCATTACTCTATCGATATTTTCGTCAATTAACCTTTCAGAGTGTAGTGCATTTTTGAGATCCAAAATGGTGAAACCAAAAATTGTCCGAAATTCGCTGTTACAGTATGAGGACCTTGAACACTGTTCACATTTTCTAGCGCTTGACTTGTGTATTAGTCTGCCTCTTAGACGGTCTCAATTTTTAACGCGCACTCAGATAATATTAAGGCAAGTAATCACACAGCAGTCTGAGTAGTTTTTTTAAGTAAGAAATCGTACACTTCTAACGCCATCTAGTATAACCCGATCACACTTACGAGTATATAATGCGAGATACACATTGCTAAAGTCATCTATTGGAAAAATAGTGGATTTCTTTTAATTATGAAGCAATAAAGGTCCATGTTTTCAAAAATAGTTCCCACAGGAGTTGGGCAGTTCTATTGATTCGAGAAATCACAGTTTTTTTTTTTTTTTTAAATTTGCTTCTATTTAGTATATGTAACTTATAGGTGCATGTTTTAAAAAATGTGCAAATGGATCCTCCAAACGTGGTATGTAATTTATCTAAAATTTTTCATGTATTACTAAAAGGTAAGGTGTGTTTTCAGTTTAAAGTATGCGGTTATATCAAGTCTCAGAAATATTTCTTTATACCAAATTGGTTGCATTGTGAAAGATATCTTTGCCAAATTTCACATCATAGATGTTATTAGTATTTGAGCTTTGCTTATTTGTGTACAAAGTAGAAAGTGATTTCGGCAATTTTTACCATGTGTTATTGAGCATCAAATTTTGTTTACGAAATAGGATTTTCACTGCGGAAATGTTTTGACTGTTGTCGAAGATCTTACGTGAACAGACTTTGTTGGGAAGAAATGTTTGCAAGTGGCATAAAAGTAACGGCAAACTTCTGGAGCAAATTATGTGCAAAAAGTCGGAGATTAGACACTCAAAAGCCGTCTATTAACAACTAATAATTTTTCGAAAAAAGACCACCGCGTTAAAATTTGTAGCTACCAGCAACTTATGAAACGCATTATAATAAAGGCAAATAAGCCTTGAGTCACTGCCTACGATCTGGGAAAACTAATCAAGTAAATATTGAGCCAAGATGCAAAAGATCCAAAATATCGCCACAAATTTACTCGAAAATGGAGGTCGTCATGACAGTTTTCTTCAATTATCGTATCAAACTGTCAACAAGGGGCAACATACGAGTATGAGCGTTTGCTTGAAGTTATTCTCAAAAAGTAGACGAATTTGTGGACAGATAACTCTTGGTTTTTATGACATTATAATGCGCAACCTCTCACTGTATTAACTATTCGGAGGGTTTTCGACGAAAAATTAAATTAAAGTTTTCACAGAATCGCGGTATTCGCTTTATGTAGCATGGTATGACTTCTGGCTATTTCCTAGATCAAAAGACCGCTCCGAGGATAACATTTTTAGAAATTCAATGTGAATCGAATCAAGATCGGAAGGCCATATCGAAAGGTATAAATACAGGGTTATCCATTTAGTGGTTTAAAAAACAAAAAATTGAAAACCACAATTCAATTTATCGTCGAGATACCGTCCGAAATGTGTGAAGTGGTAGAAAACTACCTCAAAAGGATCGACTGCAGCAACCAATCCAGAGGCGGTCATTAAATGACATTGTATTTCGTACATAATAGCAAGGTCCAAGCATTATAACGAAATAAAAATTTCATCGAAACCATAGCTTAATGTGTGTTTTAATTAACTTCACTTTTGAAGCCGATAAATGGATTACCTTGTGTAATGTATATAATGTGTTTGAGAATATTTGAAGATTTGGACGAATAAATAAAGATTTTTTATAAAAATAGAAATTGGTCCTATTTTTGGGGCACAATAATATAACAGTTGGTGGTCAACGTACTTATGTCGTCTCTAACAAAAAATCAATATTCGAAAGTGACAACACTCAAAGAGCGTTTGTCAAATTTTCGTGTCGTGTCGGATATTTGCGTTTGAGTTACGGTGGTTTAAAAGTAATTTTTATATGTCGATTAAATTTTACTTTTTGACGACGAAATTATATGAAGAAGTTAATGCAAAACCCATATTGCAGCGTAAGCAGCAACTATGAGGATACCGAAGGGATGAGACAAATTATGAAAGTTATACTAAGCACCGCTAAATACTAACGCTAGTCAGAATTTTGACAAATATCGCATAGCTGCATATAAATAATTCTAAATTACGGAGTCGATGGAGATTTCAAACCATTTTGCCCCTTTGTGCGGGAGGCACTGAAATTAGCATAGGATAAGATTACAAACTTAGATGATAACAAACAACTAACAGAGCAGAAATACCGCAACTTCTCTGTCAATCATCAAATGTCTTCCACTGCAAAGCAAGTGCGGCAGCTTCAAAAATTCTTACTTCACTTTAATACAATTAAAATCTTAAATTAACAATACACATAAAACTTAAACTCATTCTTTGCTCCTCTTCCAACTACAATAAAGAAAAATAACCATAAAAACTTTTTATGTGCACGATGCAGTTGGAGAATACATGCACTATTTAGTGTAGGAATATACTGCAGCGAACCCAGCAAACATCACGGAATGATGATTGTTTAGATGTTATAACAAGGACTGGGCAAAAAAATTAATGGCGCACTATTCTGTATTGAGACTACAAAAAAATGTAAACGAATTTCTAAAGAATTGGGAAATTCCATTCGATATCGAGATAAGTAAGCCGCGGTAATGTTGATGAACAGGCTCCATAGGCTTTGGCTGAGTCGGATCCCAATTTATTGTGTAATTGAGTCTCTTCACATAGAATACGTATGTTACATGTTATGTTAACAGTATATACATACATATATATTGCATTATTTAAAAACCAATGGAAAATTGCAAATACATACATTGGGATTTTTTCTTCTTGCATCCATCAGGTCTCATTATGTGTCGTTTTTTAATGATTAAATTATAAGACTGAAGAATTCAGAAAAGGGAATAATTTTACAAAAAGTCGGATTTAGTTCTTGTATGAGCAAGTTTCAATTCGTACCAATTATGATTTCTTATATAGGGTGATTCATTTAGTGGTTGCAAAGTCGCTTGTCTTGTAAGCCTGACAGCTGTTAAATACCTGTCATCTCAAATGTTACTTATTTGGTGAAAGGTTTGGTATTTACGAATATGTTAAAGCTTACCACAAAAATGGTGGTTTCTTTAGCGATAAAGCTTATTTTTCACTTGGTTGTCGCATATGAGTCTCGGAGAACCCAGAAGTGATTGTGGAAAAGCCATTGCATACGGAAAAAGTGACTGTTTCATGCGCATTATAGTCTGGATGTGTCACTAGGCCGTATTTGTTCAAAAATGACGCTGGCAGAACCTCAAAAGGATCCACTGTTGTAAGCAATCCAGATGCGGTAATTTAAATAACATTGTACTTCCTACATAATGGCAAGGTCCAAGTTTCATTGAATAAAAGAGACATTGGAGAGTTTTCACATTCCGTGAGCTTACACACAACGGGACCTACGGTTTAACGGCGGTTTCGAACGTTACAGAGAGGCATTTACCAGACTTGTCGATTACTCGACTACTCGAAGTGTTCATCCGACACATCAAGGTGACCGCCACTCAAATACTCAAACACTCTCTTTATGCGGCATTGAACCCGCGGTGATGCCAACGATAGTCTGGTGTACTAAACATCACGTCACACGGTCGGTCACAGTTTTTTTTAGCAGTTTTTAATAACTATGTCCACAGTTTATACAGTCTCCTAAAAACGTTATAAGCCGTGATAATCATTTCAGATATCTGTAAGTTAATCAATTGATTATGTCCTTCGTTCCAAAGCCGCATATGAGTCTTATATAGGAAAGCTTTTTCTAATGGATCCATTGCTCTCAGCTGTATTGTATAATATAGACGACGGACTACAGAGTTTATAGTGCAGACGTTGTTGTTTTGACCTATCGCCAGTTAAGTGGACATGACAGAAATGTGATGTATCGACTTAGACTGTACTTCCGAGGATAATTGGTATTCCTTAGCATTTTCGAATAACCATGGCCGCTATTGGGGCGGTTTCTCAACGAATATGTAACTTGGATTGGTTTTTACTATCATATTTATAATATCATTGCACTTTGTGTGTAATTAAAGAACATATTTTTATAGGTGTATAACCTATACCTTGCCCATATAAGTTTTTTCTTGCTAGACTGATTTTATCCAGTTTCTAATTTAATCTGCCTATGAATATGCTGCACTTTTTGCCAAATTTTAGCCTCCTAGTGCAAGCGACCTCTATATAAGCACAACAGAAAAGCGGGCCGACGGATTGATATGCCCAGATCGGTATAAATGTTTACAACGAATGTGTAGACTTTGTGGAGTCTCATTTGAATTCTGGTTGTTATAAACAGGAAGACAAAACGAGTATACTCAAATTTTGTTGTGGTCGTTGTACAAACAATAAATGACTTACTTTGCAGTTGATACTTTTCCCAATATCAAAAGGAATTTCTCAGTTTCAGTTGATGTCTCCTCTCATTTAATCACTGGACAACATTAAATGAAGTTTTTAATTTAAGTAGAAATTCTTGTCCATTTATTCTTTTCTCAATATTGATGAACATTTTCAATTTCAGCTGATCTTTTGCACAATATTACCAGAAAGTTCTCAAATTTATTTGGCTCCGCTATGAATAAAACTAATGATGCCAGTCTGAAAATTAAGAGAAGAGTATTTATTGCTAAACATGCCTTCTCTTAACGAACAAATATCTAACTGTACCAAACATTGGTTTCATATGCCCTGCTGTATAGCGTACAATGCTGGGTAATAAATCAGTTCTGGGAGTTTTCGAGAGAGCAAATACCCTGTAAAATCAACTATCGACGCGATTAAACGTATCTAGACACAGCTATTGAGGCCAGAGTCATAATATGGTCATATGAAAATCTTTGACAACGAATGCGTGGGGCGACCAAGACTCTGTTAAAAGGATTATTCATTTGAAACACCGCCTAAACTTGTTATGTCGGATTGGAGAAGAACATCGAAAATTCATGCTATTATTTCCTAATCTATTTCATTGGATATCGCACAACATAATTTTTTATTCTAAAATGGAATATGAGAATTTCGTTCAAACCACACACACAGAGAGATGAAGGTTCTCTTTCTGTTACTCATTTGGAGAATTTCGCAACCATCATATGACTTCCGACCACAAACTCCTGCTAGTACTGGTACCTAAAATGAGAAGGTGTTTAGTTCCCTGTATGGCATGCCACCATCTATGGCTCTTATGTAATTGGGTAACAATTGATATTGAAAATCGATTCTCATGACAGCCTAGCTGATGTCAACGGTATTATCGGAAGCGGTGGCCTGATAAAATTCAAAATTAAATAAAGTTTATCACGAACTCTAACAGCTAGATATATGAAATCATATTTCAGAGAAAAAGTTACCATATACGTTTTTGGCTGAGTTCAAACTCTTTCCGTGGTTGTTGCTTTCGCAGATGCTGACTTGAAATGTGCAGTAGTTTTTTGAAATTTTGATAGTAAATACAAGATATGTTTAGATATTGTGCCCGACACAAGTTTACGTACGACTATCATTTCTAGTACCTGATGAGTCTAACAAGTTACGAAGAAAAGTAATGAAGCAGTTTTTTTCTAAATGTAATTTTATTAATGTAAATACAAGATATAATACCAAAAACCAAAATTACTTTAACATAAACTTAAAGAATTATTATATATATTATATATTATATAAATTCTGTTTACATTACAAAAGTCGACGTACGGCCCACCTTATTTTCCTTTATGTTATTTTATGGTTCAAGAAAATAATGGAAATGTATCCTTTTTCAAATTTTACGTTTGAGCTCTCTTTTAGGCTTCGAATAAATTGTGTTCAGGTTTATTTGGGGTAGTTGTGAAAAATATTGCCGAGTGGTCATGACTCCTCGAAAAAAAATTTTAAGAAATTTTAAGTGAAGTGAGAAAATTTGTATTAAAACACAGAAATGAAAAAAAATCTTTTGGTGAAACATCAAAACTGTTGAATTTAAGCAAATGAAGAGTTCAAATAATATTTCAGAACTTTAAAAACATCGATACAATTGAAAATAAACCGCGCAGTGGCCGTCCAAAAAAGCTTAATCGCAGAGACCTTAGTTTTGTTATGAAAGAAGTGGACAAAAATCCCAAAGTGTCTGCCACAAAGTTGGCCAAAGATCTAGAAACTAGATCAAATGTGATTGTAAATCCAAGAACTATTTAAAGATCTTTAAACACTAATGGTTTCTACAGCAGAACTCCATGCAAAAAAATCGCTTATAAGCGAAAAAAATCGTAAACTTCGCTTGGAATTTGCCCAACAGCATATAACGAAAGGAAATGATATCTGGAAGCGAGTTTTGTTTACAGACGAATCAATATATAATATATTTGGAAGTGATGGCAGAGACAATGTTTGGAGAAAAGCTAATACAGCAATGCCTCCCAAACACTTAATTGCAACTGTTAAACATGGTGGTGGCAGCATAATGGTTTGGGGTGCCGTCGCTGCATCTGAAGTAGGAAATCTGGCATTTATTGAGGATAACATGGATCGTCATTAGTATAAATCAATATCACTGTACGTACTATATCACAACTAGAGAAATACAAATATATTTTTCACAAAAAATTATCTTCTTTTCTCGAACTTTCGATAGCAAATATTTCCCGATGAAAATGGCAGCGGCAATTGGTCATTAAGATCTATCAGAATCTATATTGATATTTTTAGAAAGTTGTATTTTGTAACGATATATTATCAATATCCTTTTTCCTTTTGCCAACCAAATAGCTTCGTTGGTTTATTTTCCATGCCTTTATTTGTAACTTTACGATATTGTGTTTGTGTGTGCTTTTCTCACGACATGGCTTCTTCGTGTGGATGTATGTAGGTATCTCCACAAAACATGTTGTTGTGTTAAAAACAAAATACATACACACACACACACACACACACAATTCCTAATACATGCATTCACGTAGTCAGATAAGCGACGACTTGCACATGCATGCATCTCAGTTGGCATTTTGAGCAATTTAAACAAAGTACACTCTAGGGAGTTTTAATGGAACTTTATACAGCTACAGCAGCTACAACAACAGCAACTGACAGCAAAAATATCGTTATTGACAGCAACAACAATATTTCAGTAAACGATAGAGATGATGATGCCAACACAACACAACACAACGAGAAGAGCAACAAGAGTAAACTCATGAGTTCATGAGTTGGGATTCAACGTTTTTAGTTTTTTTGTTTTTGTGGCATAATTTAAGGGGTTAGCTTAGAAGAGAGTTGTACGCATTAGATGTGTAATTTTCTTAGATTAAGCGTGAAAGGATTTGCTCCCTAGATAGTGAGCCAGAATGAGGCATGAACGGTAAATCTGCATTATTTCCACTTAAAAGGGAAGCGAAAATGTTGCCCAAATTCGCTTGCTAAAATTTTGATGTTAAAGGGCTTAATATAAATTTGCTTCTTTCTATACCGAAGGTGTTAGCCGTTTCTTCACATTTTTTGTACTTATCACTCATTTCGCGCATACCAATAACATTAGCGACTACACCATGCTGTAGCGTGCAACCATAAGAAATGTTATCATAGATAATTCGCTTCTGGGAATAAAAGGAAAACATTCTTTCTTAGAAGAAATTATTTTAAATTATTCCAGACAAACAAGAAATTTAGTTAAGTTTATTGAAGCATACGATAGAAGATATAAAAGTTATTGAATTTTAAAGTGCAACAAGAAAAAATCTGAATATGTCACACAGTGGCCAAACACAGAAAAATATTTTAGGATTTCAACAGATATGAAAAATTACTATAATAGAATGTACGTTAATTGATGGAAAAAACCTCATCACCCATTGTATCACTATACATTCTGCTTATCATTTAAAAGGCTGGCTTTAAAAGGTTTTCAAAATTCTTTTTGTCCCTAATTTAATGCAACTGTCCTCTACACTGGCACGGAATTTGGGCTGGATCTATTATTTTATTTATTTACATTGCTCAATTTTGTCAGTTAATCTTGAGTCCGTTTTGTGAGTTTAACAATGGATAAAAATATCGAACAAAGAAGTAGTCTCAAATTTTGTATTGTAAATGGAAGTTTGAATGTCGAGCTGCTGAAAATTTTGTAGCAAGTTTACAGTGAATCGACTTTGTAAAAAACGCGTATATTTGAGTGACACAGAACATTCAAGAGCGATGGAAGTGTGGTGGAAGACTCGACTCGCTTTAGGCGGCCATCAACGTTTTCAACTGAAGTTAACAACGACAAAGTGAAAGTAATGACTGAAAATCATCATTTATGTTTAGGACAGAAAGCCGGTAAACTTTCTGTGTCTCCCCAGTCAATTTCTATCATCTTTCAAGATTTTTTGGCTATGAAACACGTTGACGCTCGACTAGTTCTTAAAGATATGAACTTTTTTCAAAAACTGAACGGCATAAACGTCACTGAAGGCATGATAATCGCATTATACCAGGTGATGAGATTTGGATTTACGAGTTTGACAAGCAAACCACTCAACAAGCCTCAGCGTGGCACCTTAACTAACTGAGCCGTCAAGACCGATTTCTTTGATTATCGCGGTCTTATGCACCCAGAATTTTTGCCAGAAGATCAGATAGTAATTAAAGAATATTATTTGGCCGTAATGCAGCGTTCGAGAGTACAAATACAAATACAGAAAAGACCAAATTTATGGAAAGAAAACTCTTGGATTTTCCACAACGATAACGATTGATTATTGCGGTGTTATGCAACTGAAATTCTTGTCAAAAGATTAGATGGCAGATAAAGAACATTTTTGGTCATTATGCGGCGTTTGAGAGGACAAATTCCATAGATTTTCCACCACGATAACACAATAATAAGGATTCTCATGCGGCTCGCGATTTTCGATATTAGGTCACGAATCTTTTAGTAATTTTCTCTGAATTTAGCTGAAATGAGAAGGCGTCTAGTTGCTTAAACGCCATATGCAATCATTAATATATCTTATCTTAGTGCTATAAAAAACAAATTCCCTTGCATCTCATGAATGAGATATGAGAGAGCTTCTCATATCCAATGAATTTACACGAATTCTATGTTTTGACTCACTTAATGGGACCTATAGTTTAACGACGATTCCGAATATCACAGTTTGAGAAGCATTTACCACACTTGTCAAATACCAGACTACTCAAAGTGTTCATCAGACACCTCGATAGGCAGGATTGAACCCACCATCAGGTGAACGACTGTCGCGTGTTTTAAGCATCGCGTCACGGTAGTATTTTAACTCAAGTTTTGTACCAGCCCATTACCCGGTGGTAACCCCAAAACTACAATACACTAAATGCAGTGGCCTAATGGAATTGCGGAAAAACCACAAACGCAAGCTTCATACGAACTAGGTTATAAAGGTTTACCCCTGAAATGTACAGGCTCTTTACAGCGAATATGCTTCTATATGATTGGCAAATGTTTTTGACAAATATATGGCTGATACCACCTCCATCTATGTTATCTGACGAACAGGAGAAAGCTTCACACAACAAAACTACGACACCTGCCATAGCTGCCATGCAGAAACTCATAAATTGAAATGCAACTTTGTATTGGCGAAAAGAATTAGACAACGTACCCCTTTGGCTTAGACCTTGTACGAGGTGTGTTCAAAAAGAAAGGCGAATTTTCAAATTTCGCGGGCTACGTACATTCGCCTTTCGATTATTATTTTTTATGTTGGTACACTCGTGTCGAAGATACGTTGACGGTTTTATCCATATAGCATGTTTAGTTTGTTTGTGAGAGGCATAAATAAGACAAGTGTTTTGCGTGTTCGGTGATTTTCTGCTATCGAAAAAAATGGATCAAAGAAGTTGCATCAAATTTTGTGTAAAAACTGGAAATGTTGACAGTGGCATACATACGGTGAGAGTACTCTGAGTCAAAAATATGTTTACAAGGGCTACAAGCTTTTCACAGAAGGGTGAGAATATGTGAATGACGACGCTCGCTCTGTGAAGTGAAGAAAATTGCTATGGAGAATTGTCGAATCACAATGAAAGGAGTTGCTGAGGATGTCGGCATATCGGTTGGATCATGCCATGCAATCTTTTCGGAAATTTTGGGCATGAAGCGTGTGGCAGCGAAGTTCGTTCCAAAAATGCTGAATTTTGACCAAAAACAACGTCGCATAAGCATTGCTCAGGAATTGTTGAATGACGTCAACGACGATCCAGATTTGCTTAAAAGTGTCATAACTGGTGACGAATCATGGGTATATGGTTATGACATCGAAACCAAAGCCCAATCATCCCAGTGGAAGAGTCCAGGAGAGCCAAGACAAAAAAAGCACGCCAAGTTCGATCAAATGTCAAGGTTTTCCTCACTGTTTTCTTCGGTTAGCATGGCGTAGTGCGTCAGGAGTTCTTACCACAAGGTCGTACGGTGAATAAGGAGTATTACCTTGAAGTTGCGCACCGTTTGCGTGAAGCAATACGAAAAAAAACGAGTAGAATTGTGGAAAAAAATTTATGGCTTTTGCATCATGATGCACTCGCGCACTCATCTTTGCCAGTGAGAGATTATTTGATCAAAAACAACACCGTTTTCATGCCTCAGCCACAAGATTTGGCCTCCTGCGACTTTTTCCTGTTCCCAAGATTGAAGAGACCCATGGAAGGACGGCGTTTTGCGACGATTGAGGAGATAAAAACCGAATCACCGAGAGAGCACAAGGACATATCAAAAGGTGCATATCAGAACTGCTTAGAGGGTTGGAAAAGACGCTGGCACAAGTATATGGTATCTGAGGGGGACTATTTTGAAGAAGATAAAATAGAAATTGATGAATAAATAAAATTTTTTGAGAAACATTAAAATTCACATTATTTTTTTAACACAACCTTGTGAAGTCATAACCAAATTTAACAGCTTCGTAGAGGGACATTGATTGTCCTTAATTCTTAAGTAACAATAGAGAAAAATTATTCACACTAAACGAGGCGAGTATTTCTTGCAAACAGATGCCGCTATATGCTCATCAAGCGATTTAAAGATAAAGTCCTTCCTCGACAAACTATGTACCGGCCACTGATCTTACCAGTTGTTGCTCATCGCAGAATCTTAAGTTATTCGCGCTTTCTAGAAAAAAAAAAACTCCAAAATATTCTTCGTTAATCCGGGTGAAGGTATGAAAATATATAACCCATCACCGTCAACGCAGAGCTCCGGCTTCAAATGAGTTATGAACTGCTTGACTTATAAACCGACATCGACGGGGTCATCTTCTTCAAAACGCAGCGATAAACTAGATCAGATCATGTTGCAAGGACGGATCAAAACTCTACAGCAAGAAGGGTCTTGGACAAGGAAATCGACGGATGCAGAAGGAGCAAGATAAAAAAAAAACAAGATCAGCCTCTTGAAACACAGTCTTAAGTATGCGTGATGAATTGAGGGAGGAGAGCGGGAAACAGGAAAAATACCTACTTTATTCGCCCTCTAAGAAAGCTTTTAGAGACAAATAATTAAAGCATTTTCACGAAGATTCAACAAGATGCGTAAACTTCCTTCGATTACAAAAAACAAAAAACTAAATGTTTTGCATCCTCTTAAAAATACCTTCAATTTGACTACTGCTGGTTGGCCCTAAAAGTGCGGAGAAACCCATAAGTTACATATCTGGGAACTACATAGATCGAAAAAAGAGACCCTTTTTGTGGCCAATTTTACTTCGGTTTTGTACAAGATGAAGAGAACGATATACTTGTTTATGTCTAATACTAAAATTAACTCTAGGATTCGGTCTTCTTATTGATCGTACCATGAAAAAGAATCACTACGTTCAGATTCAACATGTCGCCAGCTGCAAATGTGGGCATAAAAAATATGATTTTTTCTTTTAAAAAAGGAGATTTTATTCTTTTTCGAGTTACAAAAAGAAATACACACGAATGGAACGAAGACGATTCTGGTTCCATATAATGAGAATGTAATAAAATTTGATAATTTCTCTAAAAAGCTAAGTCACTTTAAATGGTACAAAATAGAAAATATGTAAAAAATGTCAGTTTTTACCAAAGTCTTCTTCAACCGTTTCCACTGCCCTTCCGTTGATTTACAAAATTCATGGAAATTAATCCGACATACCTTACCAGACGTCGCAGCTTTCGTTACAAGAGAAGCAGCTACCATTAATTTAATGGTTTTCATCACATTCCCGTGAAAGCTTTTGCTGTGTTTTTCAACTGTCTGCAAAAAAACTGGCAGACCTTAACATTCATCAAAAATTACACCGTCTTTTACATTACTTTTCGTATTCTAATTACAAATAACATTTATCAACACATGAAATATAACTGTCTGCCTGTCTTCATTCAGATACCCAAAAATTATTCATTTCATTAAATGAAAACTACCCCCCAAAACTTCTTTGCTTCATCGTTTATAATTAATTTACGATAATGATCTTCGATCCTTGTTGCTGCTGTCAGCGTCGCATGTCAAAATAGTTTCACAAAATGATTTTATTGCAATGATTTTGTAATGATTTGACAAATCAACGCAATTAGCAATATTAAAATCACACACTAACACACAAAAGGTATTTCACCGAAATGACATTTATGCTAGGCTGAGTAAATGTGCAATGCAATACTTAGGCAGAGAAGCTCAGACAGTTATGCATTTAAAGGTATTAATATCCTTTGCGCACACACCGACACACGGGAGAAAAGGGGCGAAAAATCTACGGATGCGAATACGGTTGCAGTTACGTGAATAATGTTGAAGTGTGTAGAGACTTGTGTAGACATTAGGGTGAGTTAGTCAGTTAGAGAGATTTAAAAACAATAATTTAAAAATACCAAAACATACAAAAAAGCATGTTAAAAAAATAAGGCGAATTTTCAAATTTCGCGGGCTACGTACATTCAAATTCCGATTATTATTATTATTTTTTTTTTTTTATGTTGGTACACTCGTTTTGAAGATATGTTGACGGTTTTATCCACATAGCATGTTTAGTTTGTTTTTGAGAGGTATAAATAAGACAAGTGTTTTGCGTGTTCGTCGATTCGGTTTTTATCTCCTCAATCGTCACAAAACGCCGTCCTTCCATGGGTCTCTTCAGTCTTGGGAACAGGAAAAAGCCGAAGAGGGCCAAATCTGATAAATACGGTGGCTGGGGCATGAAAACTGTATTGTTTTTGGCCAAATAATGTCTCACAAGCAAAGATGAGTGAGCAGGTGCATTATCATGATGCAAAAGCCATGCATTTTTTCCACAATTCCGTCCATTTTTTTCGTATTGCTTCACGCAACGGCCGCATAACTTCATGGTAATACTCCCTATTTACCGTACGACCTTGTGGTATGAACTCCTGATACACTACGTCATGGTAATTGAAGAAAATAGTGAGCAAAACCTTGACATTTGCTCGAACCTGGGATGCTTTTTTGGTCTTGGCTCTCCTGGACTTTTCCATTGGGATGATTGGGCTTTGATTTCGACGTCATAACCATATTCCCATGACTCGTCACCAGTTATGAGCCCTTTAAGCAAATCTGGATCATCGTTGACGGCATTTAATAATTCCTGAGCGATGCTCATGCTACGTTGTTTTTGGTCAAAATTCAGCAATTTTGGAACGAACTTCGCTGCCACACGCTTCATGCTAAAAATTTCCGAAAAGATTGCATGGTATGAGCCATCCGATATCCCAACATCTTCAGCACCTTCTCTAATTGTGATTCGACGATTTTACATAAGAAGAATTTTCTTCACTTTCTCTTTTCATCGGTTGTCGATGTGCTGAGGCGTCCAGAGCGAGGGTCGTCATTCACATTCTTCTTGACCTTCTGTGAAAAGCTTGTACCACTTGTAAACATATTTTTCATTCAGAGTACTCTCACCGTATGCCACTGTCAACATTTCAAGTGTTTTTGTGCACTTAATTCCATTTTTTACACAAAATTTGATGCAAGTTCTTTGATCCATTTTTTCCGATAGCAGAAAATCGCCGAACATGCAAAACGCTTATCTTATTTATGCCTCTCACGAACAACGTAAACATGTTATATGGATAAAACCGTCAACATGTCTTCGAGACGAGTGTAGCAACATAAAAAAATAAAATAATCGAAAGACGAATGTACGTAGCTCGCGAAATTTGAAAATTCGCCTTTTTTTAACACACCTCGTATGTCTCATATAGTAGAAGTTTTTTTCTGTCAAACAAAGAATAAACCTGGGATTCACACCCAAATATTTCTTACATATGAAAATAATAAAAATTTTTAAGATTTGTCGATAAAGTTCTATTAAATTGCAGAGAATTATAATCATCGTTTTATAAACTTTAAAACCACACAAAATAGAACCAATAGAAAATACTTGACCATACAAGAAGTGAACCTATCCCTAAAATGGAGAATTTTTTTCAAAACTTTTCAACTCATGTACAATCATAACTGTTTTCGTAGTTACTGAAAAATACAAAAAAGAAAAACGAATTTTCCCCACGAAAACAAGCGAAGTCAGCAAACATCCCTGTCAAAAAACTTACCAGAGATTGTTAATTTAAAAAGCCCACTTGAAAGCCTTAATTTTGCCGCTAACATGATTCAACTGTTCTCTGTACTATCGCGGAACTTGGGTGCTATCTATTCGGTGCTCAATTCTTTCAGTTCATCTCAAATATATTTTGGAATTTTTACAATTGATAAATTTTTACAATTGATAAATATCAAACAAACAATTTGTCTCAAATTTGGTGTTGAAGACGGAATTTTGTATAGCGAATCACTGGAAATAACACAAAAGACTTACGGTGTATCGACTTCGGCTAAAACAAGTTCAAATGAGTGGTACAGTGAATTAAATTAACAACTATTGAGAATGCGATGGAAGATTCTGTCTGAACCTTTCGTCTTCAACTGAAGTTAACATCGATAAAGTGAAGGAAACGGCGATTGAAAACCGTAACTTTGACGTAACAGAGATAGCAACTCAATATTCTGTGTCTCATGAATAAATTTGAAGCATTTTTCACGACTGTATAGATATAAAACGCATTGTCGCTCGAGTTATTCCGAAAGATCTCAATTTTCTTTAAAAATAGCCTAAAAGTCAATAGCGACCCCACATTCTTAGAACACATTATAACGCATGTTAAGACATAGGCTTACATGTTTGAAATGCAAATCAGTCATCTATGACATTCTCCAACTGGACGAATAAATCCATCAAACAAAGGCTAGATTTGTTGAAAGAAAACTCATGAAATTTGCACCACGATAACCGGCCATGTCACAAGACTAGGACTTTTGTAGAAATTTCTGGCTATAAACTCAGCAACTACCATCGAACAGCCACCGTATTTACCTGATATGGCTCCGGCTGACGTTTTCCTCCTTCTCAAATGATGAGTCGACAGAAGACTTAAAAGAGAATTCGCTGTCAGATCTCAAGCCTTTTCCACAAAATGGCATTGAAAAATGTATTGAAAATTAGATTATGTTTTGACACAAGAATACCATTTACAATTAATTTGAATGAATATTGTGTGTTTTTTGTTGACCAATTTCGGTGCAATTTTGAAAGAATATATTATACGAATATATGAGAAGAGGATGTTTCTGACACAATCACTAACATCGCCCTTGTCGATATGGACCGCTTGTGCTGGAATTTGCAAAAAATTGGTTCAATAGGGATAAACTTGATTTTTAACATTTCTTTATTAATATAAACCGATATCCAGCAGAGTTTTATAGATGAGAAAAAAAGAGTACCTGAATTTATATACATTTATAAGAGATCGGCCCAGCGGTAGGTGTGGTTACTGAGTAACACCAAGAAAATACGATTGCCTACTGGAAAAATAACACAAGTTAAACTATATATGGAATAAGACGTTTTTGACCCGCCCACTGATCTAACGGTAACTCGTTACATCGTCTACGATACTGCAGACCGCAGTTCATGATGGAGGGCTGCCGAACCTATGGCGCTTGGCCGCCTTTGCGTCTCTTCAATTGTCTATTTGATTTCTTCAAACAGATAACATACAAACTGATAACATACGGATAAGAAATATTAATTTTATATGAAATACTGATAAAATATTTTCAACAATTCAACTAAGTTTGTTGTATACTTTAAACTGATGACTAATTTGTAAAAAAAAGGAGAAAACAATTTCAATATTAAAAAAAAAATCAATAAAAAAAATCAATAAAAACAAAATCAATAACAAAAAATTCAATACATTGATGCAAATATGCCAAAAGAGCTAATCGTTATAGTTCGAAATTGGCCCTGATACTAAAAATAGCTGGAATTTCATCAATTTTTTTGGTGCCTCTCATACAAATGACACCAGAAATCTGGACTATAACCTAATATACCGCAACAGCCTTTTAAATTACCCAATTGAATTCAAATTATGAATTCGGAAATTTTTGAACAATTCCCCTCTCTCTGTATTTAAAATGCATGTATTCAGATATGCTGCATTCAGAAAGGCGGCCTTCAAATTCGAAAAATGGCTTCATTGTAAAGTAACCAAAAAGTAGCGACTTGTAAGATTGCAACAACTTAAGAGAAATTACACTGCTTAACACTATATATGAGATACTAACAGTCATAACACAGCGAAGGCTTCAAAGCAAGATAGAGAACAAAGTGCGAGATGAACAGGCGGGTTTCCGGCCAAGTAGAAGTTGCGTAGATCAAGCCAACACTGTACGCATCATAATACAACAATCCCTAGAATGGCATAATCCGTTGTACCTACTCCTCTCAGATTTCGAGAAAGCCTTCGATACCATCAGACGGACTGCCATGTGGAAAGCCTTGAGAAGGAAAGGAGTGATCCAGAAAATAACTCAAATCATTAGAACTACATACGAGGATGCAAAACTCTCAGTTCTTGACAACGCGAGCATTAGTCAATCATATTACCACATCAACGCTGGAGTAAAGCAAGGATGACCTCTATCACTTGAACTATTCACCATCGTGCTGGATTATATAATGAGCGAAGCCTGTTCAGGAAGACGAGGAATTACATGGAGTCTATGCCCGATCTATGCCAGATCGAGGATTTGGATTATGTGAATGATATTTGTCTACTCTTGCACAATTAGAAGACCTGGAACGATTAGCGCGCAATATTGGACTTAAGACAAATATCAAAAGAAAGAAAAAAACAAAATTATAAAGCTATAAGGATCAACAACGCCAGCACCGTGAATATTATGCTATAAGAAACAGACGTAATAGACGTAAATAACAAGTTCAATAAAGCGAAAGCGGCATTCGGACGACTACAATCTGTATGGAGAAGCACACAAGTATCTAGATGAACCAAGCTTAGAATATTCAATGCATGTCTGAAGTCAGATAGATCTGTTGTACGGAAGTCAAATCTGGATAGCATCGAACACTGTTGCGCAAAAGCTACAGATATTCATCAATAAGTGCCTCAGAATCATATGCAGGATATTCTGGGCTTGCAACATGTGCAACATAGATCTTTGGAACATAAACAGCTCGAGCAACCTAAACTAACACAAATAAAATGTAGAAAATGGAGTTGGATCGCGCGTTCCATTAAAAATAAGTCAGATAGCACCACAAGGATGACGCTAAAATGGAACCCTTAAGATTAAAAAAATCGTGGTGGAGCAAAGACCACCCGGAGACGCACGATACTCCAAGAATTAGGACAGTGCAATCTTACATGTTAGATGCGAAGACATCAGCAGAAAGCCGAGTAAGATGAAGATGCTTTATGGAAGCCATATGCTCCCAAAAGAGGGGTAATAAAAAAAGAGGAAAAAATGGTTTTACAGTCCTAATCGGGTTTTGCAATAAAGTTAGATGTTAAAATTGAATAAAACAAGTGAAGTGTGAGACGTCATCGAATTGTTTGTTCTATTTCAAAGTTATAGCAACGGCATTGAGTGAGGAACATGACCTCGTTCAAATGGATGTCGCGGGTTAGTTCGGTGACGGGCTTGAAAGGGTTCCAATTTCCAGGACTTTGGCACATAGATTAGGCTGAGTTTGAGCAAAGGCAAAGGTTATGTTGCCTTTGAGGGCATCGCCCGATTGTGACTTATTGACATAAGTCGATGACTTATGGAAACCCCACAAGAAAACTACAAAGAACATCACACGATCTCGGTGGATGGTGATCCATTCAGACAGCACACGACTTTGTCTGTGAAATCAAGTCTCAATGCAGAATTTACCAAGTTGGTGCCTGTGAAAGGACAAGTTCTTGTGCACGACCCAGAAGTGACTATCAAAATTTGCTCATCCCTATCAGAAAACCATTTACTGTAGAAATAACACCAGTTGTTTCGATAATCTACCATACTTTAACATTCTATTAATTGCCAGCTTAACTTCAAATTTCGTGTTTGTCAGTTTTAGAACGCAACTAGACTACGTTTTATGGTGCCTTCGTTATATATGATAGCATTAGCCTACAAATCTAGCATATCGTAACACCCCAATGGTTAGTTATCAATTAAATACGCGAACAATAAAATATTTTGCCTAATTATGGCTTCGGTTTGCCTTGTATACTCTTTTTCAATCACATAAGTATAATTTTGACATTGACAGCTCTTCTGCCTTCGGCGACTTTTTGATGCATGAATCCGATATATGAAATTATCGCATTGTCAAGCGGAAAATGCGCAAGTGTCGTAATCGCTTATACAAACTATTGGACAAACTTAGGCAAAATATTGCAGACACGGCCTCAGACAACGGAAATTCTGTTGAAAGTATGGGTTGACATGGTGGAATTCTACCTCGTACTGGAGGCAACTACTTGAATTTCTTCCATCATTAATTATTCTCCTCCGCTGTATTCAATACAGCAACATAATTTGCCATCATCCATCATGACCGTATAGCACTTTTAAAAATCTATTTATACTACCACCATTGGTGCAGGATATATTGGTGCACACTAAACCACAAAACGACACATTTTAAGACCCAACTCAGACGAAGGATAAATCACGGTAGGAATCCAAAAATACTGTGCCCAAACAAACCTTGGTCAAAAATCTACACTATTCTCTATAGACGTTTCAACATATAGAAGAAGTTACTACTGCCACAATCATTTACTTTACTTCTTGTGAAATTACACAAATTTGTCGAATCCAACACACCTTATAGAAATCTCACGTCTACTTGTGAGTGAGTTGTAATTTAGCCAAATAACATAATGAAAGCTATCAATTTTCATTAAACTACATAAAGTTTTTTAGCTACTTAGCGACGCTTACAGAATAGTCGAAGGTCGCCTCTACTACACCTTTCTCAACGTACACTCAACCCTCATTGATGTCGTTTTGCTTTTAGTCTACCCATTTTATTGACCTCATTTTATGGGCTTTGTTTTCTGTTTTTCTTTTTTTTATTGCTGTTTTGAATCAGTTGTCCGCTTCATTCGGTTGATGTATTGGTATCCCATTTGAAGGCACACATACGTACAGCTTCACTAATACATGTGTGAGTGTACATGCATCAGGATATGTTACATGTTTTACATGCCTTATTTACTTAACACTTGAAATTATATTTACTTGAGGTTGTCGATGAAAGACAACGTTGAACGCAACATTCCCCCGTCAACCCAGCCACAGACTCTCTCTCTCACACACATACTTCTTGTCACTCTACCTTCCCTTTCACTCTTGTTCGCTTCGAAGTCCTATTCCAAAACCTCCGTTCGAAAAAGTTTCTCTCCAAAATTGTAGAAAAACTACAACAAATGCATCGTATAAAAATAAATTGTAACTAGAACTGTAACAAGTTGTTGTTAGCTTACAATAACTTACATGTGTCTAAAAACTACACTGTAATGCTATAAATATGTGTGTAAGGATAATCAGTACTTGTGTGTTGATGTATTGCATAAACGCGAGTGTATCATTGTACGTTTGCTTAATGGTTAATGTGTGCGTACGTGGCTGATGTGCAAGTGTATGTATGTTTGTGAGAATACACACATTTGTTTAGATTTCTACAGGCACTGCAATTTTGAGTGTTTCAAAGTTAGTATGATAATTTTGGTTAATTCAAAATAGTGCAACCTTTAAATTTACTTATTAAGGTATCTCATCTGCATTTCAGTTGCGTTTATATCCCTCGCGCACAAATCGATGTCGTAGCCGTCCACTAAAATGTATCTAGAATCAACTTCACGGCACATTTCAAAGATCCTACATCATTAAAACGGGATATTGTCTCAATCCGAAAATATAGAGAGCCACAATTGTGTTTCTTGTCTTTTAAAATGGTCCTTGTGTCTTCATGTAAATCATGTGTGTCCTCATTTGAATCTACCATTATAAAAAATTTTCATTTATTAGTATGATCATAGGGAGCAGGCAAGTGTACCAGAAAGAAGGCTCTCATCAAAACCCCCAGGGCATGGCCCATTCCAAAGTACTGACACTTACAAATAAGCGCCCTTTGGCTCACTTAAAATGAGCCTTGTAGCCTCGAGTGGCTACAAGCTTTCCATAGGGTGATGGCGACATATGACTTCACTATTATAATAATCACGTAACCCAGCACGTGTGCCGGCTTATGGGTAGGGCATCTTCAGCGAGTCCGAACACAAGGTTTGTTTTACAATACCGCAACCGATGCCCCATAACAAAGTGTCGTCGACAAAAAGGACTCAAAACTCATTCAGATAGAACAGAAAAACTCAAACGTGTCTCTTGTTTTAGTGTCATATATGCGGACGAAAGTCTGATCTAGAACCGCCACACTTAGTGGCTCAAGATAATAAATAAATAAACTGTTTCATTATTTTCATAAAGAGCCAGCTCTTGAGCTTATGAGCAGGTTCTCGTCAGGCAAACCCGGACAAAGGCCTTGTTTTAAAACACTACTCCTCATGGCTCATTCGAGATGGTCGTCACCTTCAAAAGACACTTTTGATTCATTCAGAAAGTACCGAAGGTACCGAACCGGATCATTCAAAAACGATTATAAACTTTTCCTCATCATGGCTCATTCAAAAGAGTCGAAACCCTCAAAAGATCCTCTTGGCTCATCCAGAAAAAGCGGCAAAATTAGCGGCTCAAAAGCCGGAACTTTCCTAAACGATAACAAATTTCTGTTTTATCTTCTTTTTTATCTTCGTAATGGGCTGATGTGTCTTTACGCTCTTTTAAAATGAGCCCTATGTTCGCGCTAGTGTGGCGAGATCCTGATAAAGAGTGTGATAGCTCAGAGAGGTGGCTCTTCCCAAAAAAAAATAGTAAAAATAAAAATAGTAATAAGTTCCCAAAATAGTAATGAGTTCGTCATTATTTCCATATAGACCGGTTTCGTGATTTCATCTACCTTTTGTCCAAACTGCTCCGCCCAGAACCGACTTACGAGCTATCACAAGAGCTGTCTCTATTTAAAACTGCAGCCAACATGAGATGTTAATATTTTGAGAAACTGCCGAGAAAAGAGCTAAGAACTCAGCTCATCGAAGTGAGCCATAAGCTTAATCCCGACACATTTTAGAAGAGCCAGCAGCCTCATTTGCGATTCTCCGATCTTTCTAACAGAGCCCGGATCCAATTTTACCGCTCTCACCCGATTTAAAAAGTGCCAATAGCTTTTTACAGTCCATAAAATGTAACCTAATCCTATTGTGTGGTCCTCTTTTGACGGCACACGCGGACGGTCCCAACAAAACTGGCAAATCAAAGAAAATACAAAAAAGTTGGGAAACATTTTCTATATTTTTCGACATAATTTCTTTTTAGAAGAACTTTTTTCTGCGATATTATGGCTTCTATACCCTGTTTATAGTAACAACTATCAAACTCCTTAAAATATCCAATAACCGCCGACTCCACCTCTTCATTGTTGACAAATCCTTTGCCACCGAGACATTTCTTTTTCAAGTTTGGAAATGGAAAATAGTCCGAGAGGTAAGTGATGAAGAAATTCGAACTTTAATTTATAGTCATCGTCAATTCATTAATTTAGCATTGTTTTGATGAAACAACACTTTCTTTTTCGCCAAATGCTGCAATAAATTACCATAATATTTGCCGTCGATGGTTTTTCCTTTCCAAAGATAATGAATGAACATAATCTCATGCGCATCCCAAAAAACAGACGCCATGATTTTGCCTGCAGATGGAACCATCTTCGCCTTCTTTGAACACGTTTCTCTCATTCCAGTGCATGCTTTGACTATTCCTTTGTTTCTCCTTTGAAGTGGTGGACCGGTGGACCCATGTTTCATTCATAGTTACTCATAGATGCAAAAATTCAGCTTTATTGCGGTGAAACATCGCCAAACACTTTAGTGAAACATCTTCACGACGTCGTTTTTGCTCTACTGAAAGTAAGCGCGGCAACCATCTTGCGCAAGGCTTCCTCATCTTCAAATCTTCGGTCAATAAATGATGCGTGGCACTTTTTCAAATGCCTATCATTTCAGCTAGCTCACGCACTTTTAAGCCGACCATTTAATCATCCAAACATTGGCCATCCATATACCATTTAGAGGATTTTCTTAACCTTGTCTGGCATGAACACCTCCATCCATCGACCACAACAGTGTTCGTTCTGGCAGTTCGTTCGGCCCTCTTAAACTTTCCTACTCCATATTTTACAGTTGTAAACAAAAGCAGACTCCTCCAGGGTAAAATCTAGGTCGGCTTTAATATTGGTTGGACTGAGACCTTTCGAGTGGAATTATTGAATTACATAATGATGACCAATTTTTTCTATGTTAACAAATTCACTGAGATCATTTACTTTTGATGACTCAAATAGAAATACTAAACAACGTGGCTCCTTGAAACTTAAAACGTATGTTTTACAAGGTTGTCACTTTTCACCAAAATAATTTTTTCAAACTACTGACACTGTCTATAAGTCAGGTCGGCTAGTTTTGGGACCGATCTCGTATTAGATTACCCGTCCTTTCTTCAACGAAGATAATACGGGTGGAATTATCAGCAAAACTCAGGGCTAAGTCAATAAATATTTTAAATATATTTATCCACTTTTCTGAACTCCAATAAAATTTGTTATTTTGTAGTCTTTAAAATATACAAAATATTTTGCAACATCACAACCGAACTCTTCATACTCGTCTTCATTACAATGTGTGCAGCAATGCATCGGATGCACCAGAGTAATAAAGGGGCAAGCGAGCGTGCAGCAGTAAATGTTTTTATATGACCATGAATTCAAAGCTATATATGTATGCGTGCGAGAGAGCTGGCAACAACACAACGTCATGTGGGAATGTGTGGGCGAATGCACCCAGTAAACCAAATAATCTGAATTCAGTCGGAAATCAAACCAAATGCCTGCACAGCACTCCCATACCGAATCCCATTTCTAAGCGAGAGGGAGTATTGACATGAATTCTAAATGACACATCCAGAGGAAATCTGGAGATTCTGACGACTTGCCGTATCCGGATTTCTGAACTGAAGACTTGGCAAATTCTGAACAGAATTTTTATATCCTACCTAACACATCTCATCGAATGCCTTGTAAAATCCTGTTACTTTGGAAAACTCATCCGAAATTATCTGGAAATCGTTCCGAATCCTTTGACTTCTGACGAAAAAACTTTAAATTCCAAGAAACAAGAGCACAGGGTTCGCCACGAGTACACTAAGAACTAACGTAGGTGTTGCGACATTGCACAGAATGTTTTCAAGCCAGATATTATCGAAACTTCTGGTTTGCTGGGTACATGCGAGAGTTTTATTACATTATGCACTTGTATGCGTACATTAGCAAATTGTGTTCAATCAAGGAAAAATGACGGCAGCAACAGTGGCTGCTACAACAAAAGCAATAATGATGATGACGACAACAACAATCATGGCGTTGAAAACAAGAGCAATAAGAAACAACCAACCATCAGCAATACACCAGTAATCCAAATGAAGTGCATCGCAAAGAAAGGGCAACAATTTTTATTGCCAACTCACACTGACAGATGGAGCGCAGCGGGCTAGTAAACGAATCGTATTAGCTTCTTGTTGCCAATTTACTTTGACAATCAAAATTGTTATTGCTGCAATTGCAGTTGGCAGGATACGTGCATTGCTGAGTTAAATTTGCTGTAATAAAGAGGGATACTCTATGTTGGTTTTCATTCAACTCTAACTTTATTATCATTGACGTCTTGTCAGTCACTGCGGTGGAAGGAAAAATCTAAAGGCTTTCAAATCCGAATATAATGTTGAAACCCGTTTCAAAACACTGCTAACAAATGTATGTTGTCAAAGTTGATGGCTGGTAAAACGCTTTTTGCATTACAAAAGAAATACCAACAACTTATTCATTTAGATTAAATTTCTTATTCAATTTGTAATTGTCTGGACATTTTTCGATTACCATCAACAGATTTTATTGTATTTTCATTATCGTTTTGGAAGTTTAATTTGCAAATTCACATTTATCTTGTCGACCACAGCAATTTATCATCAATAAATTTATAATTGTCGAAAATACATTAAACAAGATATCTCCCACACTACTTATAAAAAGAAGTTGACGAGGGTGTTTGATTTTTCTCTTTCGAAGGAGTGAAACTTTGGCAATTAATACTGCCTTCATACTACATATAGTAGGTGGAAATATGAGGAGATAAGTGGCACTTTTACAAAGTTTTTTAAAGTTTGTGAAATATTCCGTAATATTAACCATTGTATGGCTATTGATTTATGTCGGACAAACTTTCAAAAGGGTGGATTTTGTTAAAAAAAAAAAAAAAAAAAGTGCTGGGAATTAATCATTCAAAAAGTCACTCGGAATTCGAAACCTGGTGGTGTCCTAACTCAACTAAGTTATTAAAGATTCTTATCGTTAAGTCGGCACATGTCTGACGCGGAATTTTAGCAGGATCTGTCATTCAGTTTGTAATGCTCGGTTTTTTCAGTTAATTTCAAGTATGTTTAGCGATTTTTACAACACATAAAATATCGAACAATGAATTTGTCTCAAATTTTGTATTGCAGATGGAATTTAGTATTCAGAATAGCTGAAAATGCTACAGAAGGCTTACGGTAAATGGTCCTATCCAAAACAATTGCACATACGATATAGCGCAATCAAAAGCAGTTGAAATGTAGTGGAACATTTGCCTCACTCTGATCGGCCATTTACATCTGCAACTGAAGTTAGCATCGGTGAATTGAAGAATATGGTGTCATTTAAGACTAATTTCGAAATATCTGAATTTTCTTCACTAACTCAAATGTGTAAACCAGCTGTCCATTTTCAAAAAACGCATTATAATTAGTGATGAGACTTGGGTTCACGAGTTTAACATACAAACCAGCCAAAAAGTTTTGAAATGGCTCCTTCCAACTGAGCCGAAATTAATAAAAAAAAAACTCATTAAAGTCGTTAAAAAGACAAGGTAATATTGACTACTTTCTTTTATTTTCGCAAAGTTATGCACTTGGAATTCTTACTGGAAGGTCAAAAGACAAATAAAGAATATTATCGGAGCCTTGTATGGCATTTAAGGCAGCAAATGCGTCGAAAAAGAAGGAAGAAAATTCATGGACTTTGCACCATGGTTAAGTACTATCTCACGAAGCTATCTTTGTGAAAGAATTTGTGACCAAAAAATCGACAAATATTGTCGAATAATAACCGTATTCACCAGTTATGGCTAAGACGGCTGACTATATTCTCTTTCCAAAACTTAAATCACCATTTTCAGTGGATGAAAGAAATAAAAGAAAATTCGCGAAGAGAATTAAAATTGTTTCCGGTAAATGCGTTTGAAAAATATTTTGATAATTGGTTTATTAAAAGCTGTATTATAAGTTTGAATGAATTATAAATATTTTGCGTTTTATTGATAAATTTTCGGTACTTTTTGGACAGAATGTAGGTTAACGGAAAGTTGTTTTTTTTTTCGATATATAAAATTGGATGATTTTGAATTTTCTAGCTCTGATAGTATGACGCCAGTATATATATTTCATATATGTGCATATATCGAAACTAATATTATAGCTTTGTTACTCTTTCAATAATACTATTTCATTATATTCAAAAAGTAAAACCAGTTTCCAGAAATTGGGAATTTCCGGTCTCCATCTGTGCCAAATTTCACAAATTTCAATTTAAATGTCATCGGTGTTCGAGCTACGCTTGATTTTGTACGAAGCAAAAAGTAATTTAGGCGATTTTTGCAATGTGTAATTTTGCTAAGCAAAGATGTTGCATTGAGTTTTGTTTGTGGAATAAAATTTTTATAGCGGGAATGCTTAGAATGTTGTAGAAGGCATTCGCGGAAAAGACTTTGTCTCAAGAAATCGTTGCAAGTGTCATAAACAATTCAAAGGAGGCAGAGAATGAAAAGGACAATCGTTAACTTATACCGACGAAATCACCTACAACAGAACCGAAATATGGTGCTCTAAAACTGTCGATTAACAATTTTTCAAGCGGATCAATCAACTGAATTTTAAATAATTTTTTGGGGCCTCAGAAACAGAAAAAAAAGAGAAAAAAGACCGTTATATTGAAATCTGTGAGAAATGAGATTAGGCTCTATGCATAGCAGTCAGAAGCAACCGACCGATGGAATGTTGTGCCAAAGGTGAACAAAGTCGCTTAAAAATTAAGCAGTTTTCTTCGATTATCGTAGTATTGTACATTATAAGCTTCTTCCTTCGCCCAAATCATCGACTGTTATGCGTCATTTCCATGAAGCTATTCTCGAAAAGGTATGTGATTTATGGGCAAACACCCATGGATTTTGCGCCGTCAAAAGACTAACTAAGATTACCTCACAATGCTTTGAGTAGCGGAAGAAAAACTGTGATACTTTAAGATACTTTAAAGACGATGAAATAGCTTTTAGACAAAATACTAGAAGTATCATCAGAACAAAACTGTAATGCAAAAATTCTCTCCAAACAAAAAACTTCTAAAAAAAATTTGAGTTCTACTTATGTAAGCAAGCAATTCGGTTGTTCCAAATCGTTTATCAAAACAAAATATTTTTAAAAAATATATACAAGTATGACTCGAAATATACATCGGGCTCTAAGAAGATTATCTCACTCACTTCTCCTTATTTCACTTCTAAAGGGTGTCCCAACAAGAAAGCAAGATTCAAATGACTGATGCAACAATTGAATTGTTTCTATGGTTGTATGACATGTGGAGCCGCCTTGTTGAAACCACATGCCCTTTACATTCATTTCTTCAGTTCTAGGCACGAAAAAACTGGTTATCATTTCACGATACCGAACACCATTCACTGTTTGCGCTTAACATGCCTCATTTTTATAAAAAAAAAAGGTCCAATGATTCCTCAAGCCCAAAATCCACACCACACAGTGACACGATGAGGATGCATTTGCTTCTCGTGAATCACTCGAGGATTTTCCGCACACCAAATGCGATAATTCTGCCTATTGACGCAGCCATCAAGATGGAAATGGGTCTCGTCACTGAAGATTATTTTATCGGCAAAATCAGCATTTTCATGTTGTCTCTCCAATACCCAATTAACGAACTCCCTTCGTTGTCCATGGTCAGCTGGCTTCAGTTCCTGAGTCAATTGAACTTTGAAGAGGCAAATCTTTCGTCAAAATTCGCTGCATAATGGATTTGGAGACACGAATTTTCTGAGCTCGGTATTGAATTGAGGTGGATGGAGTTTGAACGACATCATCACGTACAGCTGCGACATTTTCGGTCGAAGGCACGTTGTTGTCTTTACATCACTAACAGACCCAGTTTTGGCAAATTTATCCATTACTCTTTTTACAGTTGACTCTTTTAGAGCATTATTCTGACCCCAAATTGATCGCAATTTGCGAACTTTCACCATTTTGGTAAAACAATTTCACAATGAGAATGCGTTGTTCATTCGGGTAGCGCTCCATGTTTACTAACCTCGTACCTTCTACTAGCAAACAATAACAATTGTTCAAATGTCAAACAATGACACTTCGAATGGCGCCAAATTTAAATCTTGCGTTCTTGTTAGGAAACCCTTTATTTATTGCATGTAAACAGGTTACGTCACTGATTAACTGATTACTGTGCGGATATTTAAAGCTAAGGTAAGGGAGATTGGGGTGAGAAAAAAAAAATTACCTGCCTGCGGTTTTAAAATTCGACCATTTCGGACAACTCAAATGTGCCGTAAGTAGGACACATCTCATGGTCATTCCTACATAAATTTATGCAAATGAGCATTTGCAATGGGATTTTCAAAAAAAATTGGGATTCCTGCAATTTGATCTCCAAAAAAATTGACTATTGCAAAAATCAGTTTTGAAAAAAATTACAATTTTTTTCGTGAAGAGCAATTTATTTATCAAACTGGATAAAGCTTAAATATACCTTTGTACACAGCCAATGACATAAATGTGATTCCTGCATAAATTGTGAATTTGATAAATTCCGGATGCTGAAAAAAGCACAGCTGCCGATACAACGCAGATCAGTTATTTTAACTTTCATGCAAATTGCAAGAAAATAATTTCTAAAATTGACAATATAAATAGCTTTATTAACAATTTGTTTACAGTCAGACTCTATTTTATTGACAATTTTTTCGCGAAATAGAATTTATGTTTCAAAAATTTAAACTGGATAAAGGTGCGCTTGAATAGAGCTTCATACACAGCCAATAAGATAAATGTGATTTGTGTATAAATTCTGAATTTGATAAATTCCGGATGCTGAATAAAAAAAAAAAAACACACACAGCTGAAGATAGAACGCAGATCAGTTATTTAAACTTTCATACAAATGGAAGGAAAATATTTTCTAAAATTGTCAATATAAATAGCTTTATTAACAATTTGCTGCTTCTCTTTCAGAGATTTTGAAACCTTTTTTTTTAAGAAAACTTCACTTTAAGAGAATATTTTGAAAATGTCCATCTAACGAAGGGTTACTGACAACACCGAAATATTTTGGTAATATTCTTGAAACGAACGAAGCTTAAGATTGACATCGATTTTTTCCCATGTTTTATATAAAGACCGTTTGTCCATTAGGTCTACATCTGTAAATAAACTAAAACAAAATATCCTCTATGCTTTACTCCAACGTCTATTCTCGCTGATTCTAAGATATTTGTTGCCAATACGTTTGTATTCCCTTTTGAATCTCCCTAATTGGATTACGTAATATTACTACAATGTTGCCACCCCCGAGTATCGCCGTAAAGGTACAGTGTAAATCCGCCTACTGGTATGAGTAATATTAATAAATTAAAAATCATTCATACGTTACGGTTGCCATTGTCAATGGCCATAAACTTTGCTTAGTTACGAGCACCGAGATTTGTCGTACCGAGAAGAAATTTATTTATTATATTATTTCCTTATTTACAGTGGAAGTTGCTTTAAAATATTATTTACCAATTACTAACTAGGCTTTCTCTTGGTAATCATAAAGTCGCCCATTCGCTTTTCCCCTCCTCAGATATAAACCGTAACAGAGCTCTTTGCCCATGACCATAAATATATAAAAAGTAGTTTTTTCTTTTCAAAAATAAGCAAAAGTAATAAGAAAACAAAAAGATAAAAATAGCATAGCCTGCTGTATACATGTGGAAGCTGATATTTTTTTTTGGGGGGAGGATTATTGCACGCCCTTTTCGTTAGGCTTATGCAGCAACCTGGTGGTGTACTAACTCAACTAAGTTATTAAAGATTCTTAGGCTTGGGGTCATAAAATGTTTTTTGAATTTCGTGCACAAAGATGGTAGCCAAAGTTGTTGTGTGCCGGTTATTTTTCTAGTTTAACTATGCGATGTTTGCGAAGCGTAAAGAAAAAGGTAGTCAGACACAGTAGGAACTATGAAAATGCGAAGGAGTTCAATTTCTATACCACATTTTCAGCGTTTGAAATTATATACATACATATACATATTCATGTAATGCTTTCATACGTGCTACGAATTTCAAAAGCTGATCAAGTAATGTAAGACTTTATTAACTTTTCTTCTCGTATTGAATTTGCACTTACTTCTTTGTATACTCTGAGTTTTCGTAACATATTTATATAAATGCACAAATTAGTCCGTCATAACTTACCTGCAAATAAACAAAAGAAAAGTTGAATAATTATTAGAAAAAATTGCCAAGTAGTATGCTATATATAATATATATAATTTTGAATTGGATATTTAAATGAATTGAAAATAATGTCAAATTAATCCGCCAAGACTACCATGCATGTCGTCGTGAAAAATACTCTGCCAAAATAGCTTTAAGGTCATATGCTCGTGACGACACAATTGAATTTAATTGTGTGCAATTGAATTTAAAAAAAATTTATTGAAATTCAAATATTCCAATTGCAGTTTAACTATTCCATTTGAAATTCAAAAATATCAATTCAAATTCAAATATTCCAATTGAAATTCAAGCATTACATTTAAAATTCAAAAATGTGCCCCGCTGGGTTGCCATATGGGAGTAACAAAATAGGGGTTTTTATAGTTACATGGTTGCTTGAAGGGGCCTTTACACAAGCAAATAGAATAGTTAATTTCTACAACTTACAATATTTACAAATTGTTTGATACAAGCGATTCAACTTAATTCAGTATAACTTGATATAAAGCAACTTTAGTTCAAAACAATACAATTTAATTTAATGCAATTCAATTCAAAAATTCAATTTAATTCATAATTTAGAATTCGTAACTTACTTTCCTTTAACAAATTCCGTTTTCAATTCAATTTATAATTGATAATTCATACTTTACTTTACAAAATTCATTTTTCAATTCATGGGAAGAAAGGATTAACTACGTTCAAAAACACATCAATTTAAATTCAAAACATTGCAATTGAAATTGAAAACTTATCAACTGATAAGTTGAACACGAAAAAAAGGAAAAGTTTTATGACAAATTCGGTCCTATATAATACCCCAATTCCAAAGGTTTACGAGAAGATGTGCTTTGTTTAGATGAATCTCAGTGGAGTTCCACGGAAACGTATGGATCAAAATAAAATTGTCGGTGATATGGAAGTAGGACTTTCTTTAATAGTCGTAGTAATATCTGAAATTCTTAAATTTCACTACATCCTATCATAAACATGTGTTAAAAATAAATGCGCTATAAGAAGTGATTTTGGTAACATCGGCTAGAACAACTTACTGAAACTGAACTCACTATCTATTTTAGACTTCCTGACTTTTTTTTTGGATAAAATAGGGAAAAAGGAGACAAAACCCGTTCCGTTGCCTAGAAGAAACGTATGAAACTACAAGCACCACAGTAGAGTATAGACTCACAGGGCCTAGACTTACAGCACGCCCATTTGAGAAGGGGTTTTTCGCCACCTCTTTTAGGATGTCTGACTTTTTGGGATAAAATAGAAAAAATGGGGACAAAACCCTTCCATTACCTAGAAGAAACGTATGAAACTACTCGTACAAGCACCACAGTAGGGTGTAGAATCAGAGGGCGTAAACTTACAGCACGCTCATTTTAAAAGGAGTTTCGCGAAATGTATACGGGAAAAAGAGACAAATACGCTACAATCAGTTATAATAAATGGCAGGGAAGGAAAAAAACAAAAACGATAACATTGCTTAAAACAGAGGGTTGAAAGTGAAATATTTAGATTTTCAAAATTAGTGTTTGAGCAGAAGAAAGGAACAAAAATTACACTGTCATATACATATAGATCAAACAGCTGAGGAAAATATTTTGAAACTGTAGACGATGGAAAAAATGATTATTTGAATTTTGTATGTTTAGAGGTATTGACAGTAAAGAAATGGTGCACAAGTTGTACCATTGCCAGAATAAACCACAAAACTAGATTGCGTATTTTCCCCTTAAGGCATATTGCCGATTGTAGGGAATTTACAATGAAAAAAGAAAACAATAATGGCACCATCGAAAAACATCTGAACTTACAATCGTAACATGTATATATGAAAGTATTTTTCTTAGTAATTTTTCGGAAACAAAAGGCCATCCTGATCCTGATTTATGAAAAAAATTTAACAAAAAGTCAATTGCAAATAAATCCCAGTGTAAATAAACTTTCAATAAATGTTTTATAAAAAAAAAGAAAAAACCCCATATACAATTGCGGGCCATATGCACAATCGCAATGTACGACTGCCACCTGTATTCCATCTTGCGATTCTGTTTTCATCCACATCTTTTCAATCTTTAATACCGTTTTTAACTATGTCTTACCTTACCAGATATGTATGTGTAATTGAGGACGTGGGGCGAAAGAGAAAAAAAACGAATCACACAGTCACATACACACAGACCTGTTCAGCAGCCGGCTGTACGAGTATTTGTACAGTCGTTACTGTGCGCCTACGTCTGTGTATGAATCGTTGTACGCGTGACGAAATCAGCAGCAGTAATACCTTTTCGGGAAGGTTGTTATGGATTTTCAACATTTTTTCTTCCTTTTCGTTGTTATTTGTGTTTTCGTTAGTGTCGTTGATGCTGTACATATTTTTAGAATGTACAAGCTTTCATTGTATGCATATGCAACAGTATGAGTTCGAGTAAGATAACAGTGGGAAAATATAAAAGGCCTTCAAAAAGTGCGCCTTTTAGCAGGCCTTTTAGGAGGGCTTTCTTCAACGGTCCATTCTCATTTCTGTATGCTTTCTCCAAGACTTTCTTCGCATGTAAACAAACTTTCGAGACTTATTCCTTGGTGAGGATAGTATGTTTACGTGCACAAGTTTTCCTTACCCTGATAGTTGTAAGTTTTAATTTTTAAGTACACGCCCAGCACGGTTAAGAAAAGAGCTTTCACTCCACCATTCTAGCAGTGTAATAAAGCGGCCTTTTAACTCTCGCCTAAGTATCAGTACTCATTTTACATTCGATATGTAAACTACTTATTTGAACGTTTGAAGCCCTTGCTTGGTAAAATAATCTCCATTTTGTAAGCCCCAGAAATAAAAGGTAAAACATTGCCAATAAATGAAATTCATTGGATTCCAAATTCTTTAACCCCCCGTGTTTCTCATTCTCTTTCATATGATATAAAAACACCGTCCGATTAACCCCCCGTATTAACAAGTACGATAGGAGGTCTTCTCCCTACCGGAAATTAAAAATAAACCAAACTCAATCCCGTCTTCCTTCTCAGAGGATGCTAAAAGCTAAATTCATTTGGAAGACATGCCAATGAATTTCAGAAGGCAGTATTAGTCGAGTTTGATATAGTCTGAACATAAAATTGGATGGATAATTGCCCTGGTTGGTAACACGTTGCGACAATTGTTTGCAAAAAAAAGTGTTACCCAATGGCTTTCTTACCATACATCTCTCTTTTAATTCCGCTAAATTCAACTAAATTTGACACGAATCAAACATTAGATAAATTTAGTCCAGACAATAAAAAAATACATCATTTTCTCACTTCCTTTGGTCGATTTATTGAAATTTAAAATTTCTTCTAAAATTTCCAGTTAAAAAAACCCAATTTTTGACAGAAGAGCAATCAGCTAGGCGGCAAAAAATTTAAATAATATTTATTTATAGTCCCAATACTATAACGTCCAATTACAAGCAATCTTGGTTTCGTCCAGGTTTGGAGATAAGAAACATTTGATGCGTGTTTGGTGGAATTAGCAGGGAATCGTCCACTATCAGATACTTACCTAAGGTCAAAATTTGAACCTATACTTTTATACTTTTACCTTTGAGCAATAAGAGAGGAATTTTGTTTCATTTTTATACATCCACCTTGTATTTTAAACCTGGCACCAAATGATCGACACCTGTTCCTGCGTGTGGTAAAAGATTTTACTGATAAAAAATGGGCCAGAAGAGAAAGTTGCAAAAACCAACTGTCGCTTTTCTTTTTTTATGTGAGAGGCACAATGGAAATACCTTTAAAATTGTAACAACCCAGCAGAAAAAGTGGAAGTCATTCAAAAAGCATCACATTTTCGACACTTCCAAAAATGCAATACATGCATAATTATCGCTACCAACGAAACAGTCTTGAACCACTTCCAAAATCACCGTAGTGAAGTTCTTAAAGAAATGCTTTTATTTTCATTTATGATTGCAAGCAATTAAAACAAATTATATTCGAATAAAATACTCTCAAAACTATTTTTTAAAGAACATAATATGCTTCAAAAAAATAATTATGGGTAGTCGGCTTAAAGGAACCCCTCTTAAAGTTTTGGGAAAAAAGTATTTGCCCTCCTTCATATTATGGCCGATGTGTAAGTTTTTAAAAGTTACAAACCAAATAAACACACACATTTTTATGTCCAGTTTTTTAACAAACTCACTTTTAATATAAATAAAATCACCAAAAATAAGATAATACAGTAGAAAATTTTATTTGAATTTTTATTGCATCCACCTTACTTATGAATATAAAGGAAAAAGGCATAATAAAATAGCGCTTCCGTCCTATGACAACACTACGTTAATTTCATCGGCGATGACGAAATTTTTCACCACTTCCCATTTACAAATTGTGATGAATATTTGCTTCTTTGGACACACTTCTCTTTGCTGGAAAATTATCGAACAAAACGGTGCATATTTGACAAAAATCAGATCATTCTAACTGTGATAAGTAAAGCCTTCAATGCTACCATAAGTTTCATTCTGACCAAGCCTTTTCTCCAAAGGCCTTCTGCAACGTCCCAGTAAAAAAAAAGAGTATCCAGCAAATCTACAAAGATCCGCTGATCGTGATCTAGAAGTGTTGAAAAATTGGATAATTATCGATGAATTTAACTTGGGCTTGTCAGAGAAGGGATGCTGTTATTTTTGACACCTTTTCACTGCCTTTTTAACAAATCCGCTAAAGCATTGAAAACTTTTTAGAGCATTTTTTCGATAATTTTCTCCTTTTGATAAGAATTCAAATAACTAATTAATTTAAGCTATTAACGAAATGCAGTTTTAAATACATGTTAAATAATTTTAAGTTTTTGCTTTACTAATAAAGTACACAGCGACTGCCGATTATAGTGCCTTGATTTCATCAATCCCTTTGGTGTAATTAAAAAGAGCTTCCCAAAAAGCAAAGAATGTTTTCACATAGTATTTGTAAAATCTATGAAACATTTAACATTCTAAGTGTTTTCGTGTTTATAAACAAAATTTAATGCACCTTCTTCGCCCAACAAAACAATACTTTGTACAAATCACCGAAATCGTTTTTCGCGTTAGACAGAACCAAACTAATGACATTTATGATGTGAAAGTCCTGCCAACTCTGGAAAAAAAACATATTTCTGAAATACGGATTATCAGCATAACTTGAATTAAAGTAGTAAATGATTTTAAAGACCTTCAAGACCAACCAGTGTTTGGATATAAATTGCAGCAAACAGGATCTTCAAGGCCTTATAGCACATGTTTTAAATTCTACTTTTTGCCGCTGGGGTTTGTTTCTCTGTAAGCGTCTGTGTTTGAGAGTGTATATTTGTTTTAAACACCTTCCAACGTTTCTAAAAAGCTCATTTTATCATCTACTTTCGTAGATTAAGCTTAAGCGTATCCGTTATAGCTTTGTTGCTTTTTTATATTTCTATTTATATTCAAATTTCTTCTTTTTGTCGTTCGTCTCGTCCTTCTTCTAGAATCTTGCGTCTAACATATAATACTGCTGTTTTTTGTTTAATGTTTTTATACTTCATTCCTTCATTCCTTTCTCTCATCATCTTAAGAGTGAGTCCTGTTGTTATTTGCTGCTCCGCCTTAGTGTGTGTTCTTTTCATTTCTATAATGCATAAAATATTTTCTTTACATTATATGCTTATGTTACTTAGGCATAGAAAACTTTTGGCTGTGTGTGAGTATTTCACAAATTGTAGACATTAAAATTTATTCTAGTTACTTGTATGTGTGTTTACGTGAGAGTTTTTCGGATTTTATCACTTAAAACCATGTGGTTTCTTGTGACAAATAAACGTCAATTCTTATGTTTTAACAGCGAAAGAAGATACATAAACGCACTCGGCGGGTGGAGAGAGGAAAAAAGAGGATTTTCAGCTTTTGTTCGATATCATTGAAAATGGTTTCATTATCGTTAAAAGGCGTCTACTTGGCGAAAGGAATGTATATGACATTCGCTTCTCAAATTCTACATGACGGGCGAATTGAAAAAGCTAAAAGCTTTTCAGTTAATATGAAAAAATTCCCCGTAATAGTTATCACCAGCTGATATCATTTCTATAAACAATTCAGATGTGAATAGATTACACATTATTTTTAATTAAATAACGCAGAAATAACAGCTCACAAAAAATTCCAATTACAAAGAGCTAATTATAAAAGAAGTTATACAGGTTAAGAGTATGTTTTACTTTCGTTGCTATAATCAATTCGATTCGATTTTGTCCGAGTTTGTTCCAGAAGTAATAGGTTACATAAGGCAAAAGTAGAACATAAACATGCTATAAAGCAGTTCTTTAGAATCAGTTAAAATGCATGTCACAATTTAGCCAATTTGCACGGTAAAGAGAGTTCATTTCAAATGGATACTACAAGACAATTGACAATTCGATAATTCTTGTAAGAAAGCCGAAACACCAACAATATAACATAGGATGATTTTCTAAGATTTAAGTTTTTCAGGTTGGCAGCACTGGTTGGTAATGACGTCCAAACGTCATTTGTCAAAGTGAAAAGTGTACAGTATACTCTAGCATTTCATCATGGAAAGACTAATAATGGAACAACGATCACAAATCGTTAAAATTTATTATCAAAATTCATGCTCTGTGACAAATATACATCGTTTGATACGGCCATTTTATGGCCGTCATAATCGACCTGCTGAATCAACAATTCGTGCTGTTACCTCCAAATTTCGCACCAAATTTACTTTGTTGGACATAAAACCATCGACTCGCATGCGTAGAGTGCGCACCGAAGAAAATATTGCAGCCGTAGCGACCAGTGTTAATGACGATTGTGAAATGTCAATTCGCCGCCGTTCTCAGCAATTGGGCATGTGTTACTCAACCACAAAGAATTGTTTTTTGCCCAATTGATTGAGTTGAACATGGTTGACTTGTGGTTTTATCAGGACGGTGCAACATGCCACACTGCTCGTGAAACAATGGATATGTTGAGGAATGAATTTGGTGAGCAGCTTATCTCTGGATTTTGCCTTGCGAGTTGGCCACCAAGATCTTGCAATTTAACGCCGATTGATTATTTCTTGTGGTGTTATGTCAAGTCGTTAGTCTATGTGGACAAGCCGAATACTATTGAAGCTTTATAGGGTAACATAACACGCGTTATTCGTGGAATACGGGCCAAAATTCTGGAAAAAGTAACGAAAAATGGCCTTCCGAATGGACATTTTGAGACGGAGCCGCGGACAACATTTACATGAAATTATCTTTAAAAATTAAATGACAAAGACCAATTTATCGATTCCGATAAAAAATTTTGATATATGATGTAAATTTGAGTGTTTTATTCGATTTATAAAAAAAAAAAAAATTAAATGATTAAAAAATCACCCTATATAACTACTACCCGAAAAATTATGTTAGTAAAAAGTGGCAATCTTATAAAACATATGTATGTTTTAGGTTTCGAAACGCCACGTTGATTAGTATTTTAATTTGAGCCATCAAAAATAAACGGGTCTCAATAAATTTGTAACATGGAAAAAATTGTTCACCATTATGTAAATCAATATTTCCATTTGAAAAGCCTCAGTCTAACCAATATTAAAGCCGAGCTAAATATTGCTCTGGAGGAGTCTGCTCCTTTGTTTATGACTGTAAATATCAGGTAGCAGAGTTTAAACAAGACCATACAAGCTGTCAAGACGAATACCGTGGAGATCGACCAATCGTTCCGTCCACGCCAGATACAGTTAGAAACCCCCATAAAAATGATATTGGATGATCGTTGGCTGAATGTATGTGAGCTGACTGAAATGATAGGCATTTAAGGAAGTAAATCATGTATTGATCGAAGATTTTTTTTTCAATTAATTAATCTTTATTATCGATATTGTAATACAAAGCCAATTTAGGCCAATATAAAATATTACATATTCACTTAATTATACAATTGTAAAACATTTACAAATTATCTTAATCTTAATATAAATCCCGCGAAGCCATACGGCTTGAAGATGAGAAAGCTGTGTGCAAGATGGCTGCTGCGCTTACAATAGAGCAAAAACAACGTTGTGAAGATGTTTTAGTAGAGTGTTTGGCGATGTTTCACCGCAATGAATCAGAATTTTTGCGTCGATTTATAATTATAGGTGAGAAATTGGTCCACCGGTCCATCACTGCACACCTGAGACAAAGGAAAAGTCTAAGCAGTGCACTGGAATGGGACAATCGTGTTCAAAGAATTCGAAGGTGGTTCTGTTTGCAGGCAAGGTCATAGCGTCTGTTTCCTGAGACTCGCATGGTATTATTTTTATTGATTATCTTCGGAAAAGCCATCAGCGGTAAATATTATGCTAATTTATTGTAGCGTTTAAGTGATGACATTATGGAAAAAGGGAGCATTTGGCGAAAAAGAAAGTGTTGTTTCATCAAGACTGCTCCAGCTCACACATCCACTATTGCGATGGTCAAAATTATTGAGTTAAGGTTCAAACTGCTTCATCACGATTCCTTATTCGCCAAATTAAGTGAGCTTAATTACTATTTTATATTTCCAAACTTGAAAAAATTACTCGGTGCTTAAAGATTTGCCAACAGTGAAGAGGTGGAGTCTGCGGTTGATGGTTATTACGTATAAGGAGTTTGAGAGTTCTTACTATAAACGGGGTATAGAAGCTATTATTTATAGCTGAAAAAAGTGTATTAAGCTAAAACCAGATTATGTTGAAAATAGACAAAAAAAACTTTCCCAATTTTTTTATGTTTTCTTTGTTGGGTCCTGCGACCGCCCTCGTAGATGCGATCCTGCCTTTACTCAGCTATCACTATTGGCAATAATATAGAAAAGCATTTCAACAGAAACTGTATTCACGGTTGATGTCAATACGTAGCATTAAACGAAGCATATACATCGTCAACTTATTACAAATCACATTTTCTAAGGCATTTCTATTCCTAATAAATTCTTTTGTGTTCCACGAAACATGTTCGACAACAAATTATGTTTAATTGGTCGTTACTCAAGAAATTGTTCAAGAATATACGGCATTTACAATAAGTTGCAGAAAATTTTGTCTACGAGTCTTTAAATTCGATAGGCAGTTTTTGTTAGTTGACTTTAGTTTTCGGGACGTTTTCATTTCCACTATGCAAAGCTCGGAAAATACATATATACGTAAGCAATATTTTTTGACTGAGAACTATGGATCTGTCAGGCATAGATATTTTGTACGCATCATAAGTTGTCATACATGTTCTATAGTTTATGAAATATGATAGAACTTATATTGGATAACATAACTATTACTTTCACGTCCAATAATTCTTAAAAAGTAAGGATTTTGGATTTCAAAAGTACCTTCACTTCTCCCGTTCTGCTTCCCGTTTCAGATATATCGAGGGAAAACTTTTCAGATATTTTACAAGTAGAATTAAACGTATATAGAGAACAATTCAAGAATTTTAAGACAAGCCACAATTTTGAAGCTGTTGCCTATTGAGTCAAAACTGTAATATGTAAAACTTATGTAAAATCTAATGACTTTTATGCGTTACGCATTTAGATCAAAGGTCACGAGTTTCGACATTTTAACAATTCCTATATAAATATGTAAAAAATTTGCATTTTTCTTTTTTTGGTGTGATTCGAAAAACGAAAACTGAATCTTAAAAACAACAATCGGAAACCAACAAACCTAACAAAGAAATGAGACATTTTTCTTTGAAAAATTTTCGCATTTTTTTATAAAATTTAAAAATTTTCTTATTAGATTTGCGGACGTTATGAAAGGAGCTAAAATTTCAATAATTACCCAAAATTGCCATACCGTTAAATCATTGAAATTATAATTACTTTAAAAGAACTTTCATTAAAAAAACATTCACATTTTCTACAAAATACAATTTAAAAAAATTACAATTATCCCTTTTTCCTTATTCGGTCATCAGTTGCAGAGAATGAAATGTTCTTCCAAAACGTATACCTCATTTTGATTTTCTAGACTCTTTCTTAATTTGTTCTTGAATAAGGAACTTTTGAAATAAATAAAACTTTTTTAACGTACGACTTTTTTTACTTGCATTTGTTGAAAAAAAACCGGATATTTCTTGAGAAATATAATGTTGGCAAGATTTCTAATTTCCCTTGCTCCAGCTTCTTTAAAACATTAAATTTTTTAATTTTTTTTATTTTTTTTTTTTTTTTTTATTTTTTCATTTTTTTGTTTTTTTTTCATTTTTTTTTATATTTTTTCATTTTTTTATTTTTTTTTTATATTTTTTATATTTTTTTCCAATTTCAAGATTTTTTATTAAATTTTGAATAGCAAATTGAAAGGGCCAACAGTTTAACTGAGTAACCATAACTGCACTACTATTAAACCATTACCCAAATGGTAACTATTTTGCAAATTTCGAAATCGTCATGAAATAATAGGCCACTTTCAGGCCAAAAACAGAATGCTTGTAGGCTGGCTGATTGTGAAAAAATTTGCCGCATCCAATTTATATGCGTAAAGGAATTTACGTTTGTTTTGTTAAATTGGAAAATAGAATCTTTTCTTTTGTGTGATAGAAAATGTTTAATACTGTTTATAAGATAATTTCAGACAACGCCAGTTGTTGCCTTTATTTGCAGCCCATGGTGAGCTCAAATTCTGAATTAAATTGTTCAAAACATTGAGGGTTTGGAGAAAATTCACAATTTTATACTTTTTAAACAGTTTTTTATTGCCAACACGTTAGCCAAATGCTAAGGTTGTAATTTTAAATTTTCTAAATACTGTGAATAAAATCACCACAAATCACTTCTTCAGATCCTCTTTAGGCCATGAGTAAGGATAGAATATTAGTATTCAAGAAAGCGATTTTGAAGCAGATTTTAAGCAGCTAAGTTAACATTTGCAAACAGGTATATCAAGAAGAGTTGTTGTATAAACTACGTTTTACCAAGTGCCACAACATCCCACACAAGACTTGCCACAAAAGACTTGTTAACTTAAAAGCTGCAACAGTTTTGGGGATCTATCACATATAGCCGACCTTTTGATTTTTCCAAATATATATAAGATCGACTTTTTGACTGTTTCAAATGTGCAAAGATCGATGTTTCAACTTTATCAAATATAGGAAAAGTTAAATATTTGAATTTTTTTGTAATAATGAGTGTTTTAGTTTCGTATTTTTTGACTATTTTTAATTACATATTTATTTAATAAAATAACTGTTTCTATTAAAAAAAGGCCTGCGTTGTCTATGCGAATTGCTATTCAAATACGATCTTGGAAATTTAAGAGTTTTTTTTTTTTTTTTTAGAAAAATTTGTAAATATAAATGTGTTGCTGACAGTCGGTTGACTATAATTCCAGAGTGAGAAAATAACCCTTTGAAAGGAACCAAACAAAGATGGATAAAGTCTCTTTGGCGTTTTTCCAAATATACGGATATTCATTTGGTAAAGGAAAAAATTTGAACCCGCCGAATAAGGTAAGATAAAAAAAAAATTACAAATCCTAGTGCGTATTTGCAAAGGATTCAGTAAGTATTTTTAGAGTTTTTATATCTTTACCCGAAAAAATGAAAATTGGTATCACTTGATACGGCAAGAAAATGTTATATGAAAATGGGTTAATTTGATCTATCTCTCCTGGTACCTCCCAAACGTATACCTATAGATTTTCCTAAATTCTGTATATCATAAATAATTTCTAACATGAAATTTAAAACGCTTAACTATGTCCCTTCTGACGCTTACTATACCACCGACCGACTTAACGCATATGTTCTTAGATATTTTTCTTTCGAACCTACAAAATGTTGGCGAATTTGAGTATATATATATTTTGGTCTCCACCCATCTGACCTTTTTTCACGCGCAGAACTGTGCTAATCTAAGAAAACAGTTAACATTACTTTGATTTTTAATCGACTTTGGTGAAATTTTTGTCAGTTTCGGCCCCATTGAAAGGCAACATTTCGAATCTTGTTTACTGGCTGCCAAACTCGAAAGCTCTCGAGTCCTAACGCATTTTATAAATGTGGGGGGGGGGGGGCGGAATTGACTCGTTCTAGCAAGTCTTCAGTGAGATTTTGACGAAATTTTTGGCTTTTCAATACTAGTCATGTAAAAAAAAGGTTTTAAATGATCAATTTCCGATGCTTCTTTGGTAGAAGTTCCAAATAAAAAACGCAAATTGTTCCACTATGCTATTAATTATACCACAACGTTGGACTAGAGTTGTGCGGGTTATCAATGTAAAATATCTGTCGTGTTTTGGTTTAATGTAATTTCAGCATAAAGTCTGTAATCCATAACAAAAATATTTCACAACGTATACTTAATATTGTTTAGCATATGTGGTGCTAAACAAAAAAAAACGCCAATTGTTCCACTGTGCTATTAATTATTTGACAACGTTCAAGCAAAGTTGTGTGGGTTATTAATGTTAAATCTCTGTCGTGTTTTCGTTTAATATAATTTCACCGCAAAGTCTGTAATCCATAACAAAAATATTTCATAACGTATACTTAATATTGTTTAGCATATGTCGTGTTACGCATTAAGTATACGTAACGAGCGTGGAAACGGTGAAAACGTGATGTTTATATCCAAGAAATGCTACCTAATAAATTAGCAAGGAAGCACGCCCTTTAATTATACGGATACTCGTTATAAATATTATATGCCAAGGTTCTCATAAATTTCCAAATACATTGTATTTTAAATATAAATCATACCTGTTGTCAAAGTACTGTCGCTGTACATTAAAAAGTTGACATTCACTGGTAAAACAAAAAATATTTGATAACAAATTTCTTAGTCACTACAGCCACTCAAGGACTTTTCCCCCTCAGAGACAGCAACATTGACTTCCCACAAACCGTATTTTTTTTTTCACTTTTACAGCAAGTATGTCCTTTTTCCCAATAACTCAAGTTCATTATCTCGCTCAACTGTAAACTGTGTATAATTTTAAATAATTTGTAAATATTTCAACCGAAGGATGTCTATTTTTCCCCTGTTTCGCACAAGAGCAAAGATTACACAAACGGAGAACATTTTACTTGACTAGGTGGCAGGAGATAAGTTAAGTCCTAAACAAGAATGTACTTAATGACTCATTAAGATAATTTATTATAATTTCATAGTGTTTTATAGGTTTTTCTTTTGCTTTGTCCGAAACAAAAACACACTTTTCTACACTAAAAAGGCACACGAACATGAACACATGTAGGCACATGCCGAAAAAAAGAACAATCATTTAGTAGTTAGTTAACAACATGATGCCGAAGGGGATGGTAATGATGACGACGGTGATGATAACGATGCCGGTTATAAATGGACACGTTCATGCTCAAGGATTAGGATAGTCAACAACAATAACTACAGCCGCCCGAAAAAATGTACTAATGTTCCCTGTAATTTGGAAAAGTTTTGGTTGCTGCGGTCCTTCGGCTCAGGGCAGGTAAGTAGATCAGGTCAAGGATATTATTAAGTAACATGAAAACGAAAAAAACAATAAATTGAGGTGTTGTTTGCAGAAAAAGCCCTTTCATCCATTCGGCGTACCTTCCTAAATGAAGAGATTATAACTTCATACGGCTTAATAACCACAAAATGGGACTCGATTATGAAGTTAAGGTTTATTAATGGAGCGATGGACAAATTATTGGGACTGCCGCAGTAGTTAATGCCCCATAAGACTAAAAGATTATATGCGGTAGAGTTGAATAACTTTTATGGCTTGTGTAGAAAATACGTCACTATCAATATTAGGCAATGGAATGGAAACTGTGTAAAATAATAGAGCAAATTTATACTTCATTTGATACGTAATCACTTTAATCTACACAAGTATATGGGAGTATACAACACAGGAACCGGTGCAAAAAAATGTAGATAGTGGCACCCTTTACACAACGCCTGCCGACATTTCACGTTCTTTCCAACAATTGTGTTTTAATTAAAGTGATTTAGATGACGCGACTTTTTATTTTCTGTATAAAACGGAAAAAGCGAATTGCTTACGTTATTTAGACACACCATTTTGATAAGAAACAATGCTGTTAGAACTGGACAATAATAGCTTGAAATATTCTCTTCGTCAAAAAATTGTACGCGGTTTGCTGATTTTAAACGGAATCGTACGTGGTAGGCATCAGGAAGAGCTAGTTACACCAAAAATCATCAAAAAAATTAGAAAATTATCCTCGATGAACGATAAGCTAAAATGCAAAAGATAGCTGACATCTTAAGAAGTAGTGTTTTTCTACTTTCTATGAAAGCTTGGACATGAGAAAAAATTTATTCAAAATGGGTAACGCTTTTGCAGTACAGCGGAACAAAAACTTCAACGTGTCACTGATATGAAGCACTAATTTATAATTTATAATACGATATAATTTATAATACGATATATACAAATTTAATTTATTGTGCATATGATAATAGACCCGAGCCCTGAACCCCAAATGACCGAATTAACCCATATATTCTTAGGTTTATATCTTTTATCCAGCCACACTAAATTGAATCAAACTTCACATACGTTAAGGGTTTACTGAAAATTTTGTACGCCGTATTGCTTCATAATTCCTAATAAAATTTAAGTGAAATCTACCAAGTAATCACGACTCTTCTGGTACCGCCCACACAATATATCGATTTAACCCATATATTCTTAACTTCATGCCTTCCAGCGGCTGCACCTCAATCAGCCAAATTTGATTTACATCAGGCATATCACGCCTATTCAAATGTACGCTAGTCCATTACAACGGTTTCTGTTCGTACCCTTGATCAGTTAAAACTACATTGGATGATTTCTATCAAAGCAGTTCCATTTGAGCGTCCCCAACAAGGGGCATCATAAGTGGATATACCTAGTCCTGCCATATGTTCTGTTACACAATTTCCAGCGCTTATCGTTCAAAACTTCTTGCGGGAATAGAACCGTAAACTTTTTTTTCAGAACACATGCACTGATTAGTGAAGAATACTAGTCAGTTTGGTGGATATAAGTGGATATATCTGTGGTCACAACCCGTAACAGCCTAATTCGAGTTAGGACACAATTGAGTTATTAGCACCATCGTATTCAGCGTATCTAAATTTATTTGCTCTAAATTTTTCATGTTTGTATCTCTTCTAGGAAGGCAATTAATCCTAAAAAACCTGATAGCTTAAATTATTTTTCTAAATGACTGTTTTGGCATAACTGCCTAAGTCAATTTAGGCTTACAAAAATTATAAACATTATTTTTCCATCATTGCCTAAACCAACTTAAGTTTAAACTTTATGAATTCTTATATAGGCATAACAACCTAACTCAACATGAGTGATCGAATCTGAAATATTTTGACATAGAATAATAATTTATGTCAATTTAGGCGCACTTAAAGTTTTTTATTTAATCTGGAATAATAGCCTAACTCAACTTGAACTTTTTGACTTTCTTTCGTTCAACAATTCATAAGAGCCTAAGTGTCTTTTTCGATAATATCTTTTGACTGCGAGAATAAACAACTATTTTTTGTTAACAACTAAGTAAAGAAATTCGTTTCCTTGGAATCTGTAGCAAAGTTTTCCAAAAAACACCTTCTCCTGATTTTCAGTGAAGATTCAAAACTTTAAACTCCTGTACTGAAAATATTGAAAAACAGACTTAGGCTGTTATGGGTTGTGACTACAGATATATGTACAATTCATCCAAACAATTGAAAGTAGCTACTAGTTCTGTCGTAGATATACGTCCAATATTATAGAGGCGGTCTTTCATTATATCATTAAATCTTATATATATAAATATTTGATCGCCCACTGTCCCTTTAACTGTCTACAAAAATGTAATCAAAGAAAGCATTCCTCTCACAACCTGACAGCAAAGATGGCTACTTAACCGAAGAGGCATGTCAGGGCCATATTAGGGTCGTCGGACCTGTACAGATATTTCAGTATGCGAACACCCCCAGCAAGTGTTCTATCTTCCACTACTATGGAACCTCGCTCTGAACAGTATTCTGTTCTCGTTAGAGGAGGCTGGGGTAAATGTTGTCGCATACTCGGATGATGCGATAGGGACCTGAGAGATCTGGACGATATAGATATTGTCCGAGTTAAGAGCTTCTTGAGGCGCTCAGGATGGTTCAACGGGGGAACTATTGACATCCATATCTCTAGTTTCCGTGGTATCACAATGGACTACACAGCCTAAGTGAGTCTGCCTATTCAGACAGCCACACCGACCTAACCTAACCTAACCTAGGTCAGAGCACCGAATTGATAGCCATACAATTCTAATTTGTCTCGATGTAGTGTAGGATTACTGGCACCAAAAGAAGCAAATAACTCGTACAATACGCATGTTTTAGAGAGAATAGGTAAACGGTTATAATGATAGGTTTGCACATTTGCAAAAGTATTTTTTTTTTTTTTTTTTTTTTTTTTTTGTTCTGAAAGAGGAATTTTCAAAACTGCACTTTGCACGTCATACTTACTTTCTTTGGATTATTTAGAGGGCTAATTTTGACATAAACCCACACAAGTGCCTCGGTTTTTTCATTCTGACTTATCTTTTATACTAGTAGTTTCAACGCAACAGTTGCTCTCCGTGCTTTAGTAACTCGTTTACCAAATAGCTTCTATTTTCTTTTTGCGGAAAAACAGGAAAATATTGAAACAAAAACAGAAATACCATTTTTAATAACGGAACTGGAGAACACATTAATAGGTGACTCCCCTCGAACGAAGTATCCAGTTCAAATGGTAGCCATTGCGTATTATTTTCTCCATAAATAATTGGGTTAATATCCGGTTATTACAAAGCCAATTCACATTTTAATTTATATGCATTGATTTTTAATTAATTTCCTTAACAATAAAATAATATTTTCCAATTAAGTATATCGATTGACCAAAACAACCTGTTTACATCTTCACTATTTACATGAGAAGTTTCTTTTAGTAATTTATATGAGATATTAGCATTTAAATTAGTTTTAAATATATTGTCATATAAATACAAGTAGTAAACTATATACAGGATTTACACATTCCAACGAGTTAACCAACTCGTCCTGTTGATACGTATACAATTTCCTTTATATTGTCCCCTGCATTATAGCCATATACGTACGTAAGTTTTAATCTTAAAATATACACACATACATACAACTCTGATGGCTGAACATATCATATTTGTCTTATCATCGAGCATTTTATACGTTATTACAACAATGCCTCTTGCCTCTTCTGCTTTGTATCACCCAACTAGACTCACGAGATATTGCAAAACAAAAAGCCAAAAGCAAGCGAACATGTGTAATGCTCGACAACAACATAACTTGTATGACCGGTGGTACTATCGTATCGTATCATATCGTATCGCATTGCCTTGTCGTAGACAAGTTATTGGAATGCCCATAATCGTATAAAGGAGATATGGGCCATGGTAAAAATATGTTACTATCGGTACGTGTTGCTCCTCGAGAGTTCGTGCAAGGATGAATGAAAAACAATAATCGTACTGAAACATTCATTGCGGTGCAAGAGGGGGGATGGGTCGGAGAGTTCGATGCGAAGTCATGAACATGAACCGAAATAATAAAGAAATTGAACTGAAACACGAGAATTAACCCATGCAGGAGCCTGCAGAGACAGAAAGAAAGAGAGAGAGAGAGTGAGAAAGAGAGAGAGAGAGAGAGGGAATAAGGCGCGGAAACTTGAAGTAAAATTTGTAGGACCAGATTGGACTTAACTCGTATAAGTAATACTAATTACAGTTTACTAATAATATTACGTATACGCGACATAGTTTAAGTGTACACGAAATAATATAAGAACATATTTTTATTTCGAAATCGCTGGTTCTATTTCTCTCTGAAGGTCCGTCGTCATCATCAGATTTCGACTGTTAGTGCCTAGTAAGAGCTTTATTAGACATATAAGTTTAAAAACAAAAAAGTTTGTAAAATAATCTTATCCAGACACTGCCCATTCCAGTATTGCCTCCTGTTGCCAAAAAAATAACAAAATAGTCCTTGAAAATTGAGATAGGGGATATACGAAGAAGTCCACAATATAGATATAGTATTTTATAGGTTTAAAATTACAAAAGAACTGATGCATTATTTCAAAAAGAAGTTACATGATTCTTGTCTCAGCTTTGCAATAATATTTAAATCCCTGTCAGAGTTTGGCATCCAAGCGAAGTTGATAAATTTTGTGCCAACGGCGAGCAGCCTATCGTGCGAAATCGGTCTTATGGAGACAGTGACGAACAAAAAAAACCGATACCATTTCTAACTAAAGCCACATGCTAGAAACCGTCAAATATTTTTGCAGTCTCCTCAATCATTAAAAAGAAGCCACGAAATTCGCCTTGTTAGTATACAACGAGAAAGCTAAGGTATAAGCTCTGCACACTCAATGTGAACATATCGAACTCTAGGCGAGCTCAGAACTACAGCGAGAAGCTAATACGTACATAAACGTACATAGATATATATATATATATTAGAAGTTTTTCAAGTACCGAAAGTACCAAGTACCAAATTATTACGCAAAAACGACAGAAACGTTCCCGAAATCTGCACAGTCCATAGAATATTTAATCTCTATTTAATCGAATCCTTATGCAAAACTGGGACGTAACATAAAAGATAATCATCTAGAATATGTGGTTAACTAAATATACCAGTAGGCAACAAACAACAAACTATTCAAAACCAAAGAAACATCCATAACAACTTCCAATGCGGAACCGGAAGCGGCACTAATAAGAAACGACTCAAAAGAAAAGAAAAAAATAGATAATATAATTTCTTATCAACACATCTTCACATTTACGTTTTGAATACGTTTTCTTGCTTTAAATCGATCGCTACTGTGTACAAAATGCACCATCCTTAAGAGTCTTCCGAATAATTCTTACAAAAAAATGTCATGGCTTCAAGAACTGTATGGCAAGTAGCAGTTAGTCAAATGCCATCGAAATCCCAAACTTTCGATGTATTTGACTTTTCAAGGGCAATACCGAATAAAAATTACATTACAGTTTGACAGCTATATCTGTCATAAAATCCATTTTAAATTGCGGCTTCATTTGATGTCTATTTGAAACTACAGCTTCTAATTACCTGAACCTGTGCCATCGCACGCAAAGGATTAACGGGCCTACATTCCTGCATATCATGCAATCTGCCCAAGTTGTATGCCAAAAGGACTATAGGACACCACAAGGTGACACAAACAACCAAATAGGCTATATATTGCTAAAATACAATGAAATTTTCTATTGAGTGATATGAAGCGGACACTGCGTATCCTTAAGCATTACAATTGAATTTCAATTCCTTAATCAATTATCTATCTTAGTCTAGTTCCAGCATAACTTCATCCAATACCAACCACAATGTAATAGCCAGGGTCATAAAGTGTACAAGGGCCATGGTCCATAAGCCACTTCGCATCGCAGTTTATGGCTAGCAAGACAAAAAGCACCAAATAATATACAGTGATATCGAAATAGAGACAGAGATGTAGCTGGAACAAAATGAACGAACTAATTCATTTCAAGGTGTTTTGTTGTTGCTGTTTTATTTGAAAGCATAAAAATGCCTAGCAGAGCAAATAATTTGAAAGTTCCAAAAAATAAAAGAAGAAATTGATTGTGTACAGGAATTTCTTAGTAGAGTTCACGTACGTACGTATGACTATTATTTAGTAGCATTGGTCATCCCTATTAGGCGTACGTCCAGCGTGATATCGAAAAATTTTATAGACATGACTTTTGGTTGGAATCACAAATGCAGTACAAATATACATAAACAAGTCCTAGTCCTAGAGAGAGGGAGAGAGAAAGGAGTAGTGTTATATAAACAATAAGAGAGATAAGAATTAGCTGTCTGAATAGTAGCAAACATTTCAGTGTTTTAAAGTACTGCCGGGCAAAAAGTGTCCCAATTGTATACAAATATAAAACAAAATTTTAAAGGTGTACAAATTTTATTGTGCATTACGAAAAGGTTGATTTTAGTATAGTTTTATGCAGCGTCAACGCACAACTTCCGCACTATCTACCTTACTATTAAGGAGAAATCTAATTACCTTTATACCTTTGGTTTATTTCTCTTTAGTGACAATAAGCAAAACATAAAAACTTCAATTAAAGATTGTATTCTCCTATTTTCTTTATAAAACTATTGTAGGCTATTGTATTGTACATATTTGACGTTTCTTATAAGTTGTTTCTTGGTATTCGCTGTGACAGTAATCTTCCGAAACTTAATAAACTTCACAGCATGTGTCAGACATACACATATGCTAACACATACACGCAACCTGTAACAAAGAATTTTCTTAAAATAGCAAATACAAGAACAAAAAAAATCCATTAACGCCTATAATTGAAACCTTTTGCTCTGTGCTTGTGAAAGTTATATACATTTTTTTTATTTCTCAATTTCAAAACAAGTTTGAATTGAATTTTACTGGCAAAAAGGGAAAAATGCAAATATTTGTCAATTTCATTTCCGATAAAAGATCCTTTATTTGTTTGAAAAAATATTCTATTAAAATTTTATTGTATTTTTCAACACAAATTTGTGCGAGTATTCGTTTTACGATATTTATACACTCATGACGAGGTATGGCTAAATTATCATGTTTATACCGTGCAGAATATGGGATTGTGTGTATGTGTGTGTTTTGGTAAAATGTCGCACCATAATGAAGGGAAAATATTTACAAAAGTGTCAAAAACAATAACTAAAACCATATTCAAAATCCCACAAGCACAGACGAATGTAGGATATGTTACAGTTACCACCATAAAGAGAGTGAAAGAGAGGATGAGGTTGAAAGAGTGAACAGGGGAACAATGGAAAAAACGAGCAATGAGAGTGCAATGAACATATCCTGAAGCGGTAGGAGTAGGCTAGCTAAATGTATGCGATGGCAGATAGCGTATGTGTGTATTTACATCAGCCACCCACACAATTTGCATTTAAATGATTTGTTTGCTCTAATACAGTAGTCAGTTTCTCAATATCTACTCTTACGCTCTGTTATACTGTCTCCCATTACATGTAAATGTTTTTATTTGCGTCCATAAAAGAGCTAGTCAGCATAGATGTATAGGTGTATGTATGTGTGTAATTTTGAATAATTTTATTTTGGGCTTTTCCATGTAGCTAAAAATGGAAATCAAATAGAAAGTTGGTATCCTATTAAATGGAATATTTCACATGTACTAATAGACATATTTGCACATACATTCATACACATTTTAATACATTTACGTAGGTATTTCAGCTGTGAGACAGAAAGCGATGCTTTCTATGCCAGCAAGTCAACACATCGATAAATATCAAGAGATATCGAATTTTCTTTGGTTTTTACTTATTTATGCAAAGGGAAATAAGGATGGTGAACTGGTGGTGTTAGGCAAGCAGCGGATGTGCTGAAAAAAGCTAAAGGAAATTTAATTTGCAAATTCTGGGAACTTTTAAAAGCATGTATTTATCGGCGTAAGCCGAAAAGCCATTCTATACTATCTGGAATGATTCGATGTTATTAGTGCGGTAAATCAACGGCTGCAGCAAGTCCTGGAAAATACTTTTTATCGGCCATACAACTGCCATCGACTGCAGAATTTATCAGAAATCAACTGAAGATGTACACAAAGTCTTTGTTAAGCATAAGCAAATATCTTACCAAGTCGTTTTATTCCTGTTCTTGTCTATAGCGAATGATTTCGCTGGTGTAAATTTCATCTCAAGAGAAGCTTGTGAGAATCAACCTTCCAAATTATTTCCAATAGGGACAAGAGTTTCTGCGAGAGGGACATGAGATCACATTCAAAATTTCAACAAGTTATCGAACAAAAGCTATTTATGTGGCTTAAATCGGATCATTATAACTATTACTGTCGAGCAAAAATTATGAGCTTATTTTTAATACCCCTTATTTTCATATTGCTTAGACATTTTTTCAAAGGTGTTCAAAAGGACCAACTTTATGCAAAAGGGATTGTTTTATTGAGTCTAAAATTCACAACCGCGATAGTCGCCTTTGATAACTATCGTACCACAATCATTCAGAATGTAGTTATATCAAGTTTAGGTTATGTAACTACTCTGTTTTGAGTAAATGTGAAATATTTTTATAACAAACTTCAGTCAATAACTATGTCAAATTAACTTTAATATGAATAACAGTATTTTTAACATTCCTAAAAGCATGCTACATTTCTAGCATACCTAAAGTATGCAATAACTTTGTGATTATGAAATGGCTTCCAATTTTTTTTAATTACTCAGTTTAGAAATTGAGATAAATTAAATAGAGAAAAACACCAATACGTTACATAAAATTTAACAAAAAATATTTTATGCATAATATAAATACAAATTACAATGACAAAAATTAGCACTCAGCGCCAGCAATGGGAATATTTTAAAGTAATTGCCTCTTAATGCAAAAAATAGTTCGTATTTTATTTGCCAATAATAAAAAAAAGAATTTAATTAAAGTCCAACACGTTGGAACATATGAAACTGCCAAATATATGAGCGCTAAATAATATATATTTTAATTAGAACATTTTTAATAATTGAAACCAATTCTATATTTCTATGAATGCGAATAGCATAAATCAATTTCCAATTGAACTCTTAACCGGCCAATATTGAATGCCTATGGTCCCAGCTTCCCTGACTATGAAATTTATTAGTAAATTATTTGCTTATATGTATGAATATAATATGAATGAAAGGATAACAACAGCAATGCATAATATAAAACGTTAGTCCTCTCTTCGGTTCCTCGTCGAATCAAGCCATCATTATTAAATGAAGGCAATAATCCATAGAGTGATGAGAAAACAAAAACCCATACACGAATTATTCTATTGTTTTCGCCCATTTATGTGTGATTGTAACATCGTGTGCGTTAGTTGATTGTTCCAAATAGGTATAAACATCCGGTAAAAATCACCCAGATATACAAAAATGCAAACAAACAATGAGCCATAACGTTTTTGACATGCTCACAAACACATCTGGTGTTGCGGTATTCACATTGTTGTTTTTCTAACTGTATACGGACTGTTGTTTTTCTAACTATATACGAATACTGTCGCACAGCTGTCTCTGTGATGTAGCATTTGCTGCAAGAGGCAAATTTATTACCACAATTTATCTAAAAATGATAAGCAGAATATTAGAGTTATATTCAAACAGATAAGAATAGGAATTTATTTTGTTTGTTTTTACTGTGGGCTTTGTATATTCACAGATGTTGTTTTACAAATTAGCTATGAACGTCAAAAATATCTAGAAACTTCAGCAGAAACCGGTGATTTATATAAAGTGTGCATCTTAAACGACAGAAAATTCATAACGAGTATTTGGTAGCATCGGAATAATTTCCATAAGAAAAGCACACAAAAATACATAGATTTTCTTACTAACACAGGTAAAAGTACCATAAACGCAAATACTTACAATTGCAGTATTTTATATTTGGGATATAGGAATTTACGTAAAGGATTCTGAAACTGTTTGTGTAACAAACATTTTGTGACAAAATAAGTTTGAGAATTTGCTGTGAACTCTCAATGTTTTTTCCATGAAACATTTTTTGCACCCTAAAGATCATCAAAATGGTAGTATATTTCTAGGATTCAAAATACATTGCATACTTTTAGGCTGAAAAAGTACATTAGGTTCTAATTAAATAAAAAAACTTCTTCGGCAGTCGGAGACTCATGCAAAAATGTACGTTTTTTATTGTAGAAAGTACTGGCTTGATATTATAAACAAAGCAGTACTTAAGAAAAACGGTAGTAAATACGTAATTGTTTAATATTACGATAATAGAGCACTAAAAATTCTAATGCGTAAATGAAACTGTTTCCATAAAGAGTTAGAATTCCCTATTTTGCCAGATATTCTTAAACCAAATTTGCTACTGTCTCAAATATTTTCCATATTAGTTTGTGTTTCATAGAATATTTCGATAGAACGAAAAGCCTTCGGAATGACCAGAGAAATGTTTGCCACTGAATAATCTATTGCATTAGAAATATTTTCCAACGAACCTCGGACTCATAAGGAATATAATTGTAAGATACATATATTATCAAAAGGACAAAGGTTTCTTTAAGAACATATTCCTATAGACAAAACCTATTCGTAATGTAAATATTTCCATGAAAAAGTAAAAGCTCCTTGTACACTAAAATCGTTGTCCACCAACGCAGGCACTGTTTATAAGAAATTGGTGTTAAGGGTGAGAGGGAAACCAACAAACTTTGCTAAAAATGTCATACTGAATATTGGTTTCAGAAAGCAAAAATTACCATGTAACTATACGAAAATGGTCTCCAGCAAACCCACACAAAAATGTTTAAATATCCAAAAGTATTTAAATATCCAACTGGTCTGTGAGATTCACAGACTCCAATTCTTATAAAAAGAAATCGTCTTTGATGGTTAAACGCACATCTTATTTGGAATGTCGATTTTTGGCAAACGAAGACACAATTTTTTTTTCAATTCCTCCAACGTGCATCTAAAGCCTTACCCAAGTTAAAACATCTTTTATGCAAGAAAATTCATCTGAATCGAGTGTTTTTTCTTTAGTGTTCTGAATCAGTTACTTTTTCATAGGAAAAAGCCGAATGAATCGGATAATTTTTCTATGAAAAAAAGTTGTCTAAAGCAGTGATCCGAATACGATAATTTGACAACTGAAATGAATTGTCTGAATCAGACATTTAATCTATAGAAAAACGGTAAAGGAATAGGACATTTCTTTCTGGGGACATCAAACGCTTTCCTACAGAAGTTCAGTTCATGAGATCAGACAATTTTCCTCTAGCAAATACTTGTTCGTTTAAGATACTTCCTCTTTAGAAAGGAAAAACTATTTCATTCGCATATATTCACAGACTGTACTTGATAGAGGTTACCTTAATCGGACTCCTTTGTTTTAGAAAATTCATGTCTAAATCAGAACCTATTTCCACAGAAAACACGTTTTTTTTATATTTTTGTCTAAATCCGATACTTTTCCTATGGGAAAAAGTTGTCAAAAAAGTTCCTATGGGAAAAAGCTGTATCAAGCAGCCACTTTCCCAACGGAAGAAGTTGTTTCAATCAGACACCTAATATACGAAAAAGCTCTCCAATTCATATACTTTTGCTATGCAATGAAGATGAAAAAAATATATTTAAGTTAATTTGCCTACATCAGACGCGTTACCGGTGTCCAACACGGAGGAAAAGGTTGTCTGCATCAGACATATTTCCTGTCAGAAATAATTGTATGTGCTGATATAAAGGGAGAAGGAATCTGGAAATCAAATGGGATCTCTCTTGAGGCGAAAAATCAAGTCAATATTTTAAATATTTTCATCGACTTGTTGTTGTTCCGCGATTAAATAGAGAAAATATCCCAGAATAGCGAAAAATGTGGAATAGAAATAAAGCAAAACAAATGAGTTAGGATATGTATGGAATATTTCGGATTTATTTCTATCTCTCAGCCGTATCAGTATGGAAGATATGATCGAACAAAGGAAAGATTTTCTACCGCAGTCACGGAAGAGGTCTCTAAAAAATCGTTCGGCTCTTTTAGGCATAAATGTATTTTCGAACATGGTTAGTTTCATGGTGTTTTATGGATTGTAGCTTATACTCGTATATACTTTGGTGCAAAATATTTGGAAATTTTATAAATACTTTTAGAAATTCAAAAATAAATACGGAACATATTTCATTCAAATGGATTTGTACATTTGGCACAAACAACAGTGAGTAAGGCAAACAAGAAATACATTTTCAAAAATAGATACTTTTTCTATGGGAAAAATAGTCAGACAGTTTTTTAATTGAAAAACTTGTCAAATACATTGTCTTCTGGAAAAAAGTTGGCAGACACTTTCTAAATCGGATACTTTTTCTATAAGAAAAAAAGCAATATCTGCGAAACAATCTTTTTAAGGTAAAGAGCTATCTCAACCAGAATGTTTTTTACATTAAAACGATATTCCATTGAGAAGCTTTTGCTATATGATAAAATTGCCTTAATCGCTTTTTCTATACGAAGGTTTTTCCATTTGAAATGTGGTATGAATCGAACAGTTTTTCTCTACGAGAAAATTACTTAAATTGAATTAATTTGTCTATACTCATCAGGCATGCATACAGTGTATGTCTGACTCATGCACTTTGCCTATAGAAAGTATATCTAGTATATGAATCTGAGAATACTTCTTTGGAATTCGTTCTGCAACGCTGTTTTTCTACTTATTCTTTGCATCCACACACACACACACACACACGCAATATGCATAAGTTTTCCTTGAATTTTTATTTGTACAAAGTATAAAACATTATAAATTAATAAACTTATTCGCAGATGTACTTTCTCACACATGTTCACACTCTTGCCGCCATAAAAACAGAAGTCGATTGGCCCATTAAAAATATAGCAGTAAAAGAAACAACAGCAATAACAATAATAACAAACTAAAGGAAGAAAAATCAATAACAATTTCATTAATGAAGTTTTATATCGACCATATAAAATAAAACATGCTGCCTGTTAAATGTGTGCGTGTTATAAATACCCACTTCACAAACGAGCGCCTGTGTGTGTCACTGGGAGAATGTGAGAGAAGAAGAAAAATAATTGCGTGTGTTTACCATTTTGTGATAGTATTTGTGTATAGAGAGAAGTCCAGTCGGTTTTTGGTTTCTCGTACGTGTGCGTGTGTGGTCGAAATATGATGATTTATGCTGATCGAAAGTCCAATAAATTGCAATTATTTGTAACTTTATTTAATTAATTAAACACCGACGACGACCGCAGCAATACTCAGTAGCAAATGTGTGGAAACATTTTGCGCTGTATTACCATAACGTGAACATTTGATTTTATTCTGATGATTAAAAGGCAAAATCAGCAGTTCTTTGCGGGAGCAAATAAATAATGACAGCCAATATTGCAAACAAATAGCAATGGTCACAGTAATTAGTAATACCCCATAAGTATAAATTGGGCACTGTTTTACATAATTGATGGTCACAGTGAGTGGTAGTTTTCGGCTAAAATAGGGATGTTGGCAAATGTAAATAAACTAATATTTGCCATTACTTAACTAGGCCTGCTTCAAACTGAATTATTGACAGAATCTCGAGGACATATCAAAGTATGATTACTTAATATATAATATAGCTTTCAGAGATACGTTTATATATATACAAGTATATTGAAAACCTTTAATTCAATTCAATAATTTACCAAAGTTTAATACAAAAAAAGGATATACGAGTACATTTAATTACAGAACGCTGTTGCTTGGCGAAACGTTGCTAGAGATGTCTGTTTCAATTTAAGATACCATTAACATATATATTGTATTTAGCGTGTCAGCTTTTTAATAAGGGGGAAAATTTTGTAAAAGAAAAAAACAGCAATATAGATGCCGCATATGTCCTCAATTCGTTGCCAAGGCAGTAGAGTGGTCGGTTTAATAACACCTCTGAAGAGTTTCTTAAAAACAAAAAATGTCATAAAAAATAAAACCGTAGTCCGTGTCCACGAAATATTATTTATTCGATATGCTCGTAAAGGAAATATCCGTGCGACGCATTCCCATGATAAATCTGTGCTCCTTAGAACTAACGACTAAGTTGTATTGAAAATTTGAATCTCTTTCAAGCAAGGATAAATTTTATAAAGACAATTTACGTATCTGCTGTACAGAGACTAGTCTTTTATAGAAAATTTGTATATCTGTCCTATAGAGACCAAGATTTCATTTAAAATTGATATCTCAGGAGCAAAATTTCAAAAAAATTCTGTAGGAATCTTCTGTACAAATATGTACGTATGCCTGATTATCACATATTAAAATTATGTTGAGAATTTATGTTTCTAAAAGTGAAAGTCGAAATTTCTATTAGAAATTTGTATATTTGAATATCAATGACTGAGTTGCATATTCTACACGAAATATGCGACTGACTGCCAGAGACCAAGTTCCTATAGAAAATGAGAATCCCCGGTTGTTGAAGATCAAATTTTTATAGGAAAATTGTCTCATTACTTGGCAAAGGCAAATTTTCTACAGAAAATAGTTCGATATGCTTTTTCTATATAGTAAGCAGTGTCTCAAACTTTCTGAGACAAAAATTTTTGTCTCCATTTGCCAGAGATCAATTTTCTGTCCATTAGATATAAATTTTCTATTGACAATGGCATGCGGAATTCCCTATACAAATTGGGGGTTTTGTTTACAAGGATCTCATTCTTTTATGATATTTGTATCTTTATCAATCAGAAACTATTTTTTTTTTATTGAAAATGTTTGTCTTTTTTATGGTAGATCGATTTTCTATAGGATATTTTCCTCTCTGACTTTTACAGGTTTGAATAGGAAATATGTGTTTCCGATTGTGAGAGAAAAAGCTTTCATAACAAAAAATTGTAGCACTTGCTGTAAAAGTCACAGTTTCTACTAATCACGAACCGAATTATGTACCTGTCCGTGACATATATAGGAATGTAATGTAATGTAATTTAACTGTCAAAGCAATTTTTCTCATAAAATCTGTTTCAGTGACTATCAGAGACAAATTTTTACCTATAATACGAGTATTTGGCTATCAGAAATCGATTTCCAACCAGTAACCAATTTTGTACATGACAATTGTGCCAGTATCTGTTTATCTGTTACATTTGAGCACCCGGTTGTTAGATGACAAATACAGGGTGTCCGTGGGGAACGTACTTTGTTCTGCCACCATTTTGATAAACATTAGTCTTAACAGTTCATATTTGGCAGTCGTGAAGTAGAGACGTGGCAAATTTGTTATGGAAACGTTTTATCAAAATCAATCATCGATTACTGTGACGATGGCAAAGTTACGTAAAATTTTTGGGAGAAACAACGTGCCAACAAGACACACTATTTATCGTGTAGTGAATGAGTTCGAAGAAAGGGGGTCTGTAGCTGATAGGGCCAAGCATGGACCACAACGTACTTCAAGATCGGCTGAAAACATTACTGATGCTCAAGAAAGTCTTCAAAACAATCCATCAACCTCAATTCGACGCCGTGCTCAGGAGCTTGGTCTTCAAAGAACAACTTTGGCTACAATTTCGCAAAAGGATTTGCATTTGCTTCCACTTAAGATTCAGTTGACACAAGAGCTTCTTCCACAAGACCATTTACGCCGCCGTACCATAATTGCCAATAGGTTTTTATAGCTCGCCCATGTCAACCCCGATTTTCATGAAAAAATCATAATGAGTGGCGAGGCATTTTTTACTTGAATGTATATGTTAATAAACAGAATAGACGGTTTTGGGCAATGGAAACCTCTCAAATTATTCATCAGTCACCTTTGCATCCATTAAAAGTGACAGTCTAATGTGCAATTTGGTAAAAAGGAATCACTGGACCTTACTTCTTCGAAACTGAAAACGGTAACTGTCAATGGGGATCGATATCGTGATATGATTGAAAACTTTTTAACGCCACAACTACACGCTTTGGGATTGATTAGCATGTGGTATCACCAAAGCAGTGCCACATGCCATACACACACAACTATTTATTTCGAGAAGTGGTGATGTTGATTGGCTATTCGTGATGAAATTAATGAAATACCGCGTGAAATGTGTGAGAATGTAATGAAAAATATGCTCAAAAGGGCTCGCATTGTGAGGCTAAAAGAGGCTGACATTTATCTGATATTGTATTCTATACATAACTGCCGACATTAAATAAAACATTTATCAATATAAGATCCATTCTCTTTCATTTAATCAAAAATTATAAACACAGGAAGTAGTATACCTTTCCGACGGACACCCTGTACCTATAGGCAATTTGTGTCTCTAGTTGTCATAAAAACTGACTCCCTGGCTGTCACAGATAAACTACCTAATTGACATTTGGTGCTGTTCATAAAATATCAATTTCTCATAAGATGTCTTTACCTCTAACAAATTTTGTACAAAAAAGTTAAGCCACTTTTAGTCAGAAATAAGTTTGCTGTAAAAAATTTGTACATTCATCCATTACTGAACAAATTTTTTTAGAGGAGTTATGTGTATGCATCTATCAGTGACGACTTTTGCTATATATATGATATTGGAACTCTACATATCAGTTTTTTTTTTTTCAAATGTCAAGTTTATATAGACTATGTGCGCTCCTAATCGCAGATCTAGTTTCTATAAGAATTTCTTGTCTCCCACTGTCGGAGGAGAAGTTTCTACAGAAAATTTTAGTTTCTAATCGTCAAACAGATATTTTCTATATGAAACGAAAATATCAAACTGGCAAAGATCAAGTTTCTATATGAAATTCAAACTGTCAGTGTCGAATTTTCTAGTGACAGTTTGCATATCAGACCAGTCTTATATAAGAAATTTTGTATTTTTGCTTATAAGAGCCTAATTTTGATGGATATCTTTTATCTGCGATTCTTAAAATACAAAGTTGTGGTTGTGATAGTTAGAAGGAAATTTGCGTCTCCGTCCGAAAATGAATGTTTCTGTAGGATACTTGTGAGTCAGACTATCGAGGACACATTTTTCGCAGGAAATGTTAAAAATACAAACTGACAGAAATTATTACTGTCTAAGAAGTCTACTTTATTGATCGCCAAATAGAAGGTTTCATAAAAAAACGCTTGTAATCACAAATACGAGTTGGTTTTTTAATACCTTACTAAATCTTATGTTCTTTCCTTTAATTATTAAACCATTACAAACTCAGCCACATTCCAATTTCAAATCCATTTTACAGCATAATGTATCTATTAACGTATAAAGTCTGTCCTTTTATCCTTCGCTTGATTGAATTTGAAGTGGTCAATCCCTTTTTTTTGTCTGCACTATGACGAATAAGACAGTGTATTTGACAAATATGGTGTCGATGAACTTTTTCGGTTAAAGTTGTTCTCTCCTATTTTGTTTCCTTCTTTTCAGTCAATGTAAAAGAGACAAAATGATTTGTTGAAGTCATTAACCTATCCTCTACACAGCAACACCTATGCATAAGTAGACATATACCACCCACCTGGAGATATACGAGTATATATTTGAATATTAATTGTTTATATTTAGCACATTTAACTAGTTTCTGATATGTGTCACGACATCACATACAAACTTCCACCCATACATTCACACGTTGATGTCTTCTCATGTGTTTATTTAACAAACGCACGAAATTAAAACATTACTCTTTGTCCTGTCTCAACTTTGCTGCGATGGTGTGAGTGAGAATTTGAGTTACACCTTTACGTAAAGCAAATAAAAAGAATTTTCTGTTTTTTTCCTATTCGTTAAGAGAATATTTATATATGTATGTAAGTTTGTTTGAGTGAATGAGTGCCTATTTGCATATGTCCGTGGGAATTGGGGTGTTAAACTTCATGGAAACGTCACAGCATATTTAAGCACAGATCGCTTGGTTACCTCCACATAAAAATGTATGAAAAATGTGAATAGAAATCTCGTTTTTTATGACTCTGATACATATTTCTTTTTTCTTCTTCTTCTTCTTTTTTGTATTTTGTATTCGGTGAAAGAAAAGAAACATTTCCTTTTTCCCTTTGTATTTAAGAAATTTGTTAGAACGACTTTATGTGTGCGTTACATAACGAGAGCTCGGTCACGAATTGTAAGAGGTGGTAGAGATTTTCATTGGGGTTGAAGGAATAAACTAATTAATTTAGAGTATCACTCAAAGGAAGAAAACAATTATGCCATAAACATTTTATTAGTTTTTATGGCGAAGAAGTTTTCGGCGTTTGTGCTTCTTTCAATGATGGGATAATTGCCTCGAAAGTGAAAAGTTTATGAAAATTATCAGAAAGATCGAAAATTAAGAAAAAGCTGCATGAATAAATATATTTTGGAAGCAAACTGTATTAGCCGATATCTACTTGTCGATGATGTGCTATTTAATATAAGAACATGAAAAATTGTTATTTTGATTGTAAAGTTAAAACTGTTATAACACTACCGTTTAAAATTACCTTCTACAGAATCTTATTTTGAAGTTCAAGTGACTATTTAATATACTATAGGTATAAATGTCTTAACGTAAACGTTTCTGATAGGCGCGACAATTTTTCCTCCGTTTGAAAGGCCCGGGCTCAATAGAAAATTTTGGTTTCCGATTATCAGAGAACAAATTTGTAATTCTGACTTTAAATGAATACATTTTTATATGAAATGTGTGTTTCTTGGTTTGCAACAAAACTAGTTTGAATATCTGTGTCACTATCGGTTGGACACCAATTTTCTAGAAAAAAAACTGTTTCTCCGACTGCCAAAGAAATTTGCGTTATCTATAGAAGACTCAGTCTATCGGTGAACAATTTTCTGCATTTCTCATGACTTACAATTACTGAATTCAACAACTTACGTTATAGGACAAATGGTTTCTATTCCGTGGAAAGGAAATGTAAAAAACTGTTTCATATATTTAGGTACAACATCATGCGAGTTATTGGAAAAATTGATATTTTGTATATAAATTTTTGTTATCTACATGATAACTTTTACACGCCCAGTTGATTTTTTTCTTTGATTGTCAAAGAAAAAATTTTTAGCTACTGTAAACAGGTTATTTTCTTCGTGAAAATAATCTCATGCGAATACCAAAAAGCAGACACCATGACCTTGCCTGCGGATGGAACCGCCTTCGTCTCCTTTAGACACGATTCTCCCATTCCAGTCCACTGCTCTGACTGTTGGTAGGCCTATATTTAATCCATGGTTATAAATCGATGCAAAAATTCGGCTTTACGGTGATGAAACATCACCAAACAGTCTACTAAAACATTTTCACGACGCTGTTTTTGCTCTATTGAAAGCAAACGCAATGCACCGCATTCTCATCTTCAAATCTTCGGCCAATTTACGATATACTCGTATATATCACTTTTTGAGATGTCTATCATGTCAGCTAGCTCACGTCTTCATTCACTTCAACCGACGTGGATTTTCTTAACCATGTCTGGCGTGGACACCTCAATTGGTCGACCACTATACGGTGTTCATCTTGGCAGCTCGTACGGCCTCGTTTAAACTCCGCTACCCAATATTTTACAGTAATAAACGTGAAAATTTTTTACTTATTTCTGTAAGAAATTTGTGTGTCCGACATGTAGTTTCTGTAAAATACAGGATCATCCATTAAGTGGTTTCAAACCGCCAGTCTGTCAAGGCTGTCAGCTGTTAAATACCTGTCATCTAAAGTGTTATTTATATAGTGAAAAGTTTGTCATTTATGAATATGGATTGTTAATGGAAAAAAATTTTCTTCGACGATAAAGCTTATTTCTCACTCGGTGCATCCGAAAAAAGTGGATTTTTTGTTGCGCATTATGGTTTGGAAGTGTCACTGGGCCGTATTTTTTCGAAAACTACCTCAAAACCGAAAAATTGATAACCCGGTATATAAGGTCTTTCCAAAATGTTCTAAAATGGCGTCAAAAACAACAAATCCGCGTTAAATTAATCGATTATTATCCAAATTTTCATTACTTCTGAAACACAAACTGCTGATTTTTACCATATTTCGATGCTCTTTTTTTGCTGGGAGCTGTTATTTAGAGCGTGTAAGTTGTCCTATATATATGTAGTTATGTTTATGTCGTTCGTAAATCGAATTTAATAATGTAAGAAAGACGACCTCTAACCCAAGGAAACATCCCATCTTAAAGCAAATAAATCATCTGCCGATCAGATATTCAACTATCTCAAATTCTAGAGAGGACCCAATAAAAATAAACCGACACTTATTATATTTTCGCCGATTATAAAGCTAAGGTCATGTCCGAGTTTGGGATTCCACCAAGTATATACTTTTTTGTAGGATGACGCTGTGATTATGAGGATAACTGCTGTCAACACGTTTGGAGCCATCTTTAATAAAAGCCATATGATGCTCGCATTTGCAAACAATAAAGACATTATTGGTAGAAAACTGCGGACAAGATACTGCAGTCTTCTCGAATATTGAGAAGTAATCAGCAGAAACGAGTCTGGTGGTGAACGGAGACAAAACAAAGTTATTTGTTTCAACGGGCAAAGAGTCTACTCGTTTAGGACGCTGTGTAAACGTTGATGGCTATAGCTTTGGAGTGATGGATGAATTCATTTATCTCGGTTGGTTTGTAAATAAAAGGAATGATATTAGCTTGGAGAATAGACGTACTATGTGCTATGCAAACGATTTTATGATAAATCCCTTTTTAAGCAAAAATCCGACTGTCATAGACGTTGCTTTCACCTCAGTACGTTATAACACAAATGCTCGAGAGTCTTCGAGAAGAAAATATTACGAAAATTCATTCAGCCATCATTGTTAGTGGAGAGTATCGTTGTCGCGTGTATAATGAGCTGTGTAAGCTATATTCCGACATCGAAGTAGTTAAGTAGAGCAGTAAACAGCTATTGTGTTGGCTGGATTACATTGTGCGGATGCTGCAACATGACAAATTTTCGACAGCATAGTCGATGGACGGCACAGAAGAGAACAACCAAAATTGCTTTGGAAATACTGAAGATTAAATGTTTAGCTTTTGTATTTGCTGGCGCACAATGATGTATATGATTTGATTATAAATATGTAATATGTAATATTTCTTAATAGTATCCTTGTGCCAAATAAAATCAGACCTCTTATCTTTAACTTATATTGGCTTTCCAATCTTCACAAAATAAATAATTTTATGACTTACTGTCTTTAGCATAAATTCATAAAGAATAAATAAAAAAATGATGACGGAGACTCATTTATATATATATATATATATATACATATATATATTGAGGGAGCAAAATCAAAATTTGTTCACAAAGATATATATTTGACATTGACACCCACAAGCAGGGTCTGTGACATTGTATAATTAAATAACGTAGTATGTAACAGACGCCCACGTATGAGAAGGAAATTCACTCAATGACACAACAGAAACTTGTCAAAAATTGGGAGGAAAACTAGTCACTACACCTAATATATGCCGGAAACATAAATTGGCCCCAGAGAACAAAAGAAGTATAACTTTAAAATGTTGAGGAAAAAGAAATTCTCGGATATCCATATTATTAACACATAAAATGGATAACTTAATTACATTGAAATAAGTCCTAAATCTTTTACCAACTTAATTATGTTAGGTATTTAAGTCTATCGAATTGCCATGACGATAACTGAGTTATTAGAAAACTAAAGAACTTTGTGTCAAGTACAGAATGCCGGGTCATTAGCAAACTGCCACTGGGGTTAGTGGAGTTGAAAGTACCGAAAGAAATTCAATTAATTAATTTCCAAGTTAATTTCAATTAAACAAATCACAATCATCTATAGTTTCTATAGTTTCACAGAAAACAAAAGAAGGGACATTTAAAAAATTATCTTACGGCATTTTCAATACGGCTATATCTCAATACTTCGTTAAATCCAAAGTTATAAAATGGCGGTAAAGCAAAAAAAGAAAAAAACTACAAAGGTTTTCTTGAAAGACAAAACGAGCGATTACATTTGAGACATAGATGAATCTTCTTGTTATTCTTGTTAATACAATTGTGCGTTGTTGTGTTTAAACTCACAGTATCTACAGTACTTGTGTCAGTTTCACAGGGAAACTTCCACCCGAATATACTCACGGTTATACAGATGTCCATTGCGTAACTGTAACTAACATCAAATATATAATTGACGGCTAAATCGCCATCTGAGTCTATGACATAAAATAACATAATGCTCACCACGGAGATCTGTAGATTATTTTCTAGAAACACATTTGATTCTGAGACTAAGAGCAACAATTTTGTAGGGATAGTGAACCCTTAACAATAAGATCTTCTAATTTTACCGAATATAATAGCCTTTTTGATTTCAAGAGTAAAAGCAATAATATCTCAAATGAGAAGGTCCCTTGACAAAATCGCACCGAAAATAAAAACCACTTATTTCTCCTGAAAAATGTGTTTCCGATTTTTGGAGTACACATTTTCGGAAGAAATATGTATAATTTTACTAGAGAGAAAGCGCCCCTGATAGAAGGAGCTCCGCTGACACCAAAGACTAATTTTTTATAAGAAAATGTGTGCTATAGAAAACATGACATTTACATTTTTGATATGGATATTGCGTCTGCGACAATGAGATTTAAACTGTCCCAATAGAATACACCTCTCCAACATTAAGAGATAATCCAACCGTTCGGCACAACATTTTTCTATAGAAATTTGTCTTGGACTGTTAAGAATAAAAGAAGAACGCAGAGCAATGTATCTCTCATAGAAGACATCTTTGACGGTAAGAAAGATGTACTCGTACATTTCTCTGCAAGCATTTTCCATAGGATAAACAATTTCTGTAGGGAATTTATGCTTATGGTTGTCAAAAGAAAATATTTTTCACATGAGTTTTTATATTTTTGTAAATTAGTACATCTGGCAATCGCTATCAAATTTTCGACAGCAAAATTATGTGTATCAATCAAAATAAATTGATTATGGGAAATTAGTATCTATACACGAGGACGAAATTGCTTGTATTTGAAGAAGTGGAATTTCTTAAAAAAAATGTATGTCTGAATAAAATAACTCACTATTCTTTTTATGTGAATAGTGAATAAAATAACTCACTATTCTTTTTATGTGAATAGTGAGTTATTTTATTCAGATATGTGCATACGGGTTTTCTTATAGCATTTGGCTAAAAGCGGACGGTAATTCTGCCAGCCAAAAGAATAAACGATCGACAAAAAAAAATTATTAAAATTTGAATTACAAGTTTTGTAGAGGATAGATAGGTGTCTTTGACATTATTTAGATTACATTTTTCCTATAGAAACTCTCACTTCCTGCGAACTGAAATACTTTTTTTATTGAAAGTGAGTCTTTTTGGACAAGGTGAGCAATATTTTCGCTTACGAACTGTGTATCAAACTAATATTGGAACAAATTTCAAACAGAAAATTTATGTCCGAAAGTATGTCCAAGAAGAATTCTTGCAACCGAAATTACTATCCTTCTATTTGAAAGAGCACAAGTACCTCTATAACGAATAAAAGCTTTTGAGATGATAATGATCTCAGATGAGAAGAGAGGCCTACCCTACCCTATGACCTTTGAAGTGGGCAAAGAGATTAAAGTTGGGCAAATCATAAACCTTAAATAGCAAAAACTGTGACATCCTTGAAAGGAGGCAAAGGGGCATCGGTTTGAAACGAAAGAATTTTATGGAGCTACTACCTGATGATACGTTAGAAAGCAAAATTGAGAGAGAGTCAATGATATCAATGTATCCATAAGTAGACCGATGCTTCTACTCATTGAGAAGCAATGAGTAGAAGAGGTAAGGTCAACGGTGAGCGAAGACAAAACCAAATTGTTTTCTTTCATCGAACGATGTTGGGACAATGCGTGAACGTTAAGTACTATAATTTTGCTGTGGTAAATGAATTTATTTACCTCGGCACAGTCAATTTGGTGTCAGTAACCCTTGTGCAGACCAATGACCCCGGAAATTGCAGTGGCCTCTAAAATGCTCATTGGCTGATTAGCAATTCTGAGAATATGTCATTTTTCACAATGATCTCAGCGGCACAACTGAAGATTTATCCAACCAATTATGAAACATATCCGGTAGATTTGGCCATATTTTTTTACAACTTTTATAAATAATAAGAAATTGAAGATTTAATTAGGAAGTTCGGACTTATTTCTCCTACTCCAATTACTAAATTTGCATCAAATGTATAACTTATTTAACAATTGATTTGATAAACTATTCAGTTGCAGGATAACTGTTGTTTAGCAATTATTTCTGAATGTCATCCTGTAAAATGTCCTGTAGGATGTCCTGTAGAATGTTCTGCAGCACGCTATTATTTGAAGCTAATAAAATGTCTAAATGTAGAATCGAAAATCTTCTGAACATGTGCTGTATAAACGGACATCGAAGTTTGATCAAACAATTCATTCTGTCTAAGGTGTCTGCAATAGGATCCCAAAAATGTTGGCGCATAAGATGTTTCGTAGATTAACTGTAAATGAAATGGGCCAATAGCTTCAGCTGCTGAGGACCGCCGCTATCAGCCGCCCCCATACAATAGCAACTACAACAACAATAAATTCCGAATGAAAGCGACAATGACTACAGCAACGACGGGAGCACTTTCACCATCAAACAATACCAAGGCAAGAAATACCAATAATTGTTCTGTCAAGGAGAAAGTAGCAGGGGGTCTTCGACCCGGAGAGGGAAATGTGAATGACAGTGTATTTGTATGTAGGCGAATAGCTAAGAGTGTGTGTGTGCGTTATCGTAATTTTCATTCCTTTCGTTTGAGGTCTGGTTCTATCGCTTCCCCATTCCACACTCCCCATCGTTGGCGATGACACGATGACACAGTTCAAGCTTAAAAACCTACAGATAATATGTCATGAAGGCATCGAAGACAAAACAAACCGAACCAATGAAATGACAACAACAACTATGACGAAGCAAGACAACATTCCCTCAATGTTTCCAGAGAACTAGTGAAAGAAGAAGGAGAAAACTAAGGCAATACAAAAATGTAGTAAAAGCAAAAATTGCCAATAAACACCCACTATTTGGTGTAAGATGTGACGCATTTCCTTCCGTCTGAGAATCTAAGCAGAAAAATCCCCTATCACCATGGAACGGGCTTAATGTTAAAGAGGGCAGAAAATGCGGCAGGAACAGCACATATATACAGGGTATCCGTCGGTATACTACTTTGTTTATTTATAATTTTTGATTAAATGAAAGAGAATGGATCCTATATTGATAAATTTTTAATTTAATGTCGGGAATTTTATATGGAATACAATAACAGACAAATGTCCGCTTCTGTTAGTCTCACAAATGCGAGCCCTTTTGAGCATATTTTTCATTACATTCTCACACATTTCACGCGGTGCTTCATTAATTTAATCACGGATATTTTGTTTGAGTTTTGTTTGTTTGTATAAACCGGAGCAGTCAAATCAATCCATTGTAATCCTGGCTGTATGCGATGTGGCACCGTCTTGTTGATACCACATGTTAATCAAGCAGTTGTGGCGCCAAAGAGTTTTCAATCATATCACCATATCGCTCCCCATTGACAGTTACCGTTACGACGTTTTCAGTTTCAAAGAAGGAAGGTCCAATGATTTCTCCTGACCAAATTGCACACCACACTGTCACTTTTAATGGATGCTAAGGTTTCTGATTAATAACTTGAGGGTTTTCCATTGCCCAGAACCGACTATTCTGTTTATTCACATATCCATTCATACGAAAACGTGCCTCGTCGCTCATTATGATTTTTTCATGAAAATCAGGGTTGCCATGGGCGAGCTGTAACATCCTATTGCCATATGTACGGCGACGTACGTAAATGGTCTTGTGGAAGAAGCTCTTGTGTCAACTGAATCTTAAATGGAAACAAATGCAAATCCTTGTGCAAAATTGTGGTCAAAGCTGTTCTTTGAAGACCAAGCCCCTGAGCACGGCGTCGAATTGAGGTTGATGGATTGTTTTTGAGCACTTTCTTGAGCAGCAGTAATGTTTTCAGCCGATCTTGTAGTACGTTGTGGCCCATACTTGGCCCTATCAGCTACAAACCCTCTTTCTTCGAAATCATTCACTACATGATAAATAGTGCGTCTTGTTGGCACGTTGTTTCTCCCAAAAATTTTGCGTAACTTTCTCATCGTCACCATAATCGATGATTGATTTTGATAAAATGTTTTAAAGATTAAAACACGTTTGGTTTATCGAGTATTTTGCCATACTAAATTTGCCACGTCTCTAGGTCACGACTGCCAAATATGAACTGTCAAGACTAATGTTTACCAAAATAGCGGCGAAACAAAACAGTATAGCTTCCCGACGGACACCCTGTACATATATACACTTATATATTCATATACATATTTATATATCTAAAATATTATGCATAGTATATGTCGGTTCTTGGAAGATTTTTCTCAAATTAACAGGGAAATGTGTATGACAGCTGTGCAAATGGAAAGTACTTGAGAATACGCCATAAGGAAATTAATAAACAGTTAATTGCAACTTGTGTCGCGTGGCAAAGATTAGGAACTTCTAATAGAATTTAAGAGAAAAGGGTTGTAAATCACAAGGCGCATGAGTGATCCTTCGAATTAGGAGTGGGTGATACGATTCGATTGAATACAGGGAACTGCATGGCAACACATGATCAACAATTTTGAGCAGCTACAAAAGTCGGAACCAATGATGCTGAAGCTAAATTTGAATATGTAAGCTGGGAAAAACAGCTGCTGCTGATAGCTGTACTTTAAATTGGCATAAGAAAATTACTAAAATGATATACAGATTTAACACGGTTTCAGAGAAATGATATGAAATGTGATGTGAAAAATTGTGTTGACAAAATGAAAATTGTTTAACCTATTATGCTTGAAATACGTTGGCAACCAATTCACGTTACCACAGTTTTCTCAAATTTTGAAAAAAATTTGTTTGAAATAACTTGATGTTCGATTAGCGTTCTAACAAATCAATGCAGGGTAATCAGTGAAAATTGGTAACTGTAGAAATACGTATAGGAAACCCTTACATATTAGTGCAACCTTATCAACTGTTAAGCTTTGATCAAGTACAAATTTGACAATAGAAGACAACATTGGATAACTGTGTTAGCATTCAATAAAAAAAAATCGACGAAAAATTGCCACAAAGCTCGCACACTTTGAATGAAATGAATAAAATTCGGTTTCTTTTTGCATAATACTACAACAAACTCAGCAATTTTCTACGACCACAATAAAAGATTACGACGAAAATATTACGCTGACGAAAAACTAAAATGCTTCCGTTCGCATGAAGGGTACAACACTGAACATAAATCTGTCAGGTGGCTGTAAAAAACACTAGACAGCATTCAGGATGTTACTGCAAACCTCTTAAACATTCGAAAAGATTGTATTGAAGAACATTTAGTGATGAGTGAACGGCATCAATTAAGGAAATGCATTAAATTTTAAAATTAGCATAAAATATCACACTACTAATGGTATTAAAGTCTGCTCACCATATGAGAACAGCTAAAAGTTTGGATGCTATTTATGATGTTAACATAAATTTTAAAATTTCATATTTCTAGAAAATTATTTATTTTTCTTAGTTTTTGATCACATCTGCCCAAATAATCACCCGTGATTTAAGGATTAATATTTGGTCGTGTGTTCGAATCCCGATACTACCATCTATCTTTCTTTGAGTGGCGGTCAACTCATGGTATTGAAAATATTTCGACATAACAAAGTTCAGTTACTGTTTCTATCGATTTTAAAGAGTCCAAAAATAGTTAAGCATGTAAGCTTGCCAATGGTACTGCATTTTTATCTCTATAACAGTGCTTCAACGATGTTCACTATTCTTGCAAATGGCGATGCAGCAAAGCTAGACATGTTATCGCAGTCTCCTCATATTTTGGTAATCGATCGTTGGAGTGAATTTATCTGTAATTTAAAAAAATGTCAGCAAAATGACATTAAATAACAATAAATAATTATTTCTTTTTTAATTATACCTCTCTATGATTGCTTAGTGATGTTACTACAGCCTTATCAGCATATGATAAGCAACAAAATGTATGAAGGCAAACTTTTTTAATATGTGGAAGTAAATGTCAATTTTATAGACACTTAAAAAATAATAATTAATAGAGAGGGGATGTACCCCAGTTTGAGAGTTCAGCAGTGTTACTACATTTTTTCCAAATGAAATGATATCAAAAGCTTGACGATTTTGGTGGCTATACGCATTTTTAGAACATTTGACATTCTCACGCTATCTGTAATGTATACATAGTAAACTCAATGTTTAATATTTGTATAAAATGAATCCATTTCCTTCGTATTTGTTTGCAACTTATTGGTTTCCTTTGTTTTACAAAAAATGGACCCCATCTCTAAAACATCATATTGTAAGGCTTGATATCCGGCAGCCCCTTGAAAGTATAATATTACAGATTTTCTATTACCAGCATCCGCTATTTTTTATGCGAAAATGTCAAGTTTAGAGCCGAATAAGTTTTTTAGGCGAGAATTTTCGATTCATTTCATTTTGAAGAAATCCGCAAATAAAACGCACGAATTGCTTGTAGAAGCATACGACAAGGATGCTTTAAGTGGGAGAATTTGTCGAAAGATTTGACTTCAAGACAAAGAATGCAACAGAAGAACGAAAGTGTACGAAGACTGGAAATTGAAATCATTGTTGAAAGAATATTCATGTCAAACACAAGAAAAACTTGCAATTGATTTGAAAGGGAAGAAACTGGGTTCGATGTGAACCAACTTTGGACATCGATTTTGCACATATAAAGTGCTGCTAGGCAGACGCAAACCAAAGGGTTTTCCCATAGTACCAAATTGCTAGGTAAAAAAACGTAAATCAAACAAGAGGAATTCGTGAAGACTAAGTAGACAATATTCATGGAAAAAAACAAGTTGCAAGTTGTGTAGCATGTTATGAGCTCTTCAAACCGAACGAAACTATTACAGGAGTTCTCTACCGAGCACAGTTGGTAAAATTTAACCGAGCTCTCAAGGAAAAATGCACCCTTTACTACTACTCAAGACACGAAAAACTGTTGCGTGTTCCATGGCAATGCGCAAAATATATTGCGGCACCGATCAGAATCTACTTAGACACCTTCAATTAGGAAATCATACCCCATCCGCCGAATTCACAAGATTCCTGTTATCTCTGGTTTCGATCGATGGCAGATGGTCTATCTAAGCACTGCTTTACATCATATGAAAAAACCAAAAATAGTGTCAATTCCTGGATTGTCTTAAAAGATGAAGCTTTCTACCAAGGCGAATAGAATCGATAGTCCTTTAAAAAGGGTCTACAATAAGCTATCTAGTCGTCATGTTAATACATTTATTATTTTACAGCAGGATTAAAAGGAAATAACGGAGTTGAGAGCAGAGGATCTTTGGTTTTGGCACTTTCTAGCCGAAAGTCCGCTTTGTAAGGATCTGAGCAATAACCTTCATAGAAAACTGTCAATATACAAAAGTATAATTCACATTATCCTTTCGCATCAGAAATTGCACCACCGCCCCGAGGCATCATAGTGTTGTATAAGTTTTTAGTTAAAAACACCGTAACTCAATTGGCATAATTATTCTTGTTTCCGATGTCCAAATTAGGGAGACGTTTAATGCCAACTAAGGCCTTCAAAGGAAGTTCTTTAAAGATACTAAATATCCTATATCAACACAGATGGAGGGTTGAGTCAAGCGCGTTGCACTCATTTGCTAAATGAATCAGCCAACCACATAATTTGTTTTGTATTTTAGTACGTTTATTATTTATCCTATACCTTGCGTATATTTGGCAAAAATGTCAATAGAAAATTGCCCGGGAAAACAATCATTCTATTTCCAAGTGTTAATCTAAATTTTCTAAATTGTGGCAATTCTTTAAATACAGCGAGATAATATATTTCCCTATCACAACCATTAAAATGTATGATGCATTTTTATCACGTAATCTGGAATAAAACACAGCTAACGGAAAATCATTTTTTCTTTGGTGAGTAAAATACTCTGTTCCTTTTATCGTAATTTATATTTCAAATTCAAGCCAAAACATCCTCCACTATGGGGTATTATTGAATTCCTGTGCAAGTTTTCTACAATTTATTGCAGGCGAATGTATATTTATTTTCCTCTTGGTTTTTCTCAAATCAATAATTTGTGACTAAAGTTTTCTTATATAAATCAAACAATTCTTATAAATTTATTACTTGTATACTGGGGTAATAAAAAAGTTTCCAATCTTCTTTCGCCAAATGTTGGCGGAGAAAAAAGAATGTTGTGCAACAACCGCAATGACAATTGATGACCTTTTTTGGCGTAGCAGAAAGGATTCTCATATATTCAGATTAGGAATGCACGATGAGGAGTTTGTGTATTCTAAGCTAACAAAAAAGGATAAAGGAAAATCGCCAAGGCAAAGTAGACACTACAGTATTTTACCCTTAGTTTCATCAACTTGAAATTTGACTTTAAGCAATTTTTTTTTGTCTAGCTTTAAAGACGTATAGGTTTTGTTCCGCAATAGTAGCTATAACAAATACAATCAAAGATTTTGTTCCTTCCCTTCCAACCTTTCCTTGTACCTAATTTTTAAACTATTTTACACATTCCCACCATCCCCATCACCATTCAATAGTTTTAGCAGATTTCAAAGAAACTTTTCCATCTTAAACTTTTTCATCTGTTCTCCTTTTGATTATTATTCCTTTTCATTTCCCTAAATAAAACGAACTGTAAAGTAGAGGATATAGAAATAGAAACTACAACATACTGGAAAACTTAAAGTCCAGCAAAACAAAAAATTTAGAGCAACAGCAAGCCGCGCAGCAGTTGGCCAGCTACTCGTACACACAACACTTGGCCCCGAACAGACAGCCAGGAAGAAACCTAAAAAGTTGTTGAAAAGTTTAACATGGAAACTTTTACATATTGAAAAATTTATCTTAAACAATTTTTGCTCTTGCAGAAATCTGAAAATTACAAAGACAAGGGAGGAAAAGGTACGTTTTTTTCCTATTACGCTTCACAGAGATTGCCTTAGTTGCTCCCTCCTGAAATTGTGCTGTGGTTCACCCCATGTGGAAAAAATCATTTGGTTTAACTATCAATCTACGTTGTTGCTGTTGTTGATACGTGCTTGGAAAATCTTATCGGAGAATTGAGGGCTTCGATGGGTTTTTATTTAAATGAAAGCGTTGAAGGAAAATGCCTTATGAATTGCATGTGAAAATACCTTTTCGCGACAGTTTCGGGGAAGTACTCGTACAGTGCTGACAAAATGTTAAGGCGTACAATGTTGTTCTCAGGTGCAAAATTGCGTTTTTAATTATCATAACAGAGCTATTTCAGGCGTTTTCCTGATAGGAGTATTAGTTAAAATCATGTTCCACAGTTGGAGCAAAAACAAGTAAATAAACTTGGGCGCTCGAAGTATTCCTAATTTCACGTTGCTGTAGCAACAAAACGGCGAATGACTGCGCGCTCATTCTTTGACAAGCCTCTGTATATTATGTTGTTCATAAGCCTCCGGAAACATACCGTCCCAGTTAAAAAAATTATCGAAATAGAATTCAAACGCTATTGTTTTAAATTGTTTTAAAAATTTGTATGATTCAGCAACATGTTAGCAAACGAGACGATCGTGTATGGTTGGAGTTCACACCAAAAAAAAACAAATTTTAATTACGGGCTGCGTTAACTGCCACAGGATGCTCACCACTCGTTTTCATTCAAAGGTAAAAAGTAAAGTAAAAGTAAATATCAGTAAAATAGTTGAAGGCAAATTTAAATTAAAATTAAATCTACCGTCAAAATGTTTTAAACGGGGCTATTCTACCTTAGGCATATTATAAACAATTCTATGGAAACCTTCGAATGTTGCAACAAGACTCGATCCGTCCCATAAATCCAGTGAAACACAACGTTCTTTACAAGAAAAAGTTCCCAGTTTCTGGATAATGTTATATCTATTCTGGCAGTCTCTGAGAGAAAGATATTCCGCACATTATAGAGACCCTATTGTCTTTAAAGGGCAGGCATCGTATGCACGAGGTCATTAGCTGTAGTTATTAATGTGATCACACTTATCAAAATACCGCGATTGTGTTGGCTAAGTCTTGTGAAAGAACCAAGAACCAAGCGACGATAAATGTGGCGGCCTAAGTAGAAAGATGCAACCAAGACTAAGCTTCTGAAGTGCTGACGAGACCAGTCTGACAACAGCTGGAAAAAAAGCACAGAAGGCACCATCCAAAGTGTACATATAGTACATCAAAAAAATTCGTTTTGAAATAAGCAAGATTCAAAATTATTAAGTAGAACTTCAACTTTCTGGAAATTTGTTTCTAATAACGTTGAAACAAAAATTTGTCCAAAGTTTCAACTCCAGATTTGCAGAGAATATCTTCTAAAAATGCAAATGTTGCTCCAGTTTTTGTTTTCAATTTTGGAATTCTATTTAGCACAAAATTCTATAAGAATTAAGTTAATACAAAGTATGTTTTAAATTAACATTCTAGAACGTTCAAATCGAGCGACTTGATAATAACTGTTGCGACACCTTGCAGAATCTAAATGCTGATTTTTTATTTCATATATTTTACTCTAATTCAGTAAAGGTTAAGAATTGTAGTTTCAATTTTCGAATTCTTTTTGGCCGAAAACCTTATGATTCATATCCATTAGCTATAAATTATGGCATTAAATTCTATAACAATTAAGTTCAAATTCAGCGAATTTTATTATCAAAATCTAAGATTTGATAATAAAACACAAGCTAAGTGCTGCTTTTCTATTTCATACATTTTACTCTAATTTAGTAAAAGTTAAGCATTGTCGTTTCCTTTATATTGAATAAATGCGGTGTTAGAGAAAAGTGACTGTTAAGTGGTCATTCAATGGAGAAATTAAATAATCTCTTTACCTACACCCATGAAATTTCACTTTTTATCTTCGTCTTCATAACACAACCGACTTTTTTCTTAAATTTTTATTCAAGCTGGGAACTGTTAATAACAATAACAATCATTTCTAAAAAAAACTATACTTTTTTGTTGAAGTTGGAGACAAACTAATTCTTTTGTCATTATACTATAAGATATTCATATCGGGTTTAATAAACAGCAAGTAAAGCTTGCGGCAAAGTGCTTTTTTGTCTGCTGGTTTGGAAAGTTCGTTTGGTTTTTAAAGGAAATTTATTTACAAATTTATATACAAGAAAACAATTATTTTAATCCAGTACAGGGTGTCCGTCGGAAAGGTATACTACTTTGTTTTGCCGTTATTAGTCTTGACAGTTCATACTTGGCAGTCGTGAAGTAAAGACGTGGCAAATTTATTATAGAAAAATATTCGATAAACCAACGTGTTTTAATCGTTAAAACATTTTATCAAACCAACCATCGATTACTGTGACGATGACAAAGTTACGCGAAATTTTTGGGAGAAACAACGTGCCAACAAGACTCACTATTTATCGTGTAGTGAATGATTTCGAAGAAAGAGGGTCTGTAGCTGATAGTGCCAAGTATGGACCACAACGTACTGCAAGGTCGGCTGAAAATAGTACTTCTGCTCCAGAAAGTGTTCCAAATAATCCATAAACCTCAATTCGACGAAGTGCTCAGGAGCTTGGTCTTCAAAGAACAACTTTGGCCACAACTTTACACAAGGATTTGCATTTATTTCCATTTAAGATTCAGTTGACACAAGAGCTTCTTCCACAAGACCATTTACGCCGCTGTACATACATATGCCAATAGGATGTTACAGTTCGCCCATGTCAACCCCGATTTTCATGAAAAAATCATAATGAGTGACGAGGCATATTTTCGTTTGAATGGATATGTGAATAAACTGAATAGTTGGTTTTGAGCAACGGAAACCCTCAAATTATTCATCAGTCACCTTTGCATCCATTAAAAGTGACAGTCTGGTGTGCAATTTGGTAAGAAGGAATCATTGGACCTTACTTCTTTGAAACTGAAAACGGCGTAACGGTGACTGTCAATGGGGAGCGATATCGTGATATGATTGAAAACTTTTTAACGCCACAACTGCATGCTTTAGGCTTTGGGCTTGATTAACATGTGGTATCAACAAGACGGTGCCACATCGCTTACAGCCAGGATTGCAATGTAATTACTGCGAAACCTCTTTCCACAACAAGTTATTTCAAGAAATGGTGATGTTGATTGGCCTCCACGGCCGCCTGGATTTGACTGCTCCGGACTTCTTTTTGTGGGGATATCTGAAAAGTAAGGTTTATGCAAATAAACCAGAAACACTTGAGCAACACAAACAAAATTTTCGTGATGAAATTATTAAAATACCGCGTGAAATGTGTGAGAATGTAATGAAAAATGTGCTCAAAAGGGCTCGCATTTGTGAGGCTAACAGAGGCAGACATTTATCTGATTTTGTATTCCATACATAATTGCCGATATTAAATAAAACATTTATCAACATAAGATCCATTCTTTCATTTAATCAAAAATTATGAACAAAGTAGTATACCTTCCCAACGGACACCCTGTACATAATCTCCCGGTTTTTTTAATAACTTCTTTCCACCTTTCTGGGAGCTTTTTAATCCCTCTCTCATAACATTCACGAGGTTTTTCTGAAAAAAGCGTTCAATCCAATTTTTCGCTTCCTCGTCGTTATGGAAATTCGAATCCATCAAGTGGTTGCTCAGACTGCGAAATAGATGATAGTCGGACGGGGCGAGGTCTGGGAAGTACGGTGGGTTAGGTAAAACTTCCTACCCAAGCTCTAACAGTTTCCGACGGTTCAGCAAGGCAAGGTGTGAGGCTTCGGTGGGAGAGTGAGGTACCCACACATCGAGGTTGCTTACAAATCAGAGCTCTTTTATGGCCCTGAGACTGATTTTTTCGATTATTTCAGCAATTTTCCTAACTGTTGCAACGGGATTAACAATAATTAAATTTCTCACTTCCTCGGATACAATTTCTTTTGGTCTTCCTGATTTGCGAGCGTCTGTTACGGGAAAATCGCCCGTAGAAAATCTTATTAAACATTTCTGGCAAGTTCTTTTATTTAGCATGTTTTCTTCATAAACAGACTTTATTTTTCGGCTGGCTTCAGCAGCCGTTTTTCCTTTTCGGAAATAATACAGCATAATATGCCTCAAATCCCGTTTTTTGCTCAATTTTCTCACCTTTTACAACTTTTTTTAACGCTACAATCACTCACGACTAGAACGAGAACACAGTTTAGAAAAGGGAGGAAGTTATGAAGGGACTCTACATCATGAGAAGTAACATATGGTGAACTAGCGAATTAACCGAACGAACTTTTTGAACAACCCGACATAAACGAAACGTGAGGATTAGATCCAAATGTTTTACTCTATCTTTCGGGTTTACGTATGCCCAATATTCTATAATTAATACAACATTTTACACAATCCATCATATTACTTATCTGGATCTTGTGGTTATAATGGCGGTTTATCCCATCAATAGCAAATATTCTGGTCTCGTAGCTATGACACTCACCTGTAAATAAATAAGAGAATGAAGGGCAGGGTTTGATTATTTTATTAACTAATAATTAGCATAACAATAAATAAATACCGCTTATAAATCATGTTAATAATATTTGCTGTCACAGAGAAATATTCGTGAATTAAGGAAAAAAAATCGAATAAATGTTTATGCTTTCATAATCACCATCGCTATCAAAACGACAATTGGCCATGACGGCAGAAAAAAAAGAAATCCTTAACTAACATTTTTATCATGCTCAAAAAAAAAAAACGAGAAAGAAAAAAGCGGGCTCTATATTTTATAAATTTCCATATAAATAAACATATGTCAGCAATTAAATATTTAAATATAATTTTCAACATATTCCAGCGATAAAAACACACAGACAGACAGAAGATAGGAATGACTGACTCTGACACAGAGCCTCAACATTGGCAGCCGAGAAAATTGCAATTTGGAAAACGTTATCATGACTCAGCCTAGTACCGCTGCTGTGGGACGACACCAGAGCTCTTGGGAGGGATTTAGCTGCAACGCAAGCGACAACAACAATAGAGGAAAAAAATATCATATCGCATCGCATCAGCGGTGGAGATGTCATAAACATACATGCGGTAGCAAGAACAGCAACATCGGCAGGCACACTGCAACATCAGTGGTAACAATCACAAAATGCAAATGCAATTGAGCTTAAAAAATATACAGCCGTATCAGTTTTGAAAACAAAAACATAGAGTACAACAGGGACAATGGATAGGATAGGAAATATTGCGATATTTTTCATTTGGTTGTAAAAATAGGAGAAGACTACACTTAAAGAATATAATGCATATTAAAAACAAACTTAAAAACCATACATGTGAACGCAGACTTTCACGAAAGTTCAGTTTCGTTTCGATTTTGATGTTCTAAATTGATTTAAAGCACACAAGAAATATGTTTCTGTTTCATATTCGGAACAAAAGTCCGCTTCATACATTGATTTGGTTTTTGACTGAAACCAAATTAAAAATCTACATTGATCCTAATTCTCTACCAAAACATAATGAGATAGATATTTGATGTTTGAAAATATAGTTTTATGCAGTTTGGTTTCTTAACAAGAATCAGAAGTGAAAGCAACAGTCGTTTGGATTGTTGGCAGAGGAAAAGGCCTGACACCAGGCAAAAGGTGAAAATGGTTCATATAATTAATTTCCGAATTTACAATACCAGGCTCCCAGAAAATTTCGCGGCTAATTATTTTTTTTTTTTGATTTTTGAATTGAAAAAATTTAAATGAAATTAATATAAAATAAAATGTTTCATAAACTGAATTAGAATTAAAATTGTTTCTAACTTCGTTTCAGGTGTATGAATCAAGATCACAAAAAAAAAAACCATTTTCGTATCTGCTTTCATTTCGGTAGCGGCCCCAGCATATTAAGCTACACACTCATAATCCTCGGTTTTTATTAAAAATCTCTATTCAAATCACCATATAAACGTTTACAAAGAGAGACTGAAAATATCCGTTATTTATCTTTATGTACATTTTACGTTCGAACTTTGATCCACTTCCGAACAAAACGATTACGTCGTTTCTTCCAAACAAAACAGCTTCGACGATTCTTTCTAAAAAAATCGTTTCTGTAGATTCTTCCTAATAGAGCGATTTTGGTGGATTTTTCTTACCATAACGAGTTCTGTCGAGTTCTTCGAATAAACCTATTTCGGTCGATTCTTTTGACTCTTCCCAATAGAACAGTTTCGTCGATTCGTCTGGTTCCCTGGATTTCTGTAGATCCCTGTCAACAGTAAGGTCTGTTCTACCGAGTTATACGATTTTGGTCGACTTTTCTTGTAAAAAAACCATTTCTGTCGGGTTTTCTGGCAGAATAACTTTTGGGCGATTTCCGCTCATTCTTCGGAATAGACCCATAATGGTCATTTCATGGCAAAGGAATGATTTCGTCAAGGATAACTATAGATTCTTTCCAACAGAAGGGTTTTTGCCGATTCTTTCCAACGGAACTATTTCGAACGATTCTTCCCCTATGTAGGAAACACTATAGTTAAAGAATTTTCCATTATGAACGAAAACGATGCGGACTGGGGCCGCCGGCTGTGTGACTGCTATTAAGTCAATTTAAACTGCAGTAATCACTACTGCACCGAATTAGTTAATAAGACCTGTGTAGCCCACCCTCTGGCAAGAATACCGGAAAAGCGTATTTACTTAATGGAAAACAACTCATGGCAAAATTTGTTGAATTTGATGAAGCTTACGTGACTGTGCAATTTCTTCTTCGCCAAATTAAGAAATTTTTCTTTATTAATCGTTGTCGATTAATTCGTACCCAAAAAATTCGCCTACAATATATTCGGCTAACTATATAGCTCTCGACTTCTGTTGTCAATTGTTCTGTCGCTTGCCCAGCTTGATTAGTATATCCACAGTTGCGAAACGAAACAGAAATTCAATTGTGCACAATCGAAAATCCCGGCTGCGGATGCACTGTGAACATCAACGAATACGATTTCTTCATTTCATCCAGTTTGCCAAGATTATTCGATTTAAACGTTTTCCGAAAGGAAGCTACATAATTGACTCCCCTCAAAATATTAAAAGTAGTTTCTTTCAAACAGAAATGTAATAAAATCCAAAGAAATTTCAAACACATCATTGAATTGCTATCCTCGTAATTCAAATTAATAACTGTGAAAATAATTTTTTGACATTTTTCCATTCACAAACAGAATCGTAAACTTTTTAACCAATTATGCGTATGTTAACTATAATTTCAATACCAGTTACTTTTTTTCTCGCAGTGTGTTCCCCAACTATCGCACATTTTCTGCGCCTTTTTTTATCGCATCCCGAAATATTCACAGGAATTCGAGTACATTTAAATCGACTTTTTTTAAATCAAATATACAACATTTATACGTACATATAAAAGAACTTAAAATATCACACTACATTCATGGTATTGTGAAAAATGGATATACAGTAAGGGCTCACTGCACTCAATTATTTGCTGGGGATCTAAAGAAGTATTGATTGCCGGACAAACAGGCTAAATTACAACATTATCTAATGATTTGGTTCCTTCTGGCCAATAGAACGCTGCCACACTTTCTTTTAAAACGTGCTAAAAATACTAGTTGCATACTTTCAGGATTCACTGAATGTAACTAAATGTAACATACTGCAGAGGCTCTCGAAAACCATGCAAATCTGTATAAGGAAATACATACTAACAGTAATAAATATAATAAAACGGCATATGTCCAAATGTTGATGTTTTCCGCAAATGATACAACGACCATGAATTACGAATATTTACTTCTAATATTGGGTCTCTTCACAAAAGGATCAAGATTAACTTATACCTATATATTTACATAAAATATCCAGAGAATATCCTTGACCAATTTATGGCTGATATAAGGCTGTCCTCCTGTACAAAGCAGTAACATCTCTTATCGCGCAAGGGAGTTATCTTCAGAAGATTATGGGATTTAAGGTCCACTGATATACCAGATATCCAGAGGATATCCTTGACCAATTTAAGGCTGATATAAAGCTGTACCCCTGTGCAAAGCTGTAACATCTCTTATCCCGCAAGCTCTATTCGGAGAATTGTGGGATTTAAGATCCAATGATATACCAGTGATGCTGGCCAATGTCTGACGAAATGGCATCGAATTTGGTGGCTATGGAGCGTAGCTTTTTTCTCATGGGGTTTAACTTATTTTTACTTCAAACTCCGAACTGAGAGGTTAAGTAAATAATTGCTCTCAAGGAGCTATTGCTGCCTTTCCAAAACAATTGGACAAGCCCTGTGGGGTTCTGTAGTGACTGATGTCGAGTTGATGATGGTAGACTACAGCTACATCTTCTGGTAGTGCTGGATCCCTTGTAATGGGGCACATTATGATTACTTCTACGATTCTAATCATCACTAATCAAGTCTGAACTTGGCACCTACTAAACTTTTACCATTATTACTAGTTTCATTCTGTGGGATAACAGTTTTGTGCTTGACAATTATTACACAGGATGATAAAAACCCGAACGCAACTTGTGAAAAGATTGGCTTGTCAAAACCGATCCCAGATCCAATCGAACCATAAATGAAATATACATACAAAACCAAGTTTGACTAGGCAATTTGTATAGGAGTCATATCATAATATGGACCTTCAGGGTCGTCTCTGGTTTAACATAATTAGAATTCTATTAAAAACCTTACATTCGTATGGGGGTTATATCAGAACATGCACTCAATTAGGACGACATACAGCCAAGAGTATAAATGCAAAATCTAAAGAAATTCCGACCTCATCTGTAACTCTTTGTTGCCCCCGAATTTTAATTTTTAAATATTTTAACCTCCCGCTTGCGCACTGTCCATGTAGCTACAGATGTTAGATATCGACCATGATAGCCAGCGAGAAACATATCGATCTGGTCTACCCATAGTCGATTAAAAGCGCAGTTGGACGGACTAGTTTAGAAACTGCACAATACTACGTCTGAGTTAAATATTCAATACAAAATGACCTATAGACATAAAAAGTGATCTTAAAGGGTCAACTAATTTCAAACTAGGAATCAGACAAGATGGCAACATATCAATTATCATCCTGATGGAAATTATAAACTATCCATTTACCATTTCAAAAAAAAAAAAAAAAAAAAAAAAAAAATTACGGCCTGCCTATACTGACGATAATGATGTAATTCAGTCCCCTACCGCCATATTTCTGCAGTGCTGTCACGCATAAAGAAGGAATCGTCGAAAATTGTGTTAGCCATAAATACGTTCAAATTCAAGTTATATATCTGAACGAAGAAAGAGTCCTGAACCCTTAAATTTGGCGTCAACTAAAATAGTCGTCTTTTCAGAGTGTAATTTCAGTGTATTTTTATATGTTGCATTTCAAAAATTGTTTTGGAATATATTTTACACACAAAAACCGATTGCACATGAAAGAAGAGTCACACTAAGCCTAACATTTGGCGTGAACTGAAATAATTGCGTTTTTGAAGTATTTGAAGTATACTTTGAGGATTTTTTTTAATGTATGTGACCACGCTATAGTATTCCTTGTATTTTGTATTTAATTCATTTGCAAGTATTCGATAAACATTTTACTCAAAAAATTAAGTCCTCCGTCTAGGAGTAGACTAGAAGTAGATGATGAAATAGCAACGCATCTTAATGATTACTTCTCTGATGTTGTCCAGAGAGTTCGAAGAAGAATAGTAAGCTATACTGTTGGTGACGAAAATATGTTCAGAACTTTAATACCAGTTAGAACAGTTTTTGATCTTGAATGAACGAATAATTTTCAAATAGAGAGGGTTATGGACTATTTGAAATTAAATAAGTCCCCGGGCTATGACAGAATTTCATCTAACATGTTGTTAACTAGGAAATCATTGATTGCAAAACTTCTTACAAATATTTATAATAAAATGATTGAAGGATCCTCTTATCCTGACGTATTAAAGGTGCACAAAATATGTCCTATTCCCAAGTTTTCCAATGCACGAACGGCTGATAACTTTCGACCAATATTGCCAGTTATTGATACGATTTTTGAGAAGCTTATATTTAAACAAGTCACAGCTTACCTTGATGAAAATAAAATTGTCTTTGAAAGGCAATATGGGTTTAGAAAGGGTACAGGTACTGGAGATGCAGTTGTTAATGTTGTAGATTGTATTTGTAGTGATTTGAATGCGGGATACAGAGGTGTTGCCGGTGTGTTTTATGATTTGTCAAAAGCTTTTGATCTAGTTGATCATGATATATTGATAAGAAAACCTGGAATTTTCGGATTTTCTCGAGAAACACAGCAATTGTTTCAGAACCATTTAAAAAATAGGCAGCATTTCGTGCAGGTTCGACAGAGTCAAAGCAATAAACATGTTGTAATATGTGGTGTTCCGCAAGGTAGTGTACTAGAGCCATTATTATTTAAATTATATATTGATGACTTGTCAAAATTAGATTTTAAAGGCAAATTATACATGTTTGCAGACGAAATATGTTTACTTTATAATTATAATTATCCTTTAGTACTACAAACACAAATAGAATGTGATGCTGTGATTTTATGTTAATATCTAAAGGTGAATAAACTAGTTTTGAATGCAAGCAAAACTAAAGTCGTGAGATTTGGACCAAAACTTTCTACTAATGATACAAATATGATCGTAGTTGCTGGTGGTACCGTGATAGAAGAATCAGAAAGCGTGTGTTATTTAGGAGTGTGTGGGCTAAACACATCATGGACTTAAAGTCCAAAATATCGTCAGGATCTGGAATTTTGTACAAATTTAAGAACAAATTAAATGTAAAGCTAAAGCTAATGTTATATCAGTCTCTGATACATTCTCATTTGACGTATCTTCCCTTCGTGTATGCATGTAAGTCTACCAACTGTCTGAAAGCTCTACAATCGGCACAGAATAAATCTTTAAAAACTGTTTTTAGTCTACCTATGAGATTCAGTGTAACTTCTTTATATAAAAATTATGCCACAAATGTCTTACCTGTTAAGGGCTTATACAAACAACAACTTCTGCTCTATGTCTACAAATCAATAAATGGAATTGGAGTCTTTACAACATCCTTTCATAGAAATATATCATGCAACCAAAGATCAACCCACCAAGCAATGCATTTAAAAGTCGTGTTTTGTCGGTTAGAGTTGATAAAGCAACGTGTTACATTTGCTGCACCATTTGAATACAATCAATTGCCAGTATACTTGAAAGAAACTACACTTTTATCAGTTTTTAAAGCCCAATTAAAAAAATATTTGATAGCTAATTTGGAAATGCTTCTAACATAGTTATTTTTATCTCTCCTGTTATTAAATATTTTAATGTTAATATTTATTATGGTAGTATTACATGAATGGTTTTAGTTGCCATATTAGCCTCTATAAAGCCAATCTGGCGCTGAGGCAATATTATAAAAAAATTATAGTTATTTTATCAAACTGTAATAAATAATTTATTTAAAAAAAAGAATAGTAATATTATAGAGTATACTTTAAGGGTATTTTTTGTGTATGTGTTACTATGTTACACATTTCTCTCCTTGTATTTTGCACTTAATTTATTTTCGTGTATTCGATAAATATTTTGTATACGAAAACGAATTTCACGTACATATCAGTATGCCTTGAAGGGGAAAACGTTTTGAACGGTTATATTGTAAATAGAGTATCTGCGCCTCCAATGGCTTAATTTCATCTGAAACAGAATCATGGTGTTGCACACAAAGATCCCCCACTGTAAACATATCTTCTCACACAGCATTGAAAGTATCATTCTGAATATTGTTCTTCCGTGTTAGAGTCTGTGTGTGATTGTTGCAACATACAAACTTCAACCAGCAACAACACACACCCAAATGCAGTTGGACTTTTTATTTTATTGCTACAGCCCAAAGTGGCGGTGGCTATGGCAGAGTGCAGGCGTTAGCGATGGTGGCAGTGTTGGCCGCAGGAGCATGGTGATTTCTGATGTCTGCGCTGGGGGCCAAATAGCGGCGTCAACAATGGTAATGATGAGGTGATGGTGTTGGTATTGGCCATGATAGTGATGCTTCCAGTATTGCAGCAACACACAATTTTAGCTTTTGGCAACATTTACGCTTTTACCTTTCTTTTGGTGGATCGGGGGTGGCCGAGTGCAAGTGTAGCTGGGTGTATGATGGGCAAAGATGGCTACAGCAGCAGCAGCAGCACGTCGTGCTTTATATCTATCTGGCCAGTTGCGGCAGTGAATGGCTGATTCCTTTTTGCTTGCACTTTTTTCCATTTGCTACATTTATCATACGCCATAATATCATGAATAATTCATACAAATTACAGAACTTCAACCAATATGCATTTGCAAGCTGCTGATGATAATGGTGAAGCGCTCAATGCTGTTGCTCCGTCATTGCACAACGAATTTCTATCATTTCCCCCCAGTTTGCCCAGCCGTCTTTACATATTCGATGTTGATGTTGGCCATAAAGTTGCTCTGGAAAGTGCCAAATGGCAGCGGATATATGCAGCCTTGCACCGCACACATCACTAACTAACCAAAAAGGTCCTGGTCCTGCCTGCAAGCATCACTACTATACACAAGATCCTGCGTTTTACTTCTCCGCATGTCCATCATTGTCTGACTGTCCGTCCGTGTGTTTCTCGGTCTGCAAATGTTTGTAATTATGTGTCAAGTTTTTGTAAAATACAAAAAAAAAGAACAGAGAAAAGCAACGAAAAATTTATAAAAATAAAGTTTTTATTGTTATGAAACCTCAGGAAAAAAACCGCAGATTTTTTGTTGTCATTGGCGGCGTTGTTGTCGGTCTGTAATTCATAGAATGTGCACTTGCAATGGTAATGATGTGATGAACAACCATGGAGAAATGACGAGGCTTGTCAGGACAGAGGGCAGTGCGAAGGGAGAAATCACAGCAAAGTAAATTGAGCGCATAATTTCATGATTCATTAAAATTTTATTCAACAAAAATCATTTTTTTTCGTTAACGACTCTAAACCGCAGAGTATAATTTAAATAAATTATGGTCTGGATAGTTTATTGTGATTAAAAGCGATCTATGCCTGCTACATAGCGGCCAGAGATCTTTCACTTTGAGTGATTAAGTTTAATACGGCTATTTTTAGGCGAAAAATATAATGTGACCATTAAGACTTAAAATTTAAACGCATACTTTCTGGCGAAAAGCACTATGGTTTCGCCATAACCGAAGCTAGAATCTCAGCGAAACTGATACCGCAATTCAAATAGACAGTGAAAGCATAGCGGTTATGTCGTCCAAACTGAGACCGTTGCCAAAGCTAAGCGATGAGCATTTTCCCTGATCAATAGTGAGAAAAGCCTAAGCCAAAAAGAGCCTTGAGTCCAGCTTAAATCAGACAGTCTTCTTAGCTCGAAACTAACCATCACGATGATGAGTTTCATCAAAACAGAATACTGCTTCACCGCTTTTTCACCCCAAAATTCAGCTGTTATCTATCCTCAATTATGACCAATCCCTCAATTATGACCAATAGACGCAATGTCGATACGTTTGTCCCTAGTAAGGTCATTATATCAGCCATGTTGTTACTGTTTTCTCATCTAATTTGAAATCCTTATTTCAGCTATACTGATGCCTTCCTCTCAACTAAACTGATACAGTTATCATAGCTAAATTGAGATAGTTGCCCCATCTATACTGATACTGTTGCTAAAACTGAATTGAAACCGTTTTCCCAGCTGAAATGCGGTCGTTGCCCCAACTAAACTGAAACTATTGTACCAACGAAGCTGAGAATTTGTTATGGCGATATCGATACAATAATCTCACCAAAATGGGGGCTGTTATCTCGACTAAATTGAGACAATTGTCTCAGTTAGCCTGAAATCGTTATCTCATCTTAACTGACATCGTTATCTCAGCTTCATTGGACCCGTTGTCTCAGCGAAATCAAAGCAGCTAAGCTTCTAGCATAGCCCAGGCAGCTCCGAATGTTGTTTCACCTCAAGTGCGACCGTTAACTCACATTAATTGAGATCGTTGTCCAATGTATTATTCCACAGTCAACCGTTGTGTCATCGTACTTTCCGCGGCATTCTCTGATGGTAAGTATATTATCATTTCACAATCTAGGACGACCTTATACGATGCACTCCACTGGAAACTTCTCATCATTCTTGCAAGGACTCGCGGGATACCATATCAACTTCCCATGAGATAACCTATTCGCAACAGAACATCCAAGATAATCAGGTAGCATCAAGCGGCATAATTCGGTTGACGAACTTCAGCTACCGGACCCTAAAGAGTTTGTAGTTCTTTTGAAAATTATCGCTTACAAATTTGAATTTTGAGTAAACGCTGATAAGCACACTGTGGTTAAAAATTCTAATGCATGCATTAGACGTAATTATAACAGCAGGTATTTGCTCTGGACCGCGGTAACATTTCTATACCTGCCACTTGAAAGACGCTAAAATGCCAAAAAATTTAAATGTATGTATATGGAAAGGGTACAGGCGAACTTTGTTTACATTTCCGACTACTTTTATAATCTTGTAGAATTTTGTTAGGTTTGTCATAATTAGAATCTTGAAAAATTTACACTTTATTATGTGAGTTCAATCCCTGAAAGCAGCAACTACATACATAGGATCCTCAAAGTATGCTACAATTGCGGCAACATTAATTATAAAGAACAGTCCCACTACCATTTTAATGAAAATTTGCAATGTAGTTACTCTTTTACAATCTTCTAAATGTCCGCAATAATTAAAATTCCGAAAAAAGGGTACATTTTAATTCTAAAAACTCTTAAAAGAAAAAAATCTCAACATACATTTAAAACCATAACTTTCCGCCCACAAACGAATGAAGCTCAGAAACAAAACATGTTAATGACAACCAACGCTAAAACAATAATAACAAAATGAGAATGAGCGGGGAAAAGAAAATAATCAGAGTAATGATTACACGAAAAAAAATGTTACAGAATGTTAATTCTGATTTAATGTCACCTAATATACATACTTAGCTCACATTTCTCCTTATAGTTGTTCGACTCTATGAGGAAAATCAAAAACGCGAAACGGCAAACAACAAACACATGAAGTCTACTTTCAGGAGACCAGCAAGGATATTGGGGCGTACATTTGAGAGTGAGCATTATGGGTTAATATTAGGCTGAGACAAGGATCAAAATCACAACAAACCCACTAAATGGTAATAAAAGTGTGAAGAAAAAACTTATTGTCTCAGACATTCACACAAATACAAACACCAAGAACTTGGATGAAATCTCTGTTTGACGACACTGAGCTACATAACTGACACACGTTTTGTATTGCCTTACTACTGTGATCCCTGTGTCATTACGGTGTGAGACAAGAGCAGCAAGGCGACCATGTCAGCATCACATTTAAGAGTAGAAAACTCACAGCATCATCGTCATCATCAGCGTTATGATGACATTCACGCGACACTTGGTACTAACACATACACATTCACACTTGTGTGTGCACTACTGGCAAAGTTGTACACACAGACACAAAGGCGCGACATAAAGTCGCATTTTGTTACGCGCGTTTTCTGCGCTCTGTCTCTGTGTATACATGGAGTCTGTGTACGGGTGTATGTGTGTATCCTTGATGGTGTAAGGGATGTTCTATTGTTGCCTCTGTCACAGCCAAAGTTGCCACTTTGCTGCTGACATTGTCTACCAGTTACAAGTTTTTTTCAGAGGGTTTCATATTCTCTTTGGTGCGGAATTTATTGTAGCACCACACTACACACCATTTCATAGCCAATGTGACACTTTTTCCATTTCTAGCGCGTTTCAGCTTTTTTTGGGTTCCATACGGATATAAATGCTAATTGCTGCTTTCTGTGCGTGTTCAGCTTCTGGCACCACTGATTAAATACGAAAAAAATCTTTGGCTCGGTTAACTCGATGACTCCAGCAATCGCTTCACTTTGTTTTTTCTCTTTTTTGCGTTTTTTCGATTTTCTTTTTTTTTTATTTAGGTGAATATTACGTTGTCCTTATTCGGATTTTTATTTTAGTGTTTCACAATTGAAATAAAATGTTATTTGCATTTTCTTCTGTCGAATACTTTTTTTGTGTTTTTTCTTGCTATTTTTCCTTTGATATGCGAACAGCAATATTTTTCGCTGAATTTGCAAATTTTATTATTTCGCGAAGCAGAGAATTTGCACGTGGAGGAGGAGAGAAACTCTGGCTGACAGATACTCTGATTTAGGATGGTTTACTGGAGAAGCTTTTGCGTGTTACTTTCTTTATATATGTATTTTGTATGAAAGTAGCTGTTCGCCAGCCCTTCTTTCCACCAGTCTTATCGCTTTTAATTTATTGAAAATTTTCTCCCATCATCATTGAACTTTCGATCATATTTCCAGTACTAACTGAGACCGTTGCTAATGCTGAGCAATGAACAGTTTCCCTGATCAATAGTGAGAGAAGCGTAAGCCAAAAATAGCCTTGAATCAGCTCGAAAATGACCATCATGATGGAGAGTTTCAACAGCAGCAGATCTGCCTCATATTACACTGAACGCTTTCTAATCGCTGAACTATGACAGCTAAATTGCGACCTTAATAAACCGCCTTATTTGTTGCAACAAAACGGCGGAGAAGAAGAGAAGCTCTATCTGACAGCTAGTCTGATTTAAGATGCTTTACTGGAAAAGTTCTTGCGTGTTACTGTCTTTATATATGTATTTTGTATGAAACTAGCTGTTCGCCAGCCATTTCGTATGACCCTGCTTTTAATTTATTGAAATGTCTCTCCCATCATCATAATGAACTTTCGGTCATGTTTCCAGTACAGTCGAGTCTGCTAATGTTCACGCATTCAGTGGTACAAGCAGATTGGCGGTCACTCCTTTGACCAGAATGTTAATACGGTTTTTGTCACCTTTCCAATTTCAAGCAAGTCCAACGTCGTTAATTTTTTTGTGGGGAAGAGATTTTGTTTTCCAAAAATGAACGACCTGGATCTTCCTCCATCCATTAAGTCGCCAAAAACAAAAGGTCCTGATCATTTAAAAAGCCCGCTAAAAAGGTGTGTTCCTTTTGTCGGCAAGCCGGCACAACTCTTTTTTATACTGCTGCGGAGTTTGAGCGCAATCTATCTATCAATGTTTTACATTGTTCAATTTTACCAATTCACGTCAAGTGAGTTTTGTGATTTTTACAATGGATGGAAATTTCAAATAAAGAATTTCTCTCAAATTTTGTATTGCAGTTGGAATTTTGTGTGTTAAAACACTTAAAATATTAAAGAAAGCTTATGGTTAACATACTTTATAAAAAACGCAGGCACATGAGTGCCTCAAAAGCGGTCGACATTTGGTGGAATATTTGCTCCGCTCCAGTCCACCATTAACGTCCTTAACTGAAGTTAATAAAGGTACGATGAAAGAAATGACTGAAAATCATCATTTACATTTGAAAGAGACAGCCACTGAACTTCATATTTCACGAATAAATTCGCATCATTTTACTCGATTATTCAAGTATGAAACGCATTACCGCCCTACTTGTTCCGAAAGCTGTGTATTTTCTACCAAAACCCAATCGCATAAAGCCTGCTGAAGACATGTCAGAATCCAGCAACAACGTAGAAATTATTCCAAAGAACAGTATTTTGATAGGCTTTACAAATGTTATATGAGTTTCTTGGGAAGATCTTTTACATTACACCGATGAAATCAAGTCGTTGTAACCGACAAACGTTATAAGAATATTAAGCATTTTTAGCATTTTTGTTTTTTTTCCCGATGTGAAAACTTAATATTTATTAACATGTGTTTAAAATTGTTGTTCATTAATAACTTAAATTAGTTAGTTATATTAATTCTGATTAAAAGAAGAAAATTATCTTAAACATAATCCAAAGAGTTTGCATTGCTATAGAGGGTCTGGCGAAAAGGTCGTGAAAATGTATCAAAAATAACACCATCCCTCCTATAACAAGCCCATGTTAAATTCATCAATGATTAACCATTTTTCCACCACTGCTAGACCATCATCGGGTCTTTTTAATTTCTCTGGATGCTCTTCTTTTTACTGGACGGGACATTAATTGCAGAATTTGCCATGAAAAATACGCAACAAGCTTTGGAATGGTCTCTTTCAACTGAGCCGAAACTGGAAAATCCACATCTAAGTCGATCAAAAGTCAAGCCTGGTTTATTTGGTTATCTCCTCGTTGTAAACTCGAAGTACTTGCAAGAAGGCCAGGCGGTAAATAAAGAAAGTAATCTGGGCTTTATATGGCTTTGAAGAGACCAAATTCGTCGAAATAGTCTAGATTTGTGGTAAGAAAACTTATGGATTTTTTGATCATGATGATGATGATAAACGAATTTCTGCCCAAAAAATTAACAAATATCATCGAACTGATTTTTTTCTCTTTCCAAAACTTAAATTACCACTTTGAGGCAATCGTTTTCAATTAATAGAAGACACAAAAGAGAATTTGCCTCAAAAATTAGTCTTTCTGGAAATACGTTTGTGATTGCGTTGTTCATTGGCATACCTGCATTATTTCAGAAGGTGCCTATTTTGAAGGCGTTGCAATAACTTTAAATGAACAATAAATATTTTGTGATTTATTGATTTATTTTTGATCAATTTGATCAAAGAGGAAACTATTTGTGATGGAAATATTAATATTAGTGTGAAGATAATTTGGTGCGTATTTGTTATATTATAGAGTTGTTGATATTCCAACTCCAAGGCACTTTCACTGAGATGATTAGTATAATTTGTACTGTTTGTATTTGTTTGCATTTGTTTATATTTGTTTGTATTTGTTTGCATTTGTTTGCATTTGTACTGTTCTCCCAGAGATAACTCTTTCAGCAAAACATACAGAAATACTTCGCAGTAAATTGCTTTTCATTACTTCCACAAAACGTGTGAGATTGCAACATTCATAATATATTCAGTAGACTTTGCCAAAATATTAAAAGCATATAAGGGCACAACCTAAAAAAAATACCTAAATTCCATTCATGGGCATTTTATCCTCAAAATGTGGAGTAATTCATCCGAGAGATCTTTTCCTTTTAAGCATTTTTTAACAAAACTCACCATATTTCATTTTTTAATTCTTTTTTTAGTATGAGATTATCATAGCAGGAAGTCTTCTTATAACTTATTTTTTCCGAAAACCTCAAACTTTTATCTCATATAAAAAAAAAAAACTGTAAAAAAGCATTACAAATTCATTTCATAAGAACATCACTCATCTCATATTAAGTCTATAGGCAAAACAGTATAAGGATATGCTGAGAACTCAAGTCGCTAATGTTTACTTTTTAACTGAACATGTTAGGCTTTGTCAGTTTCAAAGCGCACAACACGTTTCAGAATAAGTTATCCGATATTTTTACAATATTATCTCAAAATAGTTTTAAGTTCCTCTTTAACTTTCTTGAAATTATTTCTTGTATCCCCAATTACGAATACAAATATAAAATTGATTTTTCACGAATAACATATTTCAACAGCTAAGATCCTTTATACCTTGCTTTGGTTTGTAACAACCTATTTTAATTTCACTTCATATCCCAGGACATGCATATTCTCCATAGTACTTGCAGCTAAGTAAAACTTGGTTATTTTCCTAGATCACGTATTTAATATAGAATTCAAAGCATACTTCAGTGTTTCACCCACACAATCCCCAGTGTTCTGCCCACAACTCCATATTTCCCTTAAATAGTTTACCTAAAAGTATGCAACACTATTTGGTGATTAATGATATACGACATTAACCTCACTTATCAATGTCATTTCAAACTAACTGCAACTAAGCGTCCTCCTGTCAAAGAAAGCCCCCCATTCCTCTTTCCCTCTCTCTCTCTCTCTCTCTATCTGTCCCTCTCTCTAACCAATACATAAATTTTTCTATGCACACATTGAAAAGTGCGCTTACCAACATATACACCCTCTTGTCCTCAATCGCATAGGAATGCACTTATTTACAACATTTTAGCATTTTTCTACATAATCATCAGTCATTTTAAAAGAATTTTACAGAACATTTATAAAAATAAACATACTTTGAGGGGAACTAAAATGGCACACAAGCCAACCGATTGCAAGGAGTTTGAATGCTGGGAAAAGTGAAAGCTCCAAACGCACCCAGTATTGCTTCTAGAATCATCTCGAAAAAGGAGGGTTTGGAAACTTTGCTCCAACTCTCTGCTAGTTTACTTGTTTGCCATCGCACTGGATCCTTATAAATTTTAGATATTTTCAAAGTCATCGCTGCTAACCGATATGAATCTCATATCAGGCATACGAGCATATCCTGGAGCCCTTTGTGTGTGGTAAGTGCAATAGGAGATGGGGAGGGGGGCTAAATGCTATATAGTGGTTAGGGAAAAGTTCGTTTATTGCAGTACTTGCGATAAGTTTGCTTAGTTTTCATCATACTGTTGGTTTTATTCTTTTGTGGCTTGATGGCGGTTTTGTCAATATAAACAATATTCTGTTCGTTCGTATGATGATGATGATGATGATGAGAATTTTCATGCTCCGATATATCAGAGATTACTCTAGAACGAAAAACTACAAATTCCACAAAGTGCATGCAAATGATGAATTATAATTTGTTTTTGTTAACATGAGGTTTATTTAGTATGAGCTTTTTGGGAACTAAGCACTTTTGAGTGATAGATACGAATTGGTTGTTATGCCAGCACACAACAATCGAAAGAAATCTGAGAAATGTTTGCGTTACATTAAAATAAATCGTAAAATTACAGCACGGATTAAAGTTACGCATAGATTAGTTGTTGTTTGCATCCTTTTTCGAGATCACTTTTAATTTGTTAAATTATCTTGAGCATTTTCATTGAACTCTTTTGATTATCACTTTTATTGCGTGAGAATATTTTAAGGGCATATTTTAGTCTGTAAAGCGACAATCGCATTCCATTATTTTTGCATGACGTTGAAAGTTTTATTTAATATAATTAGCATGCGATAGGCACCGTGTTGTTGAATTCTTCTTTTAAAAGCAATTCCATTATGCCTCTTTTAAAGAGACCTTTGTCCCTATTGGCCAAAAAACTGGAATAGTCGATTTTCAGCATCTTCTCTTGAGGCAAATTATTTGTTCATGATAATTTTCGCTTAACGTTTTGGTAAGTGACACACTTCTCATCACCAGTCACCATCCGATTCAGAGATGGGTTGATTTTGTTGCGAATCCGAAGGGATTCGCAAGTGGAAATTCAGTCCAAGAGCTATTTTCGGTTAACTCGTGCAGCGCCCACACATTAAACTTCTTTTTATATTCAGCCTCTTTCAAATGATTCCAAACGAGTTGTTGTGCAAAGTTTAGCTCCCGGGAAATCAAAACAATGTTTACAAGGCGACTTGACGATTTCCATTATTATGTCGATATTTTTTTTTTGGAGTTTGGAGCATTTCTGACATCAAAATTACCGGAATGTACTCGATGAAACCAAAATTGCGCAAGATTGGCTGTTACAGGATCAGGATCAGGATTGTGTTTTCGACTTTGTCAAAGATAAAGGATGTACACCAGCGCATTTATTTTCGCTGGTGTACATCCTTGACACACGCCAAGCAACAACAAAACTGTGCGATTAGTTGTTTGACCACAAAATCTTACACAGCGTCATCTAACATAATCCGATCGCACTTATAGGCCACTAAAATCATTTATTAAAATAATTTTATTACGCCTTATATTTTATAGCAATTCACGCGCCACCTACAGTACATTTATTGTATCATCGTATAAACAAACCCAAAGATGTAAAAACCAACTTGCTAGCATTTCTACAGATAAAAGAAGGATAAAGCAATTCCAATAATAACTGAGTCAACATGTTTGAATTATATAGGGTTATCCACTTTTCGGCCTTTGACGTAGCACCACAAAAAAGTCTAATGACGTCAAATCACATGATCTTGGTGGCCAATCGATGTCGCGAAAATGTGGAATTACGCTTGCTGGGAACTTCTCATGCAATAAAGCCAATATCGGTTGTGTTGAATCACGTTTGAATCATCACTTTTGTAATAAATGTTGACTATTTTTACGGATTCTTCGGTTGTTAACGATCCATACTCACATATGGCAATCCTTTCACTAAATTATGCTTCAGATGACAGGAATTTGACAGCCAACAGACGTGCCAGACAGGCGGTTTTGAAACTACTAAATGGACAACCCTGTACTAATCAGAAAAATTGAAATCGGTGCCATGTTTTGAAGTAGTTTCACTACTTGTCACTGGAATTTGGACAAACGCACGTCTACCAGAAGCGCTTATTAATTAATACGATAATCCTTCAGCAAGTAGGAATTAAATGTATGGAAACAAATTATTGGACGAGGTTTAACATTGGAGTATTCGACACAAAATTATTATATGAAATATCTGTGGAAAATCAGACTATGGAGCCATCTCTACAGCCATATTCGGCTAAAACGTTTAAAGCCTTGGCGGAGTTGAGAATTCCTTTATGGAATTGCACTGACCGACAAAGATCTTACTAAGCTAGTTCACAGCAAAATCGGCCTTCAACAATCTGCTCAACAAACTAAGGTAGAAGAATAATTAAATATAAATAATTAAATGGAATATAAATCAAATATAAATGATAAATTTGTTGAACAGAGTGAACTGAGCACACGTAATGCCGCTCTCTGTTGAAAATATCCAAATACACTTGGTTGTACTTGAACGCTTTTAAATTGTATTAAAATCACTCAGAATAATAGGAAAGTGTAGACAAATTAGGAAAACTCCAATAACAATGGATATAACTTCATTTTTGAGAGTTTCTACGAGGTTGGGACAAGGTGTTGCCTTTCACAAGGAGCCAAAATTCCAAAATCACGAAAATAAAAAAATCGCTAAAATACAAATGTGTCCGTAGTCCGGAAATAAGCCGTCCAAAACACAATCTAATAAAATTTTGAACTTTAAATAGAGACTTATGTGTTGCAAGTAGCATCGTTTATTGTAGAAAAGACCCGGAAACAGTAAATCGCATTGGAATGTTTTTACACCAAAAATTTCATTCAAACAGAGCAAAATATAGTAGAAGAACATGAAAAAATTAGGAAATCTCGGAAACAAACTGTTCAATCAAATATAACTTCATTTTTTAGAGATTCTCGGTGTTTTTCAAACAACAAAGATAAAATACGAATTTGTTCATAACTCAGAAAGGAAGTATCCGAACACCAAAACAATGAAATTTTGTACTTCAAATGAAGTTTTAGGTATACGAGTATTCCTGTATATACTTTTTATATGTATATTTTTTAACATAACCTCCTTTTAGCTCAGTAGATTGACAATATTTCAACAGAGAAAAAATTTAAAACAAAAAATTAGTTCAAACAAAAAATATTTGAAACAACAAAAATTCTACTTATAAAATTTATCTTAAAATTAAAGGATTTTCACTATTTGACGATTCATTTCAGAAATTCGATCGCATTTCATTTGCAGTGCTTTTTTATTTTACAAAATTTTTTTCAATTTAACAGGGAGCCTTGTTTGAGGTTTTGAAAAGAAATTTACCACTATGCGAATGATATTATTTTATCGCAAGCACTTAGAAACCGTCAAGGATGAAGTAATTTTCATGTTTGGATACTCTGTTTCCGAAGTATGGAGGTTTTGCTAATTTTTCATTGTTATTATAATTCCATATCTCAAATTATTAGCCCCTACAGATGTACGCGTTGAGGTTAAAAGTTCATTGAAACATTAAGATTATTCAAGTGTAATCATTGCAGAAATTATCTTGAATGAACAGTAGACATTCAACAGTAATTTTTTCAGAAAAAGTGTACTACAGTATTTGACAAGATTGAAGCGACGTAAAATATCTATTTTTATCTACATTTGTGTCTATGGCTCTTCGAATTTTCGAATTCATATTCTAATTTTCACAGAAAAAAAAATACTTATTGCAGGTTTATTATATATAATTGAGGGTATTTTAATACGAATATTTTCATACAAAAAAAAAACAAAAACTTTTAATTTTTTCAATGCAACTCTCAATGGGGAGAAATAGAGTTGACCAATAAATGCAATACTCGTACACCGACGTTATTCATAAAAGTCGCGAACACCAGTGTCCTTGTTCATATGACTGTATTGCAGCTATAAAAACGTGATGTTATAAGGTGTTCCTTTAAATTAATAACGTAATTTCGAACCTTATAAATATTAAATTTTGTAATTTGCACTTATCAAATTTGTGTCATCAAAAAACTTAATTAAATCATAAAATTATTTTTTAATATTTGACATGTCAAAAACACTGCTTGAATTCTACATGCCATTTACGTTCTTCTACACACAAAAAACAATGAAACGTTTAAACAATCGGGTAAAGAAATATAATCATCACAGCAAAAGCCAATAACTCTTTAAGAAAAGAGTAGATGTACCGCGCCAAAACTGTGAAAAATATCAGGTGTGTGCAGTAAACGAACATACCAACTTAGGGTGGGCAAAATCAACCAAGTTAATCTTTCTCAAACTTCTGGTAATTTCGCTACACGAGTAATAAGCTACTCATCATATCATCTTGATAAACGTAGTTGCCGTATTCACTCCCTGTTTCATCATCATCCTCGTCATTGCAATCTCTTTCGTATCTTTATTGTTATGTATTATTATTATTAACATCATCTGCTGATAAATTATATATAAATGTACACGTCCACAGACAGAGAGACTAACACCCTCCAAGGCATTCGAATACTTTTACAATAGTTCAAATGAGGCAGCATTTATTGTCTTGCCCCTAGCCCGCCTTTGGACCATCATTAGTGCTTACATTGCAGCCCCCGCAGCCACAAATCTGGCCATGCGCAATTTCGTTATTTCCGTTTCCTTTTTTTTTATTTTTGACAAGTTAAGTTCTTTCACTTGGTAGCAACAACTTTGAAGAAAAAAAAAACATTTCTCATATTTATTTTTTCCACGTGGTAATAACAATAATTAGCCTAAATTGCTTTTTGAATAGGCTGTAACAGCCACGGCAACAACAAAGACAACACCGAACAGTGGCAACATCAAATGGTACTTTGTCTCAGGTTCCGGGATGGACAGCGGTGCGCGAAAGAATAGCAAACAAGAAGCGGATGTTGGCAATTGTAAAACAATGACTACTATTCTTAGTTATGGAAACCAAGAGTTTTGACAAAAACATAGTAACAGAAGTAATAACGGTATTTATTGGCACTACATTGGCACTCTTCATGATGTTGAAGAGAAAAAATACACTTTTCACAAGAGTGAAAAAATTCATAAAAATTCTAATCGATTGGCTGCGATGTTAACAGAGAGCATAACAGAAACGAAATTAAGTTCGAATGTATTTTTAATTTGTTTCAATTTCTCGAATCTAAAGCAAAAATATACAATTTCGTAAACGGAATCTAAATTTTATTGAATTCTGTTTCATGCAACCAAAACGAAACAATTTTTATTCTTATTCTTACACCCAAAACGAAATTAAAAACTATTTTAGTCCTGATTTGATTTACGTAATATTTTGAACATTTTCAATTCGATTGACATTTTTAGGTAACTGTGTACTTTTCTGAGAGCCTGGATTTGTAAATTCAGAAAATGAATTACTTGAAGCATTTGTAGAACCATTTCTTAGTTTGAAGTCAGGCCTTCTTTTTCGTCAAGAAACGAAACTTCATATAGTTTTAATTCTGGTTCAGAAGAAGATACAAAATTGCATAAAAGTTACATTCTCGTTTCAGGTTCTCGAATAAAAATATCCGTTTCATTATGTTTCGATAAAGAAACACATCCAATGTAGATTTGTAATTTCGTTTCAATATATTGAGTGAGTTGTTATTTCGAACATGAATCCAGAACAAATTTCTATTGTACGTTAAGTAACTTTACATACACTTTACATACCAAAACGAAGTTAAACTTTAGTAGATTGTGAATACTAATGAACTAAAAATGCTTAATTTTTATTCTTGTTGCCGGAAAATGCATTTGAACGAAATTAAGTAACGATCAAAACAGTCGACTTCCCCAGATCTACTGGCTGCGAGAAAGGATAAGAGCGTAAATAAAGCCGGAAGGGTAATGGGAAAAAATTGTTGTTATGATCTTTATATAATTCATATTGACTACCTTCATTCAGAATGCAAACGATTAATAGCGAATTCTGTGCTGCCTTACTAGACTAGTGGAAAAACAGTTTAAAGAAAAAAATATGCCTACATAGCGATAAAGCTTCGATTTACAAACCCAACGACTTTTCCCTTTTCTCAAATTCAACAGGTTTAGGCTCCTGTGAAAATTTCGTATTTCTTAACCCGTATTAATGGTTCGAGGAAAGGGATTTACTAGCAGGCAGTAGAGTTAACCGACGAGCGAGGAATCTATAGTAAAGAGTTGGACAAATCATATTATTTAAAAATGTAGAGAAAAATAGAGATTTTTTTGATTGGGTGTATCGAACAGAACTGAATGAAATAAAAAATATACCTCTCGTATTTATTTTGTACCAATTCAATCGAATGTTTTTGCTGCATCCCATGTGTGACAGCTATTATTACTGTTCAGGATGGTTCTAATTTTATAGTATGTCACACAACGATCTAGTATTAGAAATGCATGTACAGAATCCATAAAACGGAAATTTCCTGCCTCATGATCAACGTGGACCATGCGATTCTACCATTGGATGACGTCCGTAGGTGTTTCTCCAAAAAATTAAAATTAACAATTATTTCCATTCGTAAAATATGCCTTTTAACTAAAGCTACGAAATTAGCTAATAATAAGTTAAATAGAACAGCAAAGCTGAAAAATGTAGTCTTTAGTGCTCCACAAGCTGTAATCGGCAGCAGTAATCATTTCGACGAAAATATCTGTTGATTGTGAAAACAATAGCAATTATATTTGTAGTCCTAGCAATAGTCAATACCTTCAAGGAAAGTCCAATTTAACTATAAAATATAACAAACAGTTGGTGGAATCTGTACAAAATTGGAGTTTGCGCATCTCTAAAGACGACGATTCAATCTCGTTTCTACTATTATGCCTTTTAAATTGATATGAATTATGAGTAAGGCGCCCTTGTGGGTGGGTAAATAAGAGACGAAGATACTGCATTTTTGAGGGATTTGAACAAAACGGAGCCGCGGTTATGAAAACGGAAAACATTCCACAAATCTCTATATATAAAAAATTGCAAAAAATAATAATCTGTTTACAAATCGAACATGAAAATCCTAAAAAGGATTAAATTATTATCAGTAATATGAGGTTACAAAATTTCAGAAAAACGTGCTAAAGTAAAGATACATAAAACACAAAATATGTGCAAAACTCTCTGTATTTCTGGCAGCAACCAAAGTCTCTAATTCTGAGGAATGTGGTGTGTTGAATAACTTAATTTTTGTTTATTAGTTAATTATATTATTATCACAAATATTATCATCTATGCGCAAGTAGCAAATTTCGTATATTTCGAAGGTTTTAACATAATAGCGAATTCTTTAACAACGTTAAATACCCAAAAAGGAAAAATTCTGAGTTAAGTAAAACAATTTCCCTTCCCGTCCTATGAATGAGATATGAGAGAGCTTCTCACATTCAGTGAGCTTATATGCATTTCATTTTTAGACTCAGCCAACGGGACTTACAGTTTAACGACAACTTCGAACGTCTCAGTTTGAGAAGCATTTACAAGACTTGTCAATTACTAGACTACTCGAATTTTTCGTTGGACGCATCGAGATGGCTGGAGGTCAAATAATGATAGGTGGAATTGAATGCGGTGTGAAACCCGGGATCATGCGAACAATAGTCGCTTGTACTAATCATCGCGATATGGTAAGATAGTAAAGGCAGATACATATAGGGACAATATACGTTATATATTAAATCAAGTCAACATTTTCAATCAAATATCATTAAAAGTGGCCACCAAAAAGGACAAAACCCGGTGATGCTAAAATTTTGATGATGTTGTAAAAACTATAAATATCGACTTCCCAGTATGTTTAGCGCCTCCGCTATTTCCATGTGCAACTGAGAAAATTCCAGATGAAATTAAAATTGGAATTTATGTTTTAGAAAATTATAAATGAAATTGAAATTATCCACTTGCAGCTGAGTAAATTCCAGTGAAATTGAGAAATTCTAAATATATTTGGTAAATTTCCAAACGGTAACAGGATTTTTTTGTGTTCATATTCGAGGAAATTCGAAATGAAATTAAGGGTTTTACGTTTAAAATTGAAAAGATATGAAATAAAATTAAGATATCTTCAAAGGAAAGTGAGATAGCATTTACAAAATGCAAAAAACATGAGTTTTTTTTTTTTTTTTTTTTTTGAGAAATTTCAAATTGAGATACAAAAAAAAAATTGAAAAATTTGATTAGATTGGAAAAGCTGAGAAAATATAAAATTAAGATATTTTCAAATAAAATTTTATTACATATAAATATTGATAAATTGAAGCAAATCTGTTTGATTTAAAATCAAGAAAGAAAACAAAAATTTGATTAGTACTTCAACAAATCTAGGCTTTTAATTTTCATTGAGATTTTTAAAATAGCTATCAAAATTTATAGCACATTTGACTATTTGACAAATTACTGTTCTTCGTTTTCAATTTAATTTCAAATACTGGATACGTTCAACGTGTCGCCATATAAACAGGTGGATAGTATAGCATAATCGCAGTATTCCCTCTTCAATTTACATTCAATACGAGTATATTCGTATATGAAAATATAAAATTACGAAATTAAATTATTTTGATAATTAAATTTTAAATTGATAATTAAATTAAATTTTATTTGATAATTTCCTAATTTCATTTAAAATTTTTTACTTTTGTTTCGCCAAATTTTAAATAAAAACTCGGAAACAGAATGCCAACTGCATAAATGGTTGTACTTTTATTTAGTGTGTCTAAGGGGTATAGACATAGTAATACGAGTATCTTACCATGTAGACAAAAAATATTACAAAATAATCGCTAAATTAAGAGATCACTAAATGGTAAGTAGGAAACGTAGCGTCCAATCTTCAAAGTGATTTAATATTGTTCACAAAATTCAGCTTTATTTCATTTTACGCCGTAATGTTAAGGACAATTTATATAAAATCACTAAAATATTTAAGGTTTTATATAACAAATAATATGCACAATTCCCTGTCAGGTATTATTTTATTCAAATAGGTTAGAAACAAGCGAAATCCAAAATATTTTGGCAATTAGACAAGCCATTTCTGAGTTATATAGACATTTGTATTTTAGCGACTTGTTTTATTTAAGAGGGTTTTTTTCTTAAATTTTGTTACGTATACTACAGACGTTACATTTAAAAGTTTTCTACTGAGGTCCAAGATTGTTTATTTATTTATTTTTGACTTGTAATTTAAAGCCATCCGGCCAATTATAAGTAGATTACAATATGCAACAATTCATATATTAGTTTAATTTGCTCAATATTATAAGTTTACAAAAAACACGTAAAAAAATTAAATATAATATTTACAAACATATAATATGATTTTAAAGAAAGTATGATTATTAAAGACAAAAAAAAAGTATGAAAAAAGACTAGTTCAAAAGCTAGAAGTTAATCGGTATATAATCTTGAAATATAAGATAATCGGTATGTAATAAAGGCTGCTCACAATTTAATTGAAAACAAAATTTTACAATAAAATCTGAAAGTGTTGTAGAATGCGCCTTTCGTAAGAATCAGAACATAATTTAATACCGTTTAGATAGCTTGGTAGTAAATTGTAAATTCGGGCCACTCTTACTACAAAAGCACGACCCATGAGTGTGGTTATTTTAGGAATAAGAAGCTGCTTATTGCGAGTGGAATGTGAAAAATTAAATGTATTAAAAAGAAATTGAGGACAACACAGTCGAACAACTTTATAAAATAACAACAAAGACCTCAAATCGATATAATTTTTAAAACTATAGTCTAAGAAACGCTTAACATACGAACACGACGCCTCAGTGAATACAAACATCTCATAAGTCTATTAAACGCCATCTGAAGTTTCCTTATATTTTGTTTATTAGTGCCACTATATGGCTCTATACAATATATAATACTAGGCATGATATAAGCATGAACAAATTTCTCTTTAATCGATCTAGGCAACACTAAATCCGTGTTATAAAAATTTCGAAGTGAATAATTTAAACGGCGGACTACATCATCCACATGATAGTTAAAACTTAGTTTGTTATCCAAAATTATTGCCAAACAATGTATACTGTGGCCCACTTTAATACATATGCCACGATAAGATAAACTCAGGTTCAAATCATGATTAGAAAAAAGCATAGCTTTTGTTTTTGGAACGTCCATTGATAGTATATTCTCCGTTATCCATGAGCAGATCAAATTTAACGCATAATTACCTTAACTCTTTACCTTATTGTTACCTTATTTTATTACTTTATTTTAGCTATTGAATGGTGCGTTTCTAAGTTGTAGACAAATTAATGGTTTAAATATTTTACAGTTTTAGTATTTTTCGCTTCTATCAATATACATATACTTTTCTTGAAACCTCATAGGAACCCCAAACACAAAAGGTGTTTTGCAATTAAACCATTTCGGAGGTATGACTATATTTCGACGCTGGGATGCTGCATTTTCGACAAACCTGCATGTGGTTTAGGAATTTTGTTAGTTATGGCCAATTTCTCATATATTTTTCGCTTTGTAGCAACCTCACAAACATGATTTATATTTGACATGAATCATTCATTGCCAAAATGTGGATATTTTTAATTTTTTTTTTTAAATTTTTGGAAAAAATGGCATATTCCAGAAAGGGGTAGTCGTAGAAATCAGATGCCTATTCAAGGGGTAAATGCCGATATTCATACTAAGCCATTTTCCTGGAGCCATTTCGATCTCCTTTCCTCAAAGTACCAAACAACTGACACAGTAAATACCAACAACTAAATCATTAGTTACTACTGTGACTTTCAATATACGAGGGTGGTCACAAAACCAGCCGATCTAACAAAGGAGACACAAAAAAGAGTTGGGAAAAATTGTCTTTATTTTCCAACATAGTCCCCTTTTACTCAATACACTTATTTGAAAGCAAGCGCCGCATCCACCTTGCGCACAGCTTTCTCATCTTCAAATCTTCGGTCAATATACGATGTATAGCACTTTTTGAAATGCTTGCCATTTCAGCTAGCTCACGCACCTTCAGCCGACGATCATCCAATACCATTTTGTGGACTTTCTTAATCGTGTCTGGCGTTGACACCTCATTTGTTCGACCACTACGGTGTTCTTCTTGGCAGCTCGTACAGCCTCGTTTAAACTCTACTATCCATTATTTTACAGTTGTAAACGAAGGAGGAGAATAAGTTCGGCTTTAATATTGGTTGGACTGATATCTTTCAAATGGAAATACTGAATTACGTAATGGTGACCTATTTTTCCATATTTAAAAATGTACTGAAATCGACTGAGACCATCAAAAGTAAGATGGCTCAAATAAAAATACTAAAAAACGTGGTGCTTTGCAACTTAAAACAAATGTTTAATAAGGTTGCTACTTTTCACCAAAATAATTTTTTTGATACTACTGGCACCATCTATACATAAGATCGGCTAGTTTTGGGAATGTCCTCGTATTTGCTGTTGGCATCGATTTGGCTTTATGTCGTAGTAGGCTGCAAGGAGAACAAAACTATTTTTTGTATTTGCTGATTCATTTCATTTAGCCTTGATTATTTTCGTAGCTAAAGCAATAACCAAAATCGTTCGCCGAAAATTTATTATGACATTGTTACGCATTGGTTAAGTTGCTGCAAATATTTAGCTGTCAAATAACGAATAGAATGCGTCGATGTACTGTTGCTGAGATAAACCATCTCAAAATTTGTGAAAAATAATAACGCTCTAAGAACGTATATATATGTATATTCCACTGCATCCGTATAATGAAAGCATCTGGAACAGGTACATTGACAGAAACCAAGTATGTCAAACTGAATCGTTATATCGAAAAATTAGCCGACTTACTCTGCTTAGCTAACCGATATCCCGCCAATGTTTTCTTACAAAACAGAATCCACTTCTAATCTAACTGGGCCAACCGAAATGCACCTATTTCATTGAACCCAACTGTGTAATGCACTCTCTCAACTTGTCACCGAGTTCATATAAATAACAATCAAAATAAAAGTTTTATAATGAGTTTTATGGGTTGTCTGCCATGATGTTTCGGTTTCACTTTGAATTTTCGTTCCTTTCATATGGCCGTCACACCAATTTTCATAATGGCTGCGGGTTATTATTCAATTCGTTTTAGAGTTTCCGTGACAACCATAAGGAAATGTATACGAAATTTTATACATTATTTTATAACGGTTAAAAGTTAAAGAAATTCTTAAGTGGTCACGTAATTGCTGAAAGAACGGTCTTTAGATTTTAGGTTTGCTGACAGGATGGAATTGGAAATAATTTATGCCGTTAACTCTGAAAAAATATATGCCACTGTGGTAATTATTTTATCACAATTTGTGAATACATAAATAAATCAAATGTGATCTGTTTGTGATGTTTCCGCATTGCGATGTTTAACGCTCTTCGAAAGCATATCGTAGGTCTCTACGAATATTTGCTTCCATCAGGTCAACTCGATAGCTGCAGACAACACTTTCGAATAGGAAATAGGAAAAATTTAGAAGCATATGGATTTAACATTCGTATTCGTCACTCAACACTAAGTTTTGGTTTAATAAGGCTACACAAACAAGAATTTCAGCAAATACTTGAAAAGAATACCAGAAAACCTTTCGGTTTTTTTTTTGCAACGTAATTGCCATTTAGTTCCATAAATTTACAAAATAATCTTAAAAATCCAGTTCTTTATTCCAGTTTTGCAATTTCACCTTTAACTGCATTACTAATCCTCTCATTGCTGTTGAATGCTCTTCGTTTCAATCTCTTCATTTCTGAAAGCAACCAAAAGTCTTGAATTCTGAGGAATGTGGTGTGGGATATAGTCAAATTTTTGTTTATTATTTTATTTTATTCTTAGGACATATATTATCATCTATGCGAAAGTTGGAAATTCCGTATATTTCGAAGGTTTTAGCAAATTTCCTATAACAGCGATTTTTTGAACAGCGCTTAATACCCAAAAAGGAAAAATTCTGAGTTAAGTAAAACAATTTCCCTTCCCGTCCTATTAATAAGATATGGGAGAACTTCTCACATTCAGTGAGCTTATATGCATTTCATTTTTAGACTCAGCCAACGGGACGTACAGTTTAACGACAACTCCGAACGTCTCAGTTTGAGAAGCATTTATAAGACGTCGATTACTAGACTACTCGAATTTTTCGTCGGACGCATCGAGATGACCGGAGCTCAAATAATGATAGGTGGGATCGAATGCGGTGTTGAACCCGGGATCATGCGAACAATAGTCGCTTGTACTGATCATCGCGATATGGTCAGATAGTAAAGGCAGATACATATAGGGAAAATATACGACGTACGTTAAATCAAGTCAACATTTTCAATTAAGTATCATTAAAAGTGGTCACATAAAAGGACAAAACCCGGTGGTGCTACGATTTTCATGATGTTGTAAAAACTATAAATATGGACTTACATTCCCAGTATGTTTAGTGCCTACGCTATTTCCATGTGCAACTGAGAAAATACCAGATGAAATTAAAATTTGAATTTATGTTTTAGGAAATTATAAATGAAATTGAAATTATCCACTTAAATCTGAGAAAATTCAAATGAAATTGAGAAAGTCTAATTATATTTGGTAAATTTCGAGGAAATTCGAAATGAAATTAAGATTTTTATAATTAAAAATTGGAAAAATATGAAATAAAATTAAGATATTTTCAAAGGAAAGTGAAATAATATTTATTAAAGTCAACAAATATGAATTTTTTTCTACTATCAAATTGAAATAAAGAAAATAGAAAAATTGGATTTTTTACTTAAAAGCTGAGAAAACATGCAAATAGGGTATTTTCAAACAAAATTGTAATATAAATAAATATTAATAAACTGAAACAAATCTATTTAATTTAAAATCAATAAAGAAAAGAAAAATTTGATTATTACTTAAACTGACCCAGGCTGCAAGTCTTTTTTTCAATTTTTATTGGGATTTTCAAAATAATAAAAAAATATAAAATAATAAAATAAATAAAAATAAAATAATTTTACACAATTTGACCATTCGTTTTTAATTTAATTAAAAATACTGGAGACGTGCAACGTGTCGCCATATAGGCAGGTGGAAAGTATAGCATAATCGCAGTATTCCCTCTTCAATTTCACTTCAATATATATGAAAATATGACATTATGAAATTAAATTAAAGCGTCTTAAATTCTATTTGATAATTTCCTAATGCCGTTTACAATTTTGTACTTTCATTTCACCAAATTTTAAATAAAAAATTGTTTTAAGTTTTAAAATCTCATTGGAATTTTTACTAACTACATATAAAATATCTCAATTTCACAAGGATTTTTCTTAATAGAAAGCGAATAATCGTGCTTTCACTCTGAATTATTTTAAAATATAAATGGAAATGGAAAAAATAATTAATTTCCAATTGCAATGGCGTAATATAAAGCTATGCAAAATTTTTTTGTAAAGTTTAACATGTATGAAGTTGTGTTAATTTTGGAGTATGAATTAGTGTAGTATCTACTTAACATTTTCGTACTTACGTTAATTAATTAAAATATTTTCAACGAAAACTTACCTGCAAATAAAAGAAAAATACAATTATTAATACAAAATTAAAAGCGTGTCATCCAAACAAAAGTCAAAATTGGAGATGCGAAAAATCGTCTAAAATGTTTTCGTACCAATTTTGGTTGAATTTTGATAAGAAATGTCACACATAATTATTATTTTCATAACCTCTGAATGGGGAGTACGTTTTATTATTTCCTTCAGAACTTATATTTTCTTATGGGTCCATCATCGTTAACGGAGAGTGCCAGCGTCACATGAACAATGAACTATATGCCGACATCGACGTGGTCAAACGCATTAATATACAGCGATTGTGTTGGCTGGGTCATGTTATGCGAATGGCAACGAACTCGATGGACGGCGCAGAAGGGAAGGACCAGGATTTTGAAATACTGTTTAAACTTGGGGCGTAAACGTATAATAGATAAGGATGCCTATTCCAGTCGCCACCTAAGAAGAAGAACCTCTGAATGGGCCTTGTTTTAGTAAGGTAATACTATTAGGGACTCAAATGCATCCATTTGCATTCAAACTATAATTGCAAAGTACATTTTGTTTGTTAATTATTCAGATTATTTCTAGAGTAGTCAGATTATTTCTTTGCACGCAACGTATTCATATCAAAATATTGACGTATTTAGAAATAAAATAATTAAAGTCAAAAAAATAATTACAATTAAAATTCAAAATCGCTCTACTTTAAAAAAGAATTTCGCCTTTGGTGCTCTCTTCTAATTAGATACAAATTTACATTAAGAAAATAAGCTTATTTTTAATTAAAAAAAAAAAATCCTTAAAAGGAAAACAACAAATTCAAATATAAATCTAGCGATTTTTGCCTGCGGTATTTACTAAACTGATGCATTTTCGTGAAACAAATAATTTAACCACAGTTAAAAATAAAATATGTTTTATTAATTAAAAACGTAAAATATCATTAAAAGAAGAAGAACAAATTTCAAATAAAAATTGTGCGATTATTGTAATAACAGTCAATGCCCTATACTGCCGTTCTGAAGCTACAAATTCAAAGCTGGCTTTTGTTCAAATAATTTCTAACTGAAACAAATTTATTTTATGTTGAAAATATTTAGTGGAATAATGGAAGAATATTGTTGGTTTTGTTTTAGGGATACAAACTTTTGACCATTTTTTCTCAAAATATAATCGTTTTTGGGTAAACATATCTTGAAAATTATTGCTTAATGGAATGATAACCCGTAAGGTATAAATAAGCCAATGATTTTGTTCGTTTTCTCATACAGGGTGCCACTCCAATTGGTACTACAATAAGAAAGTTAAATTACAATTTTTTAACCAATGTACATATATTTTACTTTTTTTCTGTTGTAAGAAAAGAATAAAATTCAATTTTATTTTATATAACTACTTGGTTTTGAAGATGACCTCCATGCTTATTCTCGCATGCATATGCGACACCTGTTTAGAAAGAAAATTATTAATTGCGGGATCACCTCGATTATTGTTTTAATGAACTGTTTCAATTCAGTCAAATTCCTTGGTTTCGTTTTGTACAACTCTTGGCTGACATAACCCCATAAACTCCTATAACCTCGTAAAAAAACGTCTGGTGCAGTCAAACCAGGTGACCTTAGGGGCCAGCGGAAAGTATAGTTCCTGAATATTAATTTGTTTGGTAATCTTTGTTGGAGCTTCGCCATAACCGGCCAGGCTATGTGTGCAGTTGCTCCATTTTGCTGGAACCAAATGCTGTTGAAACTGATACGTCTTCGGTGCAGTTCTGGATAAAAAAAAACTCCCTCAATAATTAATAGTCCCCATTGACAGTAGCACGATTCATGCGCTACTCTGTATTTAATACGAAAAATTTTTCGTTTATTTTTTAATGAAATTTCATTTTATTTTTTGCATATTTTTTTTTTTTTTGCGAAAATTTTTGGGTGATTTTTCGTAGTATTTTTAAGACCTTTTTCTTTGGGCGATATTTCGTGTCGCCATTATGAGCAAAATTTAGATAATCTTTAATCTGCATATAATGCTGTAAAACTAAAAATTGTTATGAAAACCGAGTAATGTTACATAGCACCATTTAAGTCAAAATGTTTCGAAACTCCCTTTAAATGTTTGATAACCGATTTAAGAAACCCAAGTACCCAATAACTAATCCACCTAAATATGAATCTTCATTTTTTTCATATTTTTAGATTTTGATATTTGCATATCCTCCATTTTGTAGCCGTCATGTTATACTCTGTTCTCCATTAAGAACAACCGTTGCCTCATGATAACCGAAATCTTGGCACTCATATCCTTTTGCCGTTAAGCGACATTGCGATGCATTTTCGGTAACTTTGTTGATTGACATAAATTTGCATAAGCGTGGGGGGAAGAATTATATTAAAATCTTGAATTGCTGCTAATTTGCATTTTTGCTTTTTTCTTTTTTTTTTTTGTTGTATGGCGGTAAATGATGTCAGCAGCTGAAAACATCATCACGATGTTCTTTATCAAATTGCAAAATATTGACAATATGAAACTTTACTCTACTATATATGATTTGACAGTATTTCTCTAGATTTGTCTTAAATTGAATTTACAAACGAAAATGTTGGAGAAAAAATCTTTTATTTTTTCTTTTTAGCGCAAAGAGGAAAAAGGAAGAAGAAAATGAGGAATGAATGAAAGACGGGTGGATAATTGGCAATAGCTATAAATGGCGAGAATACTACTGAAGGTGGTTAGAACATAAAATAATACAACGTGTGCAAATATCAATTTGTTTGTTCAACCTCTAGCAACATTTCCAACATTTCATTATGCCAAAAAGAGAAGGGATCTTACGTACACAAATTGTTAAACTTTTGCCATATTTTGCTTAGGGATAATATGAACATTGCATTGCACCACCCTTTCAATTGAAATATCGTATTTCAATTCTCCCTATTTGAAAACGTGTTAAAATCCTCTCTGCCTCAAGCTACAATACAGCTTGATGGAAACTTTAAGCAAAGGTACAGCAAAACTTTTATATATAACCACAAATAAATGTACTTGTTAATAAAGTTTATTATTTACTTTGTGCAGCATCATTGTAATCACTTGAGATGCAGGGAGGACAAGCTGCAACATCATTGGCTGCCACCATAAACCCTAAACTACCACCAACACCAATTTTTCCGAACTAACAACTATTATAATGATGATGAATAGTGTTCTTACTATTATTATTATTTATTAATATTATTATCAATATTATTATTATCATTATTATTATTATCACTATAATTATTATCAATATTATTATTATCATTATTATTATTATTATCATTATTATCATCATTATTATTTTTATCATTATTATTATTATCGTTATTATTATTATTATGACTTTTATTATGTCCATCATGATGATAAGAACATATTTTCCAAGTGCAAACTAATAACCAAAAAGTAGGATAACGTAAATATCCCAGTACCAGAACGGTAGAGAGAGAGAGAGAGAGAGAGTGTCGCAACATAAATCCTTTATAGTAAAACTCTTGCAAAACCACAACAACGAATATATTGGGTAGGATGGTCCAAGTAGCTAAATGTAACTTACATTCTCAGTTGTCTTTTGTTTCAGATTTATTTTCTATTTTATTATCTTTTAACATTTGTTGGCATTGTGCAAAACATCGAGCAACTGCAAATAGCGAAACATCACCGCTATTGACACCAAAGTATCATTATGAAGAGCATAAAACTTTTTGTTATTTTTAATGTAGTTGTTTTTATCATCAGATATAAAGCACAAATACCCTGGAGGGGCAAAAGGAAACGAGGAGGTGGCCAACTCAGGTGAGACGTACTTTCTTAACTTTAGAAATTATAGAAATGAAAAGAATGTCGAAAAACGAGTGGCAGCAAAATGAAATTTACTGAGAGTTACAGTGGTACAAAGGGAGCCGGATTTAAATTTAATTAAAAATTATACTAAAGTTCAGCCTTCAACCAATCCCCTGTGATTTTCTTAAAAATATAGAGATTAACCGCTTACGCAGGATTTGGAACATTTCAATACATTAATACCTACAACTGATGGAGTGGAATAATAATATAATGCAATGCAACAATAATGCAACATCTAGGATGAAGCATTTAAAGTACCAAATATTTGTCGACCAAACGTCTTTCATGACTTTCTAAGTAGAGTGGTCGATGTCCGTCTCTCTGGCTATGTGGTTGGCTATCTAGCTGATAGGCAAGATAACCGCCGTAAATCTCTATTGAAGTTGGCACAGAATACAAGGGCGGTCCCAAAACTAACCGACCTGGTGTATAGATGGTGGCAATCTTATAAAACATATGCTTTAAGTTTCAAGGCGCTGCGTTCTTTAGTATTTTTATTTGAGCCATTAAAAGTATATATATATGAGTGAATTTGTGAAAATGAAACAAATTCGATATTTCCATTTGAAAGGTCTCAGTCCAACCAATATAAAACCCAAGCTATATTCTAGTGTGGGAGAGTTTGCTCCTTCGTTTACGACTGTAAAATATTGGGTAGCAGAGTTTAAATGAGGCCGTATAAGCTGCAAAGGCGAGCACTGTAGTGGTCGACCATTTGAGGTGTCCACGCCAGACACGGTTAAGAAAATCCACAAAATGGTATTGGATGATGAAGGTGCGTGAGCTAGCTGAAATGATAGGCATTTCAAAAAGTGTTGCACATCGTATATTGACCAAAGATTTGAAAAAGAGATAGCTGTGCGCAAGATGGGTGCCGCGCCTGCTTTCAACAGAGCAAAAACTGCGTCGTGAAGATGTTTCATTAGAGTGTTTGGCGATGTTTCACCGCAAGAAACCCACAATTTTTATAAGCGTGGATGAGACATGGGTCCACCATTTCACACCTGATAGAAAGGAGCAGTTAAACCAGTGGATTTTAATGGACTCCAAAGAAGGTGAAGACGATTCCGTCTCCAAGCAAGGTCATGGCGTCAGTTTTTTTTTTTTGTATGCGCATGGAATCATTTTTATTGATTACATATAAAAAGGAAAAACCAGCAACAGCGAATGTTATACTAAGTTATTGCAGTAATAAGGTGATGAAATTGTGGAAAAAAGAAAAAAGATTTGGCAAAATAGGAAGGTGTTGTTTCATCAAGACAATGCTCCAGTTCACACATCCATTATTGCGATGGCCACAATTAATTAATTAATTAACTATTTTATTTATTTATTTACTACTTATTTAAAGTTCGAATTGCTTCATCACGCACCTTATTCGCCGGATTTAGCTCCTCGGACCATTTCCTATTTCCAAACTTGAAAAAATGGCTCGGTGGTAATAGATTTCCCAACAATGAAGAGACAGAGTCTGCGGTTGAGTTCAACAGTTCTAACTATATACGGGGTATAGAAGCTGTTGAAGATCGGTGGAAAAGGTGTATCAAGCTAAAAGGAGATTATGTGGAAAAATAGAGCATATTTTTCCAAACTTTTTTGTGTCGCTCTGTTAAGTTGGGACCGCCTTCGTATTTTACGAGATCAAATCCGGGGATTGTATGTGGACTATATCGACCAACACCTTCTGGTATCTCCTAAACAAAATTGACCGGTTTTCCTAAATTCAATTTTCTCACTGTAATCCGTTACCTGCAGTGACTGACATTTTTATCAATTGCTTTATTTTATAATGCTTGATTAAATTAAAAAAAATCGATTGGTTAATCACACTCCTTCAGGTACCTCCCACACGAATGACCAGGTTAACCCATATACTCGTATTCTAAGGTTCATGTCTGTTAGGTAGTTTTACTAAATTCAGTACACGTAGAGCGTTTGTCACAGTATGTTCCCAGGCCGTAGACGAAACGAATTTCCGCATACCTTCTGGCATTTCCCATACAAATCGATCGATTTTCTGAAATTCAATCATTCCTCTTCAATTTATAATTAGTAAGGTGTAGTAATCTAGAAATGTTCTTTATAATTCTTACATTGCTTTGTAATTCTTTATAAAGCTGGAGAAAAATCGACCAAGTAGCCACGGCTTTTCTGGTACCTCCCATACAAATTATGGATTTAACCCATATTTTCTTAAGTCCATATCATTCACCAAATTGTATCAAATTTAGCTACATTTGCTACATGTCAGAATTTGGCAGACTAAGTTCTGATAATGAAAATGGGGGATGTTGCCACGCCCATTGTGGTGACGTCCACACATATTGAACGATTTATCTAAATTTAGTAACTGCAAACAATAACTCATAACCTAAAGTTAATTAAAGTCTTTGCCAATCATATTGCATTATAATGCTGAATAGAATGTGGAAAAATCGAACAAATAACCACGCCCTCTCTGGTACCTCACACACAAATTAGTTTATTTAACCCACATATTCCTAGATCTATATCTTTCGTTCAATACTACTACAATAAGACAGTCCCAATGTTGACAATACTGGTCCGAATTAAGAATTTGGCCATAGAAAAACAGCTCAAAGCATATGATTACCACCAAACACATATCAAAAGCTTCCTGACCAATCAGTCCTGGTTTGCCACCATTTTTGCCGGCTTGACAGCAATTCACAGATGAAAATTCGGTTCTTGAGTTTTTCTTTGCGTTAACTCATGTGGCGAGCTTCTTTTGCAGGCAGTCTTATTCAGATGGTTTCAATTGCTTTTTGTAAATTGTTTAGTTTAAGGCCAATTGAAACAGTGTTTGCATAACGGTCGGACTTGACGGTTTCAGTTATTCTATTGACATTTTCGACAACAAGCCTTCGAAAGCGTGGTCCATTTATAACATCAAAATTATTGGAATGGAAATTGCGTCTGACTGACTACTATAGTATTATGACCCTTAACACTATTCATCAATTTTTTTTTCAAATTTTCAGCGTTTTCGCCTTTATCAAAAAAATCTACAAAATATTTCGTATTTCCTCTTTACTAGTGTCCATATTTAACCCGCTCAAACAATGCTGAGTGGACCAGTTACGCCATCTAGCGTAACCCGATGGGACGACGCATAATACTAAAGCCATTTATCAGAAAAATATTGCATTTCCTTTGCTATACTTTATATTTCTGTGCATTTATATTATCTTGATTTTATATCACTTATCGCATTCATTTGTAACTTCGGACTTTACAAGTGATTCGAAAATCACACCCTCTTAATTTATAAACAATATTTCGCTCTTTGACAGCACGTAGGAATCAGTTACTGTAATTCTAACAAAAAGTTGTGAAACCCCATCAAAATAATACCCCTCTATATGAAGATTTACAAGATTTCTGAGAACCACAGTCGATACTAATGCAATGTTTTGTTTATTTTGCTTTGCTTCTTGTTGGCCTTTAACTAAATGTTATTTATTAGTTAAACAATTATGATAAAACAAATGAAATACGTCTTATGCATTAGTGCGAAAGAAGTAACCTTAAGTTCTTCTGTCAGGCAAAGCACAAGTTTCGCCATAGCCTTAGTTTAGCTTTCAACCATACCTAACTTAATCTCTTGGAGATAAAGTTAAACGTTTATTTAGATACAACAACAGATCGCTAGAGGCCATGGTGGCGTTTCTCCTACATCTCAGTTTATGATTCTTTTGTAATGTCACCATCAGTTGTAATGACATTTCAACTTTGCACCAAGAGCGAGAAAAGAAACAAATAAAACTCAAGTTTCTCTCTGTAACGTTTTACTGTTATCGCTCCCAGAATGTTTAGGAGTTTGAATGCGCTCGCTTCCCAAGTTTTTCTTTTTCGTTTACAACTTTTTAACCCTTAACGGGATTTTGATCAAAATTCTTATTGTTTTGTTCAGTGTTTTGTTTTCTATTTTTCCGTTTCGTTAATAGTTTTGACTTACAGTGGAAAATGTTAAGAAATAATAAGTTTTTCCCCTTGTTTTCTCTGCAAATAAAATAAATGTCATCCAGAAGCCCACGAGACTATTGGGAATGAGAAGCAACAAAAACAGCAAAAGTTTTAACAGTTTGAAGTGACGACTTTGTTTTGGGTTTAAATCCTTTTTGCTCTTGTTTTTTGCCGAAAATTTTGTAGCATAAGGACAGTTTGACAAATAACTGTATATTTGTTGAAAAATATAAATATATTTTTGGAGAACTGCGCAAAAACTTTTGTACGAATAATGTCTCAGCATAACAATAAAATTAAATTGTTCAATTATAAATCGATATGCTCGTATGACGCAATTCATTTGCCATCATTAGTATTTATTTCATTATAATGCTTAGGCTTTGCCACACAATGTCATTTTAATGACCGCTTCTGGATTGGTTGCACCAGTGGATCTTTTTGATGCCGAACATTAAAAAAAAAAAAAAATACGACCCGATGAGACTTCCAGACAATAATGCGCACCAAATGGTCGCTTTTTCTGAGCCCCATAGGTTCAATTTTGCTTTTGACGTAGCCACCGAGTGAGAAATGAGCTCCATCGCTCAAGAAAATGTTCGATTGCAAGTTCACGTTTGAATCAACGCTTTAGTACTAGATTTTAACTATTTTTAATAGTTCTTCGGTTGATAAACGATCCATATTCGTAAATAGCAAACCTTTCACTGAATAATTAACACTTCAGATGACAGGTATGTAACAGCTGACAGCCTTGCCAGACTGGTTTTGAAACCAATAAATGGATAGCACATTACAGATCAATCTTTCTATTCTAGTTCCTTATTCACACTTATTGCTTTGAAACGTTGGAAATTTTCATAATATAATAATATATTTTCATAATCGTTGCATACGAAAATTAAAGAAAATTATCACAACAATAATTTTTTCGAAGCGGATAAAATGATAGTTTTTCAGCTGATAATTTTTCAAAGCGGATATTGTCACAATGGTAATTTTTCTAAATAAACATAATCACAGTGATCATTTTTCTAAACAAACTTTATCACAGTGATAATTTTTCTAAACAAACATTATCACAGTGATCATTTTTCTAAACATTATCCCAGTGATAATTTTTCTAAACGAACATTATCACAGTGATAATTTTTCCACATGAACATTATCATAGCGATAATTTTTCTAAACAAACATTATCACAATGATATTTTTTGCCAAACGGACGTTATCACAGTGATATTTTTTCCAAGCGGACGTTATCGCAATGACAATTCTTTTAAATGAATATTACCACAGTGATAATTTTTGCAGAATAACATTATCATAGGGATAATTTTTCTAATAATTTTTATAATCGGATAATGATAATTTTTTAAAACAGACCTTATCACAGTCACAATTTTTCCAAACGGTTATAATCACAACAATAATTTTTTTTAAACCATTATTATTCCAGAGGTAATCTTTCGAAACATACATTACCACAGCGATAATTTTCAAAAGAGCCATTATCGCACATATTATCACAGTGACAGTTATGCTAAGTGGTCATCGTCATAACGATAATTTTTTCAATAAAAATTATCACAGTTCTGATTTGCAAATGCGACAATATCAAATTATCGCAGCGATAATTTTTTCGTAGGAAAATTATCACAGAGATAATTTTTTGGAAATAAAATTATCACTAAGGCATTTTTTTCGAATGAAAATTGTCAGTCTGACCATTTTTCGAATTAAAGTTATCGAAGCGTTTAACTTTCTCAGCGGACATTATCATAGTAAAGATTTCTCTAAACGAAAGTTAACACGGCAATGGATTCTAAACAAAAATGGTCACTGTGATAATTTAATTAAATGAAAGTTCATTTCCAATCAAAAATTTTCGCGTTGACAGTTTGTCCAAAATTATTAATACTTTTTTCCAGCGAAAATTTTCATTGTCATCATTTGCGTATATTACTATTAAAACGGAATGCTATGCAATGTCAGTTGTTCTATATGAAATATCTCAGTTCTATCTGAAAAATGACACGGTGATAAAGGCAATTTAAAATTTTGCCCACACTCTACCAACATTAGTGTGTGAAACTCCCATTCCGACCTCACGGTTTTTTTCCATTATCTGCACGCAAACATCCCTAAGTCTCCCTTGCCTTCGAAAACTCGTTAGCCTTAACCTTTTTCTTTTGCATAAAACAACACAGCTAATCTAAAAAGTTCGTAAATGTTACCCTTTTGTCAATTAGTCGCCTGCCTGCCTGTGCCAACGAAAGGAAACACAAAAAAGTTAAATTTCTTAATTTCCCCATGCGAAGACGACACGAATCATCTTCATCTTGAATAATTTAACTTAATTAAGATGAAAATCTTGAAGGGTGCAAGGCCTTAGATGAAATGTTGTCGAACACGTTTTACCAACCCCTTGCCCCTTTGCCCACATGCCCCTTGCCCCAAACGGAACAGACGATGTGTGTCACATGAGACATGTATAAGCAGCGTTCAGAGCAGTGACATGTTTGAATATTTATTAACTCAAATTTCTAATCAACCAAAAACCGTAGAACCCTACAAGTCGTCTTTAGCTATTCGCATACGCACACACATTTCAGTCATATAGCCATTAGCCATTTGCAGAAACTCACCAAACAGGCAGTCAGTTGCCACGGTGTCACTCATTTTCCCCTATCCCCAAGTTCACACATACATATCTCCTACGCAGTTACAAGGACATCTAATTAACTTCAAGGTGTAATAAGTTGCTTTCTAGCATCGAGTCAAGAATTTCTGAAGTATCTCTATGTCGAGCAGAATATTATGGAGTCTGAGGGGTTTTGGGAATGCATATTTTAGATACCTAACTTAAAACTTAATTAAATAGGCAAAACATTTTGAAATACTTTTTTGGGGTTTAATGATGTTATTTAAACAAAATATATTAGAGGAAACGGAAAAGGATAGAACAGACATGTGTTTGTTATAAAGAGCACACAAAATGAGTGCAATGTGATCTCTTTTTTTTTTGGGAGAGTTTGGCACATATGAGGGTTGGTTTGTCCAGAGCAAAACTGAATTGAATTGATAAATTTTTATTATAAAATATTATATATATATATTATATGCGACCCCACAGAATTAATTAATAAAATCAGTGAATCTAAAAATAGAATGAGTGTAAGCTCCCTAAATGTGAGAAGCTCTCCCATATGTCATTCATAAGATGCAATTTGTGGAAATAAGTCAAATTTAGACTTTTAGATGTTAAGAAAATGTCGATGAATATTTCTCCTAAATTTAATCCTTAAGGCTGGTACAGTACTGACTTTTCACAGTCAAACCCCATATGTACCAGTACAGGAACGTTAACTAGATTAACTAACTCAACATATACTGTTACAGATTTATTATAATAAACATCTGAACACTCTAAGTGATTGTAGAATACTAAATACTTTATTAAAAACACTTCTTAAAAACTACATATCAAATTCTTGCTTAGATAGGCTAACCGAGGTATGAAAAGAGAAAGGGCACATTTTCTTATCATAAACCACATTTCTCAATCCATCCACTACCGTCACTTCAACCGCTCTCATCTAATATCCTATTTTGGTTAATATGCTAGAAGAGACCACCTGTCTTATCTTTATTACTTCGTGTGAGCCTCTGTAGCGCCCATACAAGAATATTCACATGCAGTGTCGATAAACCCAAGCACATGGAACAAGGACATATTTTCTTTATCGCCACTTGTAGGATACACATATCATCTTATCATCACCCGCGTGGTTCTTTACATGCTAAACAACACTTCTGATGATAAGCCAGGCTCTACAAGAGACCACGTCTTATTTTTATTACATTGCTTCCTTTGCGTCTCTTGTGGCGCCTCATAATATAATAATCACATGTAAACAAACCCATGTGAACATTTGTGAAGATACACTTTCACCAAATGTCCTTCTGAATTGGTGCAAAACTGTCAGAAGAAGCCCGCCGAATCGCAAGATTTCTATAAAAAATGCTATGAGTTAAAGCGCTAACAAAAGAAGCAAAATTATAACTTCCTGAAGACCTCCGATCAGAAATAATAGAGGAATCACTGATTTTTACAGCATGACCGATTTGTATGTGTGGCAACCTAAGGGGTGTGGCATTCATTCTCAGAAATACATAAATTAGACAATTTTTATGGAAGTCACCAAAAAGCTGTAGTTATCCGATTGATTTTTTCAAAAGTTTACCATGCGTTATAACAGAATGCAATTGACTATTGTAGTCTACGGATTACAGCGGAAAATCGAATTTGGATAAATTCGATTGGAAGGTACCAGAAGGGAAGCGGCAATATTCTCCAATATCATTATCAAAACTTGGTGCCCCAAAGGCATAATGTGTGCATCTGCTATTGTTGGCTAAAAACTGTGAGATGTTGCTGCAGCCTTCTCAGGTATTGAAAAACAATCAGTAAAAATGGGTCTGGTAGAAAAGGAGGACAAAACATGGTTATTAATTTCTTCGAACAAACAATGTAACTCTACTCCGAATGAATAAAACTAATGATGCCAGCAAGGAGATTAATAGAAGAGTTTTGCTTGCCAACAGACATCACCGTGGGCTTTAATGACAAAACAATCTTTCGATGAACAAAAATTCAACTGCATCGGACATCGGTGTTACTTGCCTTGATGTAGAGCACATAATCCTGGATAAATCGGATCTAGGATTTTACTCCGGAAAACTTGTTAACCCACCATAGTTAAGAGAATATCACAGCGCTACGAATCAGCAGCTATATACCTATAAAGGCATTGACATGGCCGAGCGCATCAAAATACAATGATTACATTGGTTGGGTCATATTGTGCAGGTGAACCCGAACACTCCGGCATGAAAAATTTTCGACAACGAACTCGATGGGTGGCGCTAAAGTGGGTATGGTGAATAGGTGAAAAAGTGCAAGCGCGCTTGGGGCTTGGTAACATTTTTTACGTGCGGTGTATAATAAATATAAATATCTACTTATAGTCGTCATCTAAGTAAGTACATATATACACATGAAGTACAATAAGTTACCAAAATTATTAATAATTTGAACCATTTCATATTGGAAACACTGGTCTGCGTTATTACCGGAAAACATAAAACTCACTATTCATTCCAAATCAACCGATTTTAAACTGAACCCTTGTAACCTGTTTACAAAAATGTTCATGCAAGAGCTATCAGCCTCTCTCTCTCCCTGGACACTACTCTGTCCTACTCAAATTCCATTGCTTACCTTTTGAACAATTCTGCCTTTTATTGTCATCAAAATATCCTAATAGACAATCGCTATGTTTGTCCATATTGAACACTGAAAGTAAGCATTGAACATTTCAGGAACTACTTTGCTTTGCTCTCTCTCCTATCACCCTATCACTCGCTCTCTTCCGTGTGTTTGTCCATCATTTTGTGTTAATATCATCTACTAAAGTGCAGCAAAATTTTGCAAATTTATAGCATGTGCAAAGTCCAAAAGTAGATTGATGATGTGAATATTGGGCCTTTAGGTAAAAATAACAAAACATGAAATACAAACAGGACAACATGTGACAGTCAGCCACAACATTTCCTTTGTACACATCCGATCGCTCTGGGCTCGTTTTATTTTTGTTTTGTTTGTCTCTCTCTCTCTTTCGGGCACTGAACAAAACTCACCTCCGGTTTGATTCGTTTCCACAGCCTTAAGGTTATCACATAACTAAATATAAAAAAGTTTAAATTATATCCGATCACATTTAAAGTCCATACAAATATGTCACAGGATATACAGAATATACACAAACATTTTTTATGGTTTCCTCAACCCTGTAATTTTTCGCGTAACGATTAAAATTTCCGTCAGAGACTTGGCCCTTTTTTTTGTCACAGAGGCCTTAAAAAGTTTGGGGATAAAGTCGCATACGAACTGAAAGAGCATTTTGTCCTCGCTTAAGGCATTCTGAAGTGGTTTTCCACTGGTGCGGTAAATAGGAAATGATGTGTGGGAGAAAGAGAGGGAAGCAATGTGGAACGTAACATCATTATTCGGCAAGAGGTTTGTCATGTCTCGGTCTCGTCCATTATTATATTATTACAACATTAAACTTATTTGGAACAGTTACTCATATCCTTATAATTGGCAAGTTTTTAAATATTTCCTGTTCATTTTAGGGAAATTTTACACACATGGCGGGCAATTTATATTAAAAGCTTGAATTTTGTTATTAGTTGAAATTGTATTTGTTGGCTTCTAACAACGCCGCCAAAGGATACGAAAATTATCAGAGTATATAATTAGTAGGAAATTAAAAGTAAATTGCAAAGTTCATATTAAAGCAAAAGTAAAATGGCGATGTGGCATCAGGAGTTAACTGAGAAGGAAGCAAAACTTGTGGTGAATAATATCATCAAGCTTTCAATAGAATGAAATTTAATTAGATAGAAAATTCTTCCTTTTATTGTCATCAAAATACCCTAATAGACAATCGCCATGTTTGTTCATATTGAACACTGAACACTGAAGTTAATCATTTGTCCATGAATGAATCAAAACACAGCCTAGGTATGAAAGGTAAAATTTTAAGGTGTTCGTGCTTTGTCGTAATTAAAGTCACTTTCCATTGCGGAATTTACGGGAATTCAAGCCTCACTACTTGGCGAAATGCTAAATGAAACAACAATATGAAGTCAAAACATTAAAACGAAGAATGTCATATATCGAGACCAGATTCCTTGACTTTTGTTAAATAGATACAAACAGATTGATAATAAAATTCCGTTGCTCATTGTAATAGTAGAAGCTTCTAAAGTCGAACAATAACTCACAATTCTATATTCTTTTATTCTTCTTTTAGATACATATTCGATATAGAAAATTGCGATCGCAAAATTTTCAGATAGCAAGTGGCTGCTATCGACACACTTTATGGAAGAAAATTTGTTATCGAAGAAAATTGTCATCGATAAATTTCCTGTCACAAAAGTGCTATCGGTGAGGAAAATTCTTATCGACAAATTTTTTTTTTCAGCAAATTATCACCTACAATGAATTTTTTTTGTATGAAAATTTTTTGTAGCTAATTTTGGCTACATACATTTTTGAATTATAGTTGAGAATGAAGTTTTTTTCACAGACGTCTTCTGGCATTTCGATATAAACATAATTAGAGTTTCTCAATTTTAATTAATTTGACAAATATTAAGTAGAACGTCACATTTTTAATTGATATTGTTTCAATTATAAACTGTCTATCATCGATCTAAAAAATTGTCATCGATAAATTTTCTCTCACAAAAGTGTTATCGGTGAGAAAAGTTCTCGTCGACAAATTTTCCGTCACCAAATTGTCACTGATAAATTTTATATATAAATTACGTACAAAAATACAAAATTAATTTTGTATACAAAATTAAAAAAAATATATACAAAATGAAAAAAAAACTTAATGATTAAATTGTTTCATGGTGGAAATTTATCGGTATCAACCTGCTGATCAAGAATTTATCGACGAGAACCTTTTTCACCGATAACATATATCGAAAACAAATTTCTCTCTAGAGATATTTTCAGACATTTCGTGTTATCATCGATAGAAATTAAGTTGTGATTTCTTTTGTGATTTATTTTAATATTGATATTTTCCAAAGCTTAAGGTTTCCATTTTCAATTATTTGTTATCTCAATTTTAAGTGAAAATTGTCTATACGAGTGAATTTTTGGCAATATTATTCGGAAAGCTGTCAATTTTAGTTAAATATAATATGTGTAGTCGTAGAAAACCTTTCCCCAAGATGTTTTTGCGACATCTCTTAAATTAGAGAGCACACAGAGCATTTAAGAATTCTTTAAAAATATCATTTTTAGACAATTGACCTTCCAGAGTGTGATTCATTTGACATCAAAATTACCGGAATGGAATCGACGAAACCAAAATTGCGATTGCATGTTAAAACGTCAAGACCACAAACACTATATGCATTTCCAGCCTCCCGACTTGCATTTTCAGCTTTATCAAAGAAAAACTATAAAATATGCCGCATTGTCTCTTTGCTGGTGTCCGCCTTTGGCGTACGCTCAGACAATACTTAGTAAAGCAACCACAAAACATTCTGAGCAGTTTTTTTAGTACGAAACCATTGAGTGCAACCCAATCGCACTTATACAACATGTTACTGAAGCCATGTATGGAAAAAATAATGCATTTATTTTTACTATACCTGATATGTTGTCTCCGAACGTTTTAGTTCAAAAGATTTGTTTAAATTCCTTCCATAATGAATTTTTAAGAAGAACTTCAAATTGAAGGCAAGTGGTGATCTTTTAAACTGTTTTTTTTTAATTTAAAAAATTCCATTAATTTCCTGTGACGAAATTAATATCATTGCCTTACTTTCGAACGTGAAAATTTGTCCAGACAAGAATATATTAGTAAAGGAACCTATATAGATCATGTTAAGCTCTTTACAAACTATGGTATTTACTTCATTTGTTTGGAAAGAAAAACCGCCACCCTTTTTGTCTCCTTTTCACCGTATCCTTCTACTTTATAAAAATGAAAATAATATCCTTTGTCAATCACTGGCTTAACCTCTTTGCCATTATTTTCATAATTTACAAGGTTATCATAAATACACTCTAAAAATTATATTCAAAAACGAGCACTTAGTGAACAAACAAACCCTTTAGACGGAGGGCGGACGGGGAATGGAAATCTTGTTTTTAACAAGAAAAGAAGTCACTTTCAGTGGTGGTCAAACAAGCGATAGTACAGCGCTTGATTAAATATATAATGGCGTTTACGGTGCTGGCGACAACGTTGTGACGTGAAGCATTAAAGCGCAAAACAAAAAAAAAAATAATAATCATTTGCATGCCACGGAATAGAAAAAAAGAGGAGCCAAAGAAATAAAAAAATCAATAAAATATATAACATGCTGGTAAGCACCCAGAACAACAGCATGTCCACACACTGACTGCCCACCACCCCATCCATCGCCAGCCGAAGAGAGAAACAAATAAACCAACAAGAAGACCATCAAAGTCTACATATATGAATGCGAAAAGCTTATGGGGAAATTTTGCACACAAAAGTGAAAAATGTGAAAGTGGAACGTTTGTCCTTATCCATCCATATTTAATGCCACCACGATATGTGGAACGAAAAACTTATTTTGTGACCCTCTGCAAAATGTTGAAAGGTAATGGAAATCTAGATATATTTCAGTGTTAAAGAGGCGAGAAAATAAAAGCTATCATATTGTAAAGCTAACGACGTCATCTTTATGAACAAAAAGCATCCAAATTGAATCCTTAAGCGGTCATTACCAATCACATAATGGCATATCTAATGCGAATAGAATGAGCAGAGTAAAGATGTATTTTAAGCAGACAACAAATCCTTTGGCAGTATGAAGAGAGAAAGCCTTTTTTCTGGAAAATCCTTTTACAAACTCGTTTATTTTATGGGTCAAAACCAATTTTATATCATCTGTCTTGGGTTGCTACAAAACTTTAAGAGGTTAAGAAAGAATTGTAAATTTTAAAGTTATATTACACACTTACCAATTATATAGGTATATACATGGTATTTACGAGTGTTTTAAATCGATTTCGTAATAGAATATATGAGATTCGAACAACTTAGTATTAAAATAAAAGATGAAAAAGAAATATTACTACGTTTCATTGTCTTAAGGACATTATTTATTCTTTCCAAAACCAAGGTTTTATCTAAGTGTTGAAACAAATTTGTAATGTAAAAACAAAAGTATCAAACAAAAATCTTTCGAAAAAAAAAATCACGCAAGCATATAATTTGTATAAGACAAAGTCAATGTAATGCATTAACGAAGTTATTAAAAAAAACTTGTTTCTAATTTAAATAGCTAAGACGAACTCTGGGGTAAACACATTTCAAAAAAGTCAAACGTTTCGCGCACCTGATATTTCATACTTGATATTGAATACTTGATATTTTCATAAACAGTAGCAAACAGCTAAGACTTTTTAAAAAGGTCATAAAACTAATTTTTAGAAGAAAGAATAAACAATTCTGGCCAAAGTTACAACATTTTAATGCTATAGGAAATTTATCACTGGTACATATTACCTGAGGACTTCTCCGCAGGTAATATGAAATTTCAATTACATTTCCCTATACAAAAAGCCTATCTATTGCAAATTGATAAACAACATTTTTATATACGAAAATTTACGGATAATAATCTGGATATTGATGGCCATTTTCCTTCCAGAAGATTATTCAATAATAATTTTCCATATAGAAATTTAATCGATGAAAACTTTCTTCTATGTGGCAAATTAAATATAATTTTTTAGAATATATATTTTTTAGAATAGAATATTTTAAAATATTCCGTTTATGATAACTACTCTATATACAGAAAATTTATCGACAACATTTTCCGATATAGAATATTAATCAATGACAATTGTTCATGTAGCAAATCAGTTTAAGGCAATTTTCGAGAAAATAAGGGATTAATTATTGTTTTCTATATAAAATTAATCGATGGATTTTTATACCAAAAAAGAGAAATTAAATTTAAGCAAATCAGTTTCGATAGAAATGGGTTATTACAGAAAATGAATCGATGGCATACAAAAAAATTTTAGTAACAAATTATGACCATTTTCCCCATTAGAAGGCCATTTTCAATGTAGAAAATTTTCTATATACCAAATTAACCGATGATTACATCCCTTAGAAAAAATTTAATAATAATTTTCATTATACAAAATTATCGATGACAGCTTTCCATAGAAAATTCATCGATAGCAATTTTTTAAATAAAAATTCAACCAACAATAGGAAATTTACTATATACATATAGAACATTCAACGGTGACAATTTTTGTCATAAAAAGTTAACCATCCTCGATATTAAAAATGTATCCATGATATTTTCAATATAGAAAATTAATGATATAGAAAATTAATGATAATTTTCTATACAGAAAATCAATCGAAATTTGTTTTTATAATGAATTAATCGATGCCAATTTTCGATAGTATTTTGTATCAAAATCGTAATCTATAGCAGGAGGTTTATTGATGACCATTTTCCAGATAGGATTTTTTTTTCAATAAAAATTTTTAATATCGACAATTAAACAGCAACAGTTTTCCATATAGCAAATTATATTAATTGTCATACACAAATTTTATCAAAGATAACCTTCATTGTAAAAGATTATCGATGACAAGCTTTATGGGAATATTTATTGTTAACAATTTGTTATTATATATAAAAAATTCGTCGTTAACAGGAAATTTCTTGACCTCTATTTTCAACACAGTAAATTTATTGTTAATAGTTTTGGGTATACTAAATTTATTGACGATACTTTTCTACAGACCAAATTATGCGAGGTAGAAAATTTATCGAAAATTTATCATTTACAATGTAAAAAGATAATCATATAACACTTTTCCCCAGATAATTGGTCGTTAAAATTGCTGAAGCAAAAAATATGACATATAACATTTTTGTTAAAAATTTTAGATTCAGAAAATTTATCGATGACAATTTTCGAAATGGCAAATTTATCGATAACATTTTTCGACATAGAAAATTCATCGATGACAAATTTTCGACATAGAAAATTAATGAATGACAATTTTTCTTATAGCAAATGCATTCATATCAATTTGTCGATCATTTGCATTGTTAAAAGATAATCAATAACACCTTTTCCCAGATAATTTGTCGTGGAAATTTCTGAAGCAATAAATATGTGATACAAAATTTTTGATACAAATTTTAGATTCAAAAAATTTATCGATAACAATTTTCGACATAGAAAATTCATCGACGACAAATTTTCGACATAGAAAATTAATAAATGACAATTTTTCATATAGCAAATACATTCATATAAATTTGCCGATCATTTGCATTGTTAAAAGATAATCGATAACACTTTTTCCCAGATAATTTGTCGTGGAAATTTCTGAAGCAATAAATAAGTGATACAAAATTTTTTAAACAAATTTTAGATTCAAAAAATTTATCGATGACAATTTTCGAAATGAAAAATTTATCGATAACAATTTTCGACATAGAAAATACATCGATGGCAAATTTTCGACATAGAAAATTAATGAATGACAATTTTTCATATAGCAAATGCATTCATATCAATTTTATGTACAGAAAAATTGATATCACAAGGCCAATTTAACAATTTTTGTAAAAACCGAATATACGTGTGTATCATGGGCATTTAGTTGATATACGTACAATTAATCGCTTACTATATTCTACATTGGGATGTTAGTGCCCTCAATAAATGCTTAATGTGATATTCTTATACAAAAATTATATCCACACAAAACGTTGTATGAAAAATTAATCGATAGTATCTCTATATGGGAAAGTTGTGAATGTCATATTCCGTACAGAACATTCGAATCTATCGACGTGGTTTCATCATTGAAATGCATTATTCAACATCCCTTTCGTCTGTACGAAAGGCTTATACCATAACAGAAGTGCGTTAATAAATGAGGACCTTGACCACGTGCCCCTTTTGTTCCCCTTTCCATTATCCCAGTCAAAAGCACATGTATTTGTTATATGACGTTGGTGGCCACATTTATCACAAGTGTGACAAATTTTATGGACTGAGACTGGGACTGGTTGGGTGTTGACGAAGGCGATTAAAAGGAGGATCGCAATAGACATATCAATGGAATGTTGATATTTCTCTTATTTCAACAATGTTGTGGGTGTTTATTGCGGTGTTTTATGGCATGCAAACTGATTCTAAAAAAAATGTTCGTATCTATCCGAAACAGTGGGACTGTTAATAACAATATGGAAAGGGTTATGAAAAATTATTACAACGATAAAATGCTTTAGTTATTGCCTGGATTCTAATAGAAACTGTTGACAAAATTTGCGAAATTTTATTATTTTAACATTTATTAAAATTGTTGGAGGAGGTTTATTTCATTTATATACTGCCGGTATCACATTGTAAATAACATTTCTGTTTTCATTTCTTTCTCATTTTTTTGTTTTCTTTTGTTTTTGACCATTTCAGTCCTATTTACTTTTTGTTTTATTTTCAAAAAAAAATCTTTCTTTTTACTGTTGGTTTAGGGTCAACAGGATAAAAATGATGTCATTGTGAATTCTTTGTGTGTGTGCGTTTAAGTGTGTTCGACATATTAGTATGCGTTTATAGTTTGTTATGAGTTTTTTGTGTGTGTGTGATTTTTCTCTATTTATATTTGTAGTCGTAAATTTTTATGGATTTCTCTTTATTTCCCTACTTATTCTATTGGCTTTTCCTGCTGCAGATTCGCTGATTTGACAAGATTTCTTCGTTTGACGATTTCATTTTCTGTGAAGTGTGAACGAAGGACGACACTCTTGAAGCAGTCCGAGTAAAACAGTGAAGTGCAACCTCATTTCACTTCCTCCCATTGTTGTTAAGCAAAATATGTGATCCTTTACAATGGTTTGCTGGCGAAGCATTTTGCCGTAGCAGGATGGACATTTAGAAAGTGTTTGTGTTCTGTCATATTTATTTGGTCACTTGCCATTTATTTTTTTAACAGTGAATTTTCTATAAACGTAAGTAAAGAATTTAGAAGAGCTGTTGAGAAAATCGTAATATCGACATTTGCTTTGAGAAACAACAATTAATATCAGCATTTTCGTAGCTTTCAATATTCGGTACTTTGTACACCAATTTCTGTAAAATATACAGTGAAGTGAAAAATAATAAGGACACTACTGTCAAACTACAACATTTGAACAGAAAATAAGTAAAACGAGAAATTACAAAAACGAGTTCCATTATGTTTTTTAAAATTGCTGTTTGTTTTGTTTTCCAGTAGTTAATATTTTGTTGAGGCTCCTTTGTTTTTTAAAACTGCTAGGCATCGTTGGGGCATAGAGTTAACAAGGTTTTGACAGACTGAAATCGGTATGTCATTCCAGGCAGCCTGAATTAATTCCCATACCTGATCGCAATTCGTGGGACACTTTCCTCTAATTGAAGTTTTCACTATATTCCACAAATTATCGATCGGATTAACATCGGGAGACTACGCAGGCCATTCTAATAAATTTATCTTGTTATTCCCAAACCCCGTGTTGGTGCACTTTGGCGTATGTTTGAGGTCATTGTCCTCTTGGAACACCCATCGCAGCGGTATATTTTCTTCGGCATAAGGAAGCGTACAATTTTGTAGAATGGCCCAGTGGCCCAACACTACAATAGGAAAATTATCCCCAAACAATGATATTACCACCGCCGTGCTTTACCGTCTTAAGAGTGTATTTTGGGTTGTATTCCGTATTAATTGGTCTTCTTACAGTATGAAGACCCCTATCTGAATTAAATAAATTAATTTTTGTCTCATCCGACCATAAAATATTTCTCCATTTTTCTTGAGGCCAGCATGAGTGAACTTCAGCAAATTTTAGCCTTTGTTGTACTTTCTTCTTCGACAACATTGGTACTCTTCTAGCACTATGTGCTTTAAGGTTCTCTTTAATAAGTGTTTTTCGAATTGTTGATGTGTCAATTTCTATGTTTAAATCATTTTTTTATCTGTTTCGATGACATAAATGGATTCTTTTTTACACATCGAATGATTCCACGTTTAACTGCAGGTGTAATTTTGGTTTTCTACCACGTGCTTCGACCATTCAACCATTGTTTTTAAAATTCCAAGCAACCTTGAAATTTTTTCTGTAAGAATTTCCATCTTTATGCAAATTTTTAATAGTTTTTCTTAGTTCTAGGTCACAGTGCTTAGATTTTCTCATTTTTCCCTAAAAACTACAACATTTTGCTGTTCTTAAGTTTGAATGGAATTTAAAGTTTCACTAAAATCACTCTTTTTACCTTTTGTACACAAAAAAAAACGTTTAAAAGTTTTGATATTATTTTATTTTAGTTAATCGACAAACTGTCCTTATTTATTCGCACAACCTAAACCAACTGATCTCTGCTTAATAACCTATTTTTTTTAAATGTATACAAATTCTAAGAATTTTTGTAACGGAACTTGTTTTTGTAATATATTAGCTGAAAATTAATACAGTTATTTATGAGCAATTCTCTCATTTTACTTTTTATTCTTAAAGAATAAGTGTTCTTATTATTTTTCACATCACTGTATATACCAATGAAAACATTATTAATAGTCTGTATTAATAGCTCGTAAACTCCACGTGGAGAATTACAGATTGAAGCAACCCATATTATCAAAATTTTCGGAAGACTGTAATAAATGATCATAACATATCTAATAATAGTGTGTATTTATTGGCAACAACGGCTTGTAAAAAATCATCTATCGTATAATAAACCAAGCTCTAAAAATAAATCTCTGTAGCTGTCATCCATGGTAATAGTATTTATCGGCTCTATCTATATAAAATTAATCGAAAACAATTTTTCTGTAACAAAATTCATATATCATTTTAATTCATGTCTAAAATTTTTTATAGAAAATTTATTGAAGCGAAAATTTTGTGTGGAAAATTAAGCGGTGATAAAAGTTTTCACACAAAAGATATCAGTGGTCAAATTTTTTACCGAAAATCTGTCGGTAATATAATTTTTTGTGGGTAGTTTGTGTGTTGATAACATTTGTCAAAAAAAAAAATTGTCAGTGACAAAAAAGTTTTTTGAAAATGTATCGATAACAAAATCTCTCATAGAAAATTTACCGATAATAAAATTTCTTATACAAAATTTTTTAAAGAAAATTAACCGACGATAAAGTTTCTTATAGAAAATTTATTCATGATAAAATTTATTTTTAAACAGTTATTAAAACTCATTAACGATACAATTTTTTATAGGAAATTAATTGATGATTTGCCATAGAAAATTTTCCGAAAACAAGGTTTCTAATAGAAAATTTATCAATGGTAAAATTTCCTATAGAAAATCCCTCGATAATAACATTTTTTATAGAACATTTATCGGTGACAAGATACCATAGAGAACATATATAAATGACAGCATTTCTTATAGTTAATATGTATATCGATGATAAAATTTCTTAAAGAAAATTCATTAGTAATAAAATTTCCTATAGAAAATTTGCCAATGCTTAAATTTCTTTTAGAAAATTTAGTGATAATAAAATTTCTTAGAGAAAACTTCTCGATGCTAAAATTTTTTATAGAAAATTTATCGACGACAAAATTTCTTATAGAAAATGTATCGATGATAAAATTTCTCGTAAGGAATTTATCGGTAATAAAGTTTTCTATATATAATTTATTGAAGAAATAATCTAACACATGAGACATCGATGAGAAAATTGTTAGTGAAAAGTTAACTTCCAACAAACTTATAGATTTTTCATTGACAAATTTTTAGCAAAACGAATTTATATAATGTAGCTCATTAAGACAGAATTTTTGACACAAAATTTATCGAATGCTATAATTTCTCATAAAATTTAATTGACTTTTAAATTTAAAATCAAAAAATTTCTATAGAAATTACTTGCAAATACTCGCAAACCAATTTTTTTGTGACTGATTAAAACAGATACATTTTTGTTAGAAGCGAAAAAATTTCAAATTTTTAAGTTTACAAAATTTAAGAGTAAACAAGTGCGTTTCTTGATTTCTTCTTCATTTTTATTGTATTTTTAATGTAATATTTTTTTTTTACTCAGCTTCCTTTCCTTTTCCCTTTGGCATTTTGGAGACAAATTTTCCGTAGTTTTCTTTTGACTATTCGTGTCTGGAATTGAAACATGCTGGTGAACATTATCTACAACACCAAAATTATTGCCCGAAAACTTGTAAATTCGTTAAGTAAACATCTCAATTAACACAATCGCCATCCAACCAATGTTCTGCAATCTTTCGCAGCTACTGCTCCCATTCCTAACAATTTCATTAGATTTGTTGCATTCGACTCCAATGCAGAGCAACTTGTAAAATTTATCGCTACTAGTTTGAAAGAAACTCTGAAAGATGGACAAACAAACACACAGAGGGAATAATGTCTTCTGTAATCTGACAAATTACACAAATAACAAATTCAACAATTGTTACCAAACTAATTAAGAGATCCCTCCGAAAAAAGGTCCCAATAAATTCATTACGTATACGTATAACAATACATTTTTCAAGTTGTTCGACTCTTTGCACGTTTTTGGATACAAGTGTTCGTCAGGTAGTTGCTGCTAAAGAATTTGAAAATTGTATGAGGCGGTACCAACCGATGGTTTCTTACAGCTCAGTTAATGTCGCCCCTCTAAATTTGTTGTGTCGTTTCGGTAAACATTTGCTTTAATTGTTCTTTTCTTTTGGTTAGTAACTGCAATTTATTATACTGTCTGCTGTTATCTTGAATGTTAAAGTTTAACAAACCCTAGCATTTGATATGACTATAATTCCGAATATTACTTGGCCTTTGTATGGAACCTATAAATAAAATGTATGAGATAAACTGAATGTGGCCCCATAATGTGGATTATTTTATACAGTCTGCGGTTTATGTTAAAAGAAAAACAATAAAACAGATATTGTTTCTTTTTTGTTAATTACATTTTTTCAATAAGATTGATAAAATGGGACGGCAAACTATTCGTTAACTGCACTACGCATAATTTGGGTTATACGTCACCAAATCATCGCTTAAATTACAAACAGCATTTTCAAGCTGAGTAGTGAAAATCATTACATTAATTTTTATTATTGAGGATAAATTCTAGCGATAATCGAAGCTATCGCTCAGGTTTGACAAATGTATGATTAAAACATTGTATGACTAAACATTAAAACATAAATTATTGTTTTAATGATTTTAAAATCGGTTGGTCGTGAAACCACATTTTAGTTCAACTGTTTTACCTTCTGCTGATACCATATGGTGTTAATGCCTGCTAAAAAGTTAAAGGATTAATTACTTAGAGCATAAGCAGACTTTATATCCTTATTTGAGATCGTGTAACATTTGAAAACCGCTACTGATTACCGAAAAATCTGTTAAAATTACTAAGTTTGGAGAATTCGTCGATGTTGGGAAACTGAGTAACATTAAATGAAATCTCAAAACTTCATTGTGCAATTTATCGTTGACGAATAAATGTACTTTAGGTTACAACAAGAATTTCGAATGGAAAGTGTATTAACTTTTCATATCATGACAAATCGAGAAGGTTTTTTAAATTTCGAAAACGATCTTGAAGGGTGAAGAAGAGCAGCTGATTGATTGCAGCTGGGGCAAATCGACCGTTATTGTTATTGCAATCAATTTAATCTGATGATCGACATTGGACCCGGTTGGAAATTTCTAGAGTAGGTTGTGGACTGTATTTTGAGATTGAGGTAATCTTCTGTACCGCTGGGAAGGCAAGTCGACCTGCTGATGAATGTTATGGCGCCTTTTAATCATATACTTTCTCAAGAGATTTGAGAAATTATTTGGTTGTAGGTTGTGAAATAAAAGAAATTAAGATTGTTAATTTCAATTCAATATAAGTATATTTGGGAAGCTGTGATGCTTACCGCTTGAGCTGTGCAGAGTAACTACTTTTTGGTTTTACAATTTATGGTAGTTACAAGTGTAATTTTTGGCTTTCATTAAATATTATCTGACATTTTCCTTATCAAAATTCACAATATCTTTACCCCAAAAAGGGCAAAAAAGGTAGTAGCACAATTTGATTTAATCTTATATTAGGTATGTTCATGGAACGTTTGCAAATTCATTTTAAATTCATTTTTAATAAGTTTTGATAAAAAAACGATAAGTGTAAACATTATTTATAACAAGTTTTGGTAAAAAAAAGGTAAGTATAAACATCATGTTTATACAAAGGGAAAGAAATGCTTTGTTTCTTCAAATAGAACGAAAATAATGCTTTTTTGCTCTGAAACCCCTTGAAACAAAACATCCAATATCGTTTTACTTTTGTTGGAATAAGTAATATCGATAAATTTTCTATACATTTATAAAAATTTTAGTAAAAAAAGTTGTCGGCAAGGCTTCATCCAAGGCAAGTATCCATATATTTTCGATAGAATAAATAATATTGATATATTTTTTGATAAAAGGCCAAATTTGGTAAATTTTCGTTGTAACAACTAATAGGGATAATTTTTTTTTTTTTTTTTTTTTTTTTTGAAAATCCTAGCACCGGCAAATTTTTACCGAAAACAGTAACATGGATCAATTTTCTATACAAATTCTGGTAATGTGGAAACTGTCCATAGAAAACAAAAATAAGCAAATTTTCTAGAAAAAAAGCTTAATGTCGAATATTTTCAATAAAATATCCCAGTATAGACAAATTTTCCATATCGAGTTTTCTACAGAAAATCTTAATATCGATAGATTTTCTGTAGAAAAACTTAGAATCGACAGACTTCCTATAGAAAATCTTAGTATCGACAGACTTTCTGTAGAAAATCTCAGTATCGATAGAATTTCTATAGAATGCCGATATATTTTCTTAATATCGATAGAATTTCCTAATACCGATATATTTTCGCATAGATTTTATATAGAAAATCTTAATATCGTTATATACAAAATCTTAACATAGATAGATTTTCTGTACAAAAACTTTATGACGACAGATATTCAAATCTTGAAATCCACAAGTTTTCTGTAGAAAAACTTATGATTTTATATAGAAAATGTTACTATCAATAGAGTTTGCGTAAAAAATCATAATATCGGTAGATTTTGCATAGATTTTATTGTTGGTAGATTTTGTACAGAAAATTTTAATATCCATAGATTTTCTGTAAAAAATCTTAACGTTGGTAGACTTATAGAAATTCTTGCTACCTTACTGCTAAAGAAAATCCTAACATGTTTAGATTTTTTATAGAAAACCTAAATATCGATAAATATTCTACATAAAATCCTCATGCTGAAAAACTTTCTATGGAAATTCTTAATATTGATAGATTTCCAATAGAATATCGCAATTCTAATCTTAATATTGATAGATTTTCCGAAAAAATCATAATTTCGACATACTTTCTATTGAAACACTACAAAATCCATAGAAGATATTTACATCGGTCATCTTCTATAGAAAATTTTATAACCGTTTTTTAAAGAAATTCTAAACATCGACAGATATTCTACAGAAAATCTTAACATCGATAGATGTTTTATAGGAAATTTTAGCATGGACAGATTTCCTACAGAAAACCTTAAGGCTAATTTTTAGATTTTCTAAAGAAAATGTTGACATTGA
>JAHXMU010000013.1:1770403-1808887 GCA_019455685.1 Philornis downsi
ACCTTAAGGCTAATTTTTAGATTTTCTAAAGAAAATGTTGACATTGAGAGATTTTTTATAAAAAAATTCCAAAAATAAATATATAAATTTCAAAATTTTAAAATTTTCTATAGAATATCTATCGATGTTAAGATTTTCTATAGAAATCTAGCTTCCATTATGTTTCGGAAGAGAGCAAAAGTTTTTCGCTTAAAAGTTTTCGTCGGAAACTTAACACCAAATAAATGTTCCACCGACCATTTAGACTAGAAAAGATTTCCATAGAAACTTTTGGAAGCGTCAAGTTAGCCTACCAGATATGTTATTGGTTTTTTTGTTATCGGTTATCGCAAATTTTATTGTACAGAAGACTTTTTTTATCGCCCTTTTAAGGGCACAGAAAATTGCCATCGATTTTTTTAGAAGATGTCTAGGAATTACGCAAGGAATGCTGAATTTCTAAACAAGTCTGTTAAAGCGAAACAAAAGATCACTCCAAAAATTTCCATTTGTATATTTTATCTTATCAAAGTAAATCCACAAGAAACGACTACATAATGTTTCTCATACAAATCCTCATGTTTGAATTTCAATCACGAGATTCTCAATTCAATTTTTCGCCCGCTTTGTCCGCTCTATTCGTCCTCGGATGGCACAGATGAATATCAGAGATATTACCAGAGTCCTCCATTTCCGCACAGGCCTTGTAATACATACGTATTTTTCAAACACAATTGTGTTTGTGTGTGTGAGTCAGTAGGTTTCGTTGCATAGCTATGTGTGAGGGTGAGCTATATTATAGGCATCTCGCAACAACCATTGCCAACCCCCAGCCGAGCATTTAGAACGAAATCGTTGTACGTTGCTTGTAAGACACTTCTACTACTACTACCACCACTGCTACGTTATCGTCCTTCCGCTTTGCCATCTCTCAGTCTCCTGGGCTACAGTTCTGAACCGCTTAACTGTCATCACCTGCACCCAACATTTGTGGCTCGAGACAAATGTTGGTTGTTGTTTTTCAATATCCTGTTGTCGGCCGTTGTTGTCGTAGTTAAAGTAGTTTCATTCCATGTTTGTTGTAACAGTACAAGACCCAACCATGATGGGTTCGTCCTCTTTCTTGTATTCATTTTCTATACCACTCATATTCTCCTTTTTTTAATTTCATTTTATTTCTGCTCTTGTTCCCTTTTCTTTGTTTCATTCGATTTAAAACTGTTGCGAATTTAATTTATCGAATGCTATAAATTCTTATTATTTATTTCTGTTTCTAAATGACAACATTACGACTTGTTTTGGAGAGATTTGCGGATGCCGTTTATTCGAAAATGTTTGAAAAGAGTTATGAAAAAGATTATTCCGTGCGAGTAACAAAATAAAAAGCATAAATGATTTGAAACGTTCCAATGATTGAATTTTTCACACTCTATTAGAAGTTTTTTTTTTTTATATAATTCATAAAAGGTTGATTAGATAGAGTAAGAACCATTATCCCACTTGATTGTATTGTCATAACCAACTCGAAGGACCAGAAGGGATAGATCGTAGATAATATTTATCATTTAATAGTTAGCACTTTAAGTCGTTTCCAAAAATTTTAATTGTTCTATCGTGTTTTATGCAAACATGAACCTTTGACGCAGTGGTGCCCAAACATGTTCTCAATTCCCAAATAGGGATTATATAAATACCAAAGTGAATTGTCAGTTCTCGATATAGTACCAGTTAATTGAGACAATAGTATTACAAAGTTAGCCTTAAATGAGTATTTGCAACGGATATCCTTCATTTTCCTGTAAAAAATATAATCTATACAAATCAATAAAAATTGTTGTAATCCAGCAATTTTTCTTAGAAATTTTGTTTTGCTGAATGTGTTTTCTTGTTATTTATGTTGTCCAATTAATTTACCGCGCGTCATCGATTATTGGAGCTACTAAAAATCGAGGCTGTTGCAAAAAGTCGAGGTTGTTGCGAAAATCTGATCAATAAAGATCTGGCAATACAATTTTCCCTCTTAGTTTGTAAACCACATATTTTTATTTGTACAAAAAAGTAGATATTTTTGGAAAAATGTTTATCAATTTATAGTAATTAACTTTATCGATAATAGTAATCGATGTTATACGCAATATTATTATCAAATCAGATATACGCACATATGAATTTTTAAGAAAATTGTGTCACTGATGTATTTTTTAACATCGAAACTATTCTTTACAAAAATTATTCTACAGCTTCATTTTGTACAACTTCATATCGGTAGATGTCAAATCTGAAAATATGATTTAATCATCAACAAAGCTTATTTTTAAATCAAACGACTTCCTGCAGAAAACTTTATTGCTTGACCGTAACTTTTCTATAGATTGTTATTGGATTCTATGAAACATTTCAATTGTCGATAAAAATTTCAAACTAATGTTAACATTAATTACTATTCTAGAAAAATATTACACGTTCAAAAGAACATTTCAGGACCAACTCATTTTCGATTTTAGCAATAATTCATTTTTCAAAAAAAAAAATGTTAATATAACCCAATATGCATTGAAAAGTCATTTCTCCAATGTTGGAGAAAAGCTTAGTTCTCAAGTTGATTTCCAATGTAATTCTCAAGTTGAAGTGAAACTTTTTTCTCCTTATTTAGTTTCAACTTGATATCAAGTTGAGAAATAAATTTTTTTCCAACGTTGGAGAAACAATTTAATTCTCAATTGGATATCCAACACTTTTCTCCACTTGAGATCAAACATTTTTTTCAATTTGAATACTATTTGAGTTAAATTAGAGATTTCATTGACATCTTTTATATTATCCTATGGCAGCACTGTTGATTTGTTACAGATCTGGTAGCTTTTGCCAATCGTAAATAGAAAAAAATGTTATTTGTGAGAAAATTGGCGCGTTTTGTCGGTGTTTTTGTGTTTTGTGGTGTGAATATTGTTGAAAGCAGACTAAAATTACAAAAAAGGAAGTATAAGTGTTATTATTATTAATTTGATTGCTCAATTATCTTATTATTAGTTAATTATTCAATTTGCGGTATGCGTAGAAGTAAAAAAGTGAAAAGTGAGGTTAGGCAGGTGATGAGTTTGCAAATTTGGACCAAGTCCGTTGGTCTATATCAGGGGTTTATTTTTGAGTCGTAAATCTTTCTTCGAAGCTTCCGTCGTTCGTGTTATAAAAATTATTGTAAACAATAATGAGTTTAACAATATTGAGTTGAAAGGAATGAGATGAAAGGACGGAAGCTTCGAGGAAAGATTTGCGACTCAAAAATAAACCCCTAATATAGACCAACGGACTTGGTTCAAATATTGGGAGTAAATAAAAATATTATAAAAAAGAAAAACAAAAACTTTTCTTTCTGGATGACCTAAAGCCGAACGAAGTATCAAATAATTTAACAAATAAAGGTCAGCAATACATATAACTAAATATGTGCCACGAAAGGCTGTAATTTTATATATATATATATATATCTCTAAAAATACATAATTAAATATATATATAATACATTGTTTTAATTTCTTAAATATATATAAATAATTTCTTTTAATACGCAAATTACGTATCTTCAATTTGATTCCCATTGGAGAAATTTCTTTGATATCAAGTTGAGAATCACAAATTTCTCAACTTGATAACTAAGGAAATCACCATATAAAAAATGTGCCTTTTAAGTTGAGAAAGCTATAATCCCACTGTTGAGGTGCATTTGAGAACTAACGTTGGAGATTTGAGAAAGCTATTTGATGTCAAATGTACCTCAAGTTGATATCTAACAAAAATGTTTATTGGGAAATGACTTTCAATTGTATAGGTATTTGTTAATTTCGATAAAGTTTCTTGAACAAATGTTACAAATCATAAACTTTTATAGATGAATACTTTATATTGGTACATTTTCAATAAAAAAAATGTTTTTATCAAATTTTCTACACAGAAAATGTTATGATCGATAAATTTTCTACGGAGAAAATGTTATCATCTGTATATGTCTTATATAGAAAATTCTGTCGCCAGCAAGTTTTTATATTATTAATAAATTGTAGAGTATTGATACATTTTTTAAATGGAATATATTAATTGCGGTAAATTCTTCAAAATATACGATATTATCGATGGATTTTCCAGAGTATATGTTTTTATCGATCGATTTTCCAGAATACTTATTATTATCGATGCATTTCCTAGAAAGAATAATATAAACCATAAATTATCCACTGAAAATTTTCTAGAATCGATTAATTTTCTGTACAGAAAAAGTTCTAATCGAGAAAAGGTTAGTATCGATAAATTTTCTATATGGAGAAAATACTATCAACCATAAATTTTTAAATAGAAAATATTTTATTATTGGAAAATTTTGTAAGGGGAACAAGACTTCGGCAAATTTCCAGGAAAGAAACGCTATTATCGATAAATTTTCTAGGGAGATATGTTACCATAGATAAAGAGAAAATGTTGCCATTGATAAAATTTAAAAACAAAAATTTATAACCGATTAATGTTCTATAGGGACAATCATATTATCATTATCGATATAATATCAATAGGTAAAATACATAATGACAAATATATTTCCTACAGGGAAAAAGTTATTATTGACATAATTTCTATCAAAAAAATTTATTATCGACAAGCTCTCTATAGAGAAAACCAATATTCTCGTCAATCACTCCTGATATTCATAAATAACATCGATAAACATCTAGAGAAAGTATACGCATCTGCAAATTTTTAAAGCATAATTTAAACAGCGATAAATTCAATAGAAAAGAAACAATAAGTATACACATTTCAGTACAGAAAATGGCCATCATCGATCAATTGTCTACAGGAATTAAATCTTTCCCAAAGAAATGTTCATCGTCGTTTAGTTTTCTATGGGGAATTTTTATCGTAGTCAGAGAAAATATTCACCGCATTTAATTTTCAGTCTTTTAAATTTCTGAAGAAAATTGTTATCATTGTTTTATATATCTTATTATCATGGTAACTTGAGTCTCTGTAGAAAATTTTCTTCGTCGCTTCAATTTCTAATTTTAGCACCGTTTGGTTTCCTCTATAATTTTTCCATCGTAGTTTACTTTGCTATTAAAATGAATATATGTACATCACGTCGTTTAGCTTTCTAAGAAGATTTTATTTATCGGTTAAATTTCTGTGGAAAATTTTCAACATTTTTTAATCTTTATATATATAATTCTACTGTACGGGCGTTGTCACTGAACTCCTCCTAAACGGCTGGACTGCTTTGCATAAATTTTTGTATATGCGTCTGGGTGGTGCCCGGGATGGTTTAGATTTACAATTCGGTCCAATTGAACAAAGGGGCGTGATACCTCCCATACAAACAAAAAATTAAAAATCAATTATTTCTGCTCCTGTTTACGGTATTAGAACAAAATTTGGTACATCGGTTTGGTGTACATATCTTAAGTGCTGCTGCAAATATGGGTGGGATTGGACAATGGGGAGTGGTACCTCCTATACAAACCACAAATTAGAAAGCAATTATTTCTGCTCCTGCTAAAATTTGAAGGCAAAGCAACATTTGCCGGGTCGGCTAGTTCCTTATAAAATTATATATACGAGTATTAATAAATTTTCTAGAGAAACACGTCATTATCGATTTTCTAAAGCAAAAAGTTCCCAGTCGATTAATTTTTGCATCGATTGTATTCTATAAAAAAATTTCATTCTCAGATTTCCGAATCTTTTAAGACTAGAACTATGTCGAAAACTAATGTGCATTTTTAGGCCTTCATTGATTGTTTCAGCTTTTATAACTACCAATTTGTCTAAAAAAACAATAATTTTTGCTGACGCTGTAGTTGAGCAACAATGTATTGTTCTTTATACCACTAAAGAATCCTGTGAATATGTTGGAATTAGGTAGGCAAATAAGTGTCTATCATGATAGTAGTTACTGATTTTTGAATAAAGCATTTGGAGCTCTCATAACAAATGAAGCCCAAAAAATTCGTGTTTTTCACATCCATCGTTAAAGATAAACAAATAAAAACCATATGCGTTGTCAGCCTTAGTTTTTCAAAATCTCCCTACGGTACGACCTCATTCAAAAGAACTCCTTCCCATTGAAACTGCAAATGCCCCGAAATCCTCCTACAGACCAAGGAGGACTCATGTACCAGAAGCTCGAAACGAAAACAAACCGAATTCTCAACAACAATGTCCTTGTCGACCAAGGAGGGGTTGGCCGGTTTTTTTCACTACTGTCATCATTTATATTGTCGCCGTCTGTTACGGTTTTCTGTGCAGCACTTTAAGCATGATGCCTTCAACAGCCCGTGCTGTGAATTAAGGCTGGCGCATACAGCTAGTTACTGACGATATACCTCTATAAATGCCTGCTCCATGACTGCCTTGCTTGATTTGGGCTACTTGTTTTATGCCACTCTTTCTCTGTCTCTCTCTTTCTCTCTACCTCTATTTCTTTCCCGCTCCACCTTTACCACTGTGACTAGTGGTCGTTAAGTCTTAAACGAGCTTAAGTCAAATTGAGACTATGAGTACAATCTTTAGCTGGTGGTTTCCAGACAATTCAACAGAAACAACACGACGAGAATACGACGAATGAGTAGCAACGAAAATCTACGGCAGCGAAAGGCAGAGCGAGAGAAATAAATAACAGCTTACAATTTCTATAAGTTTGGCCTGGTTTGGAAATGGAGAAACGGTGGTGATGGTGCAGGGCGGACGAAAAGGTTGGATTGAGGTGGCGAGCGCGGTAGGGTATCGTTTGAGCACCTATTGGATTTTTGTATGCATACATTATTGTTGTTATTTTATTGTAATTCTTCCCTTTACCAAAAAAAGGCCATGGAGAATTGTTGCTTTTACCACGGATGATGCCGCTGATGATGATGACGGGGACGACGGTGCCAATACCGCAGTTGATTTTTGAATTTTCAGGATGTTTTTTATATGCGATGTGTGGTAGCCATAAAATAAATACTCCCTATTTAATAGTTAACGGGGTACTTGGTTAATACCTTCCCTTTCAAAGGTTACAGCCGCAAATAGGGGTTGAAATTATTCGGGGGTGCCTGGCCACATCATCAAAATCGAAACAACTATCGGTGTGTATAAATGCTCTTAAGACCAGAGGTACAACACAACACCAATATCGTCAAACGTACAACGGCAGAATAGTGGCATGGACGGACTGAACCTACATAGAACTTTAATAATGCAAAGTTATTGTTTTAAATGTAAAGATACAGAAGAAGGTACATTCCAGAAATCAAACCTAAACGTTGGAATATCCAGTTAAGCAACCATTTTGCTCAACAAGTCATTTATTTTGTTTTTTATTTTCGTCCAACAGGTAGGATGTAATGATTTTCAATTGTGTGTTGATTTTAAAAATATGTAGTAAAATTGTTCACAAATTCTTAAAACGAAGTAATAAAGCTGTGGCATTTGAAAATGTTAAGATAAAGACTACCCATAAAATTTAATTGAAATGGGAAAACAATCAACGGGCAGCATATTTAGTAATAAACACTGAATATAAAAAAAAATGAGACTGAAAACAGGTATGTTGAAGAGGTAATTTGATTTTTTTAAGGTAAAAAGTCACCAGGAGCTGTATCAGTTGAATACGGTAGTTATTCAGTGATATTTGTTAAGTTGTTGGCCACAAATCTGGCCATATTTGACGCCGAATAACGTCCATATAATATTCTTTATGTGCCACCTGACCTTCTGCTAAGAATTTCGAGTGCATAGCGTTGGGATAATCAAAGAAAGCATTTAACATTACCTCGAATCCTGATTGACTTTGACGTTGTTTTTTTTGCGGTTTCGACCCAGTTAGATCCAATTAGCGCCATTCCGAGAATCTTGTTAAATGGTTTACATGTTACCAGTGAACACACAATGTGAATGTCTGTGAGTGGGGCTCGAAATTGACTTTTATGCGATTGAGTTTTTAAATAAAATTGAAGTATTTTGGAACTATTCAAACGGCAACGCTCTTCATAACTAAATAGTCGTAAGAAATAGTACGAATTCGTTCGTTAGGCACTAAAAGTCCAACGGCTTTTTTAATTATAATGACGATTTTAAGTCACCAATACCATCACTTTATCGATATTAACTTGAGTGGAAGACAGCAGGCCGACTAAGGCGAGCCAAATCGTTCACCACATCTCGAGCGCTTTTGAATGCACAGGTCTTGGGTTCGTGCCCTGTCATCTGTATCTTTTTGATCTCTCCGGGGGTACGAACAGGCATGGGTTTTTCCTATGTCTATATTTCATGGTTGCCGTTCACCGTCGCCGAACGGAAGGGGTTTGGAGTAGTATCAACCGTTCCATCTATCTGGGGTCTCCGTGCCTGCAGGTATGAAAAATGTTCAGTATGTGCTCTTTTGCTGCAGAGCGACCAATCCCGTGAAGTATGGTGTATAAATCACAATTTGGTAGTAGCTTTGCTTTTTGGTAGCCTGGGGATAAGGAGGCCCCGAAACTGAGTTCGCGCCAGATCATTTGGTGTAGAACCCCTAGTGGGAGCATCACGCGGGTTGTGGTTGATACCAAAATCGCTGGTAGAGACTTTGTGCTCGAATGTGGAGTTGCATTGCAACCGGGTGCTGCAGACCCATAGAGTAGCAGAGGAGATTCCACCAATGGGGATTCCATACAAGCATAATCAATTTGGTATCTCCTGGCTAAGAAGGAAGGGCTGACAATTGCGGTAGTACCAGAATTGCCAGCCCCTTTTCCTAGATAGTCCAGGTTTTACTTAGCTATCCCAGGGGGCGTTTGCAATCGCATTGTAATATGCCCAGTGTGTCGCATACCGTGGGTAAGGCCTTCACGACGAAACTCATGTAAAACCCTCGTGGACTTCTGTAATATTTTCAGCGATTTGATAGAAGAAATTCGATTTGCAAAACAAAATTTGAAGGGAATTTTGTGTTTGAAATTTGTATCTACTTCAAAAGTCTCAAAACACACTTGAGATGAACTGGCAAAATCGGGCACAGCATACAAACCAAATGGCAGATTTATAGAAAATTTTCGATCTGCAAAATATTTTGTCATCGAACCAATCTATACAAAAAAATTGATCATCTGTCGTGCATGAATTTTCTGCAGGAAATCTTAATAAAGTTCAATTTCCTTTAGGAAATCTTATAACCATTGAGTCTTGTAAAGGAAATCTTATCTAACTCTGAATTTAGCATAAAGACTACAGCTATGAATTTTCTTCACAAGATCAAACCGTTGAATTTTCTGTGGCAAATTTTATCACTGTTAAATTTGCTATAGAAAATCTTACGATTAGGAAAAGTCTTCCATAGATACGTTTATCAGTTTGCCATCTTCCATGTAAGTAAATTTTATCTTCAATCTATGGAAAATGTTATGAAAACTCTTATTATCAATCATTTTCTAACAATTCTTATCAATAGCTTTCCTGTAGACAACTTTATTTTTGATCAACGAATTGTAGGAAATTATGTCTCGATCATGGATCAAAGAAAAATTATTCTAATTACTTTCCATAGCAAACAATCGAAAATTGGTCGGTAGGCTAGAGATTATAATTTAAAATTAATATAGAGCTTTTAAAGATTGTGAGATTGTGTGTTCTGGTCTGTTTTTACACTACTGAATTTTAATTTTGAACTTAATTACTAAAATGCTCCACATGTTCGAAAGAATTGCCGTATGACATAATGCAATTCAGATATGCCCCGACATGAAAAATGTCTTCTATTTGTTGGTGCATAAAAATTTTGCTTCCGAAATGTGCCCGGAAATAGTTGGAAACTTTTCCCTATCAAACAACTTTTCAAAGAGATAAAATTACCAAACATTAAGGATTACATTATAACATTACAAAAGCCATATGTATACATCTTCTTAACCATATCAACAAAACTTTATACCAGTTAATATAAAAATATAGTTTTACATTAAGAAGTGAATAATTCTATTAAACAGCAAAATGTTTGCAGCATTTATTAACATCCATGTTGACGACAACAGGGAGTTCACTTTCTTGAATCAGGTCAACCCCATATTTTTTGCATGAGATGAAACGCAGGGACAGAGACAGAGACAGAGCGTGATCCTTTGTTCTGGTCGTATTGTGGTTTCTCAATTGTTAAAGCAAATTGCGTTATTGTTTTCCCTACAACAATAACAAATCCTGATGCAAACAGAAAAAAGGATAAAAGTAAACCGAAAGTGGGTCACATATAGGTCAACGATTGCGGAATATATACAATCAGTGAGTGAATGACAAAGGCACAAAAGAGTTTTGTACTAATGCTGGTAGGGGGGTAGTGGCGTTGGAAGTGAAACGGAAAAACAGGGTTTTAAAGAAGTTGCAATATTAAAGATGTTTTCCTTATTTTCCATTTAAAGTCAGATTGAGGCTAAGTGGCAGATACATACTTTTTTATATCTTTAGCACAAATTTTCTGTTACAACAGTTGTGAAAATTCTGGAAAAATCATCACATTTTTGCAAAAAAAGCATCGGAAATTGGTCTATCAAATTCGAAATATTCATTACTCTTTACAATTTATAGTATCATCTTCAAAGTAGTCCCTATCCAAAATAATACACATATAACAACATGTAATCCAACCATCAATCATTCCAATCGTAAAACATTTTTCAAACGCATTTTACGGAAAAGATTTCAGTTCTCCCAGCCATCTATGAACCGAAAGCAGATGCTTCGGAGTGGTAATTTGAGATTTGAGAAAAGAAACAAATTAGCCGGAACCATAACAGGTGAATATTGTGGATGATGATTGTTGAGTTTTTGTCCAAGAATTCGTTCACAATGATAGTCTTGTGAGGTGGTGTGTCATCACACTCTGAAAACCATGACTTTTCTCTCCACAAATTTGTTTTTTTTTTTTTAAATTGTATTATTTCAAACGTCGAATAACGAAAAACCAATAAACATTATTAACCGTCTGACCTTCTACAAGATTTTCGAGTGCACAACATCGCGATATTCGAAGAGAGCCGTCTATATAATCTTGGCGGTGACGTGCGCCTTTTCGGTTTCGGCTCGGTTGTAAGGCACAATTCCGAAGCTTGTTAACTGGTTTGCATATCAAGCTCGTAAATCGCTGTTTCACCATCATATGCGTTTTATGTGTAGGGGGTTTGAATTGAATTAGTATCCTCAGCTATCTTTACGCGATCGAGGTTTTTAAGGAAATTCAAGTCTTTCAAAAATAGTCGAGCGGAAACACATTTCATGCCCAAACAATCATGCAAAATGGTGCGGTCCGATTCATGAAATCCAGAAATATATTGGCACATACAACCTTTTCGCCGGCTTTAACCGACGGCCAAATACATTGCGCAATATGATATTTTTGTAATGCCTATAATTCTTTCTACGATGACGCTGACTATCTAAGAGGAAAACGGCGGTTAGCACGACTGGCGCCATCTTTAACAAAAAAAGGTGTTACTGTAATCTTCACAGGTATAAGAGGAAGGTACTAAAATTGGTAAGGGTGGTAACGGGAACAAAAATGTATTTCAAGACACATAAAGCCTCATTAGTTGGAAGGCAGTGTGAATAGAGCTTTGCCGTGGCGGCTGACTTCATTTCGGTTATGTATTTTAACATAACCATTTACAAAAAGATTTTTCGGATAAAATTGTGGGCCTCAACCAAATTCTCCGAAGCACAGTCAGCCAACAACCGGTGTTTTCCATGGTCATTAACTTTGAAGCTCTCAGTCAGTTGAATCTTGCACAGCACACCAAGTGTCAACTATAAATTCGTTAAGTTGAAGTCTGAAAATTCATATGCCAAAAAATCGAAAGCATCGTGTTCTTTTGCACACATTCAGCGACAATGGAGATGTTCTGGTCCGATCTGGCGTGTCTTTGACGTACAGGGTGTTAGGTGATTATTTAATGAACCAGGAGTCTCGAATTTGGTCACCAAACTGGAGAGTAAACTTTGAAGGACGCAATAAACATGTAGTAAAATCGCAAACTTGGGAAGCCTAGTCATGAGTTATAATGGATTTTTTTTTAATAGTCACTTAGTTTTAGCTAAAATTTGCCTAAAATCAAAATTATCTGCTTTTATTTTCTACAAATAGTTGACTTTTTTACATGTCATATTTATTTATAATTCGACTAATAGGTCCTGGCGTCATAAGAAAATAGTTTTTTTAAAGCAAATTCTATTACCGACTAGCTGACCCGGCAAACGTTGTTTTGCCTTCAAAATGTTAATGTGGTAAAAAAAATTAATTGCAAAAATCTCTTCTCCAGCACCATCTATCACTTCAAATAAAACCTTTTAAACCTTCCGGAATACTCTACCAATAATTTAAGACCAAAATGAGCCAAATCGGTCCAATCGTTCTCGAGCTTTAGCGAGACTAACGCACAGCAATTGATTTTTATATATATATAATATAATATATAAATATATATATATATATATAGAAGATAGAAGAAGATACCTATAGATATGTCGATTACATTCTTTATTGATATTCAGGAGTTTCTAATTAAAATTCACACATGCACATACAAAATACGCATCTACATATATAAAACTTATCGTACAATTGTTGCACAATTTGGTTAATGATAAGAAACGTTGAGTATCTCAACTTTCGATATCTTCATTGCCTATGAAGATCTTTAGTCATATTCGCAGACGACAATACTAAAACTGAGAACTATTTCAATTTCTCAGAATTCTTCTAATGTTCTGAAAAATTAAAAAAAATTAAAAATTCCTCTAAAAAGAGGAAATCTTAGTTTACATTCAACACACATTACCTTTTCATTTTCATGACTAAGAAATAAAAACGTGTGTCACTAAAACTAAATTCCTCCTACTGCTTTAAACGAAGTCATTCATTTTCGCATTCTTAACTGACTTCTTTTCAAACCGTACAATAAAAAGAAAGTAAATTTCTTGCTACTGATAAGATAAGAAATTGTTAAAAATATCTGTGAAAATGAAAACCTACAAACGAAAACGTGGAAGCACTGAATAGACCTCCTTTCAATATTGTCATCATCGTACTCTACTGCACACTGCGATATACTCCAGCGTAGTGACAACTGTCAGCAATCGATTTTTATAACAAAAATAATTTTAATTGCTGTTTTTTCCACGTCTGGATGCGTCTCTCTCTCTCTCTCTCTCTGGAAGATGGAGGTAGAAACTAAACAATGAAATATTGAATAGAAAAGTCAATATAAAAAAGAATTTAATGTTTAAACAAAAATGTTAAATTAAAAAAGTAAAGCACCGGCCGGTCGGTATAGAATGAACGAGAATTGGGCAACAACAAAGAAAGACACGTGGTAGAATAATGATAATAATCGTATAGCTGAATTTTAATTTAGAGATGAGAACAAGTGCACTGAATCTGAAACAAGTATTGTGGCAGAAGACTATATTCGGATATAACATTTAATCCAACACAATTTTAGGACGTTTAACCTCAACAAGAGGCCTTAATCAAGAGAAGATTTTAATAATGCATTGAAGTCAATTCTTTGTCACCATTGATAGTCAACACTAAAACCCAGAAAAGTCAGCTTGCTAAAATGCCACCGATGTATGAGAAAAGGTAGGTTGTCAATAACTGACACTAAATGGCAGTATTATCAAAGTTCCAAAACTTACAATCGCTTCCGAAAAAATTCCAAAGAAAATGGTGAATGCAATCGGGCAAATATACAGAGAATTCCGATGATACATTCTGTAGATATGGGATAGATTCTCACTTTCATGGATCTTACAAGCATGCTGTCTTTAGACTTACTGAAGTTTTGCAAAGTTTGAGAAACTTTTGCTAGACTAATCGAGTACACGACTACTCAAAACATTCGTCAAGCACACCGAAGTGACAGATAGACAGTCACCTATTACGACTAGAATCTACAATTATATAAATTATAGTTGCGTGTACCTACCATCTTGCTACGTACGGTCACACTGTTTGCAGTAACTTTAACAATATTTCAACATAACCTGAACGCTCCTTATATAATCAAGTAACAATCATCGATTGTGCAGCGTAAGTACAACCTTCAAAACAAGTTCTTCTGTGCCAGCTATTGCGTTTAAAGCTAAGCAAAACAATTTAAGTTAATTTTCAGAAATATTTGTCAATTACCAAATATAAAACGAAAATATTGGCACAGTAGCCAGTGCAGGTAAACAAGTTGATGTTTGATTGAGAAATCACTAGAATGAATGAATGAATACCAGTTGCAATGGTTGACCGTTTCGCAAGATAAATTTAATAAGCTATCTTGATGGGCAAACAATGTATTGTAGTTTTTACCGCGAAAAATAAACGCCTGTTTATAAAACTGCATTCATTTTCTATATTTTTGGCAAGATAGTCCATTATTATATTAAGCAAAGTTTTCGTTCGCTTATTTTCTTATTTGCTTTTGCGCAGCGCGTGTGTGCAAAATAATTGCAACCAGTGAGGTTAAGCGATCGTTTTATTGTCGATGTTATTAAAGGGATACAAAAGTGAAATTTTGTATTGAAGTCAAAAGGAACAGGTATGAAATATGCGAAAAGGCAAACAATAGGAGAGTGAGCTTCAGCTTAAAGAAAGCCTACTCTGAACACACATCGAGGCTGTCATTCGTGTGCTCAACGAATTTGGAGGCGTTTACAGGGAGGAACCTTTATGCGTGTCAAAAATAGCATGTGTTGTTGCCCAGTATGTTTTAAGTAACGGTTGCAGAAAGAAACTACTGAAAATTTCGTGCAATGAAGGATTTATTGACAAATTTTTTAACGAATTAATATAACAGAAATCCGCTCAATTTTTTATTTAATAGAAAAGCCCGAAGGCATATAAATGTGGATTAAATGATTTTTATTGAAAAGTTTGTTAATAACCTAAGCAGCATGTCCCATTCTTTTACTATTTTAATTCAATTACCAGAATATTCACTAAATTGTATAATAAAAAATGCAAGGTGTTCTATTAGTACACATCGTCCGTTCGTTAATTTATTATAGCTCATCGAATTTGAATTTGCTGACAGTTATTCAATTGGGAATTACCAAGACCCATTTCGGGATTTCTTAAGCAACTCACAACTTCCGACTGCCGGGCAAGTATTCTCTAGTAATGACATCAAACATCTAACTGATGTTAGCCAAACCGGGAATGGAACTAGTTTGAGCAAGTAAGTAAGCAACAACTCTTACTGAAATTCAACTTTTTATTCCAACCTAAAAATCATTGACTAACCGACCGTGGCGCGATGGTTAGTGCACGCAACTATCGATCGAATAATCGTAGGTTCGAAACCTGATACAGGCACCTGTCTTACTTTGAGCGGCAGTCATCTCTATGTGCCGACAAGCAGCTCGGTAAGTCGAGCAATCGACAAGTCTAGTAAAAGCTTTTTCATCTAACGTACGGAAGCGTACATTAAACTGTAGGTCCCGTTCATTAAGTCTAATAATAGGCTGCTAGCAAGTTTTCTGAATGTAAGAAACATCCCCATATCCCATTTATGGGAAGAAAGAGAACACGTTTCATTTTAGAGGTCCTTGGCAGCCTCAACATTAGTATAGGATGTAGTAGAATAATAAGACGTTCATCTCAAATACAAATTATTATGGAAACTGCAGAGGAAAGAAAAAAAATGATATACAGGTATGCGCACCTGGAATGCTCCAGTTATGAAGAAGATGTATTTATTCCACTGACACATTTCCTTGGCAAATAGAAAGCTGTGGTGTCAGACACGTCTAGGAAATGCCACGATCTATCTACTATAGTAGCTATGCCTCATATTACAATATAAGAGGTAAAAGATTTAATCATCTTGTCTCGCGTTAGAGACATACAAGTTAAAAAAATAGTCACAATCAAATAGTTCGCGTACCTTTGGCATAGTCACAACTTTCTTTAATAAAGCCTCTGAGTTTCTAAAACAAATTATCTCAATCCTGATGTTAGTGACACATGATGGAAATATATTGTACCATGCATTCAAGAGCGTTTGATATTTTTGTCGATATATCGTCTTCGACTGAATTTAACAACGATAATGTGAAGGAAATAGTGACTGAAAATCGTCATTTAAGCTTGAGGGACGCAGCCTTTGATCTTTATTTTATTTTTTGTTTAAAAAGCATTGCCACTCGACTAACCCAGAAGGACGTGGATTTTCTTCAAAAACTCAATCGCGCACAGGTTACTGAAGATATGTATTTTAAGTAGTGATGAGACATGGATATATGAATTTGACAAGCGAGCTAGCTAACAATCCCTGAGCCGAAATCAGTCAAAAGTCATGGGAATGTTGAATGTTTCCTTTGATTATCACGCTATTGTTCATTCGAAATTTCTGCTGGAACGTCGGACCGTAAATACAGCATATTACCCTTGTTTGTTTGTTCCAATTCCTTGAAAAAGGCCAGATGTGTGGAAAGAAAGTTTATGAATTTTGCACCGCGGCAGTGCAATGTTTCGTAAGACTGTCACTGCGAACGAATTTGTGGCCAAGAGTAATAAACCATCGTATTCATTCACCTGCCACCGGCCGAATTTATCTCTTCCCCTAAATCAAATTACCACTTCTATGCAAACCATTTCGATCGGTAGGAGACGTGAAAGAGACTTCACTGCGACAACTAAAGTCTTTCTCGGAAATTGCGTTAGAAAAATGTTTTGCCGACTGCATTATTAGTTGACACAAATGTATTATTTCGCAAGGGGCCCAACTTTGAAGACGATAGAATAATTTGAATGAATAATAAATGAATAAATAAATGTGGTTAATTGACTAACTCCCACCATAAATAGTTTGTATTTTATTAAATAACTCCCCTAATTTTTCGAAACAATATTAATGTTGAAACAGCGATGGCATCTATTTTAAAAGAATTTTTGTTTGTTATTAAAGTTGATTTTTCTTCAACAACTTCTACCGCAGTGCGAATTTCGGATATCTCAACGACCTGTAATGCAGTATGTGGGTGTAATTTCTCTAAGTGTATATTCTAGAAAGATCATCAAAACCGCTCCCAGAACATTCAAGTATGATATATGTAATCTCTTTCCCTCTTTATCTGTGGGCAGGATTTTTCTAGAATTACGTTTACGACAGTAAGTTATGTTTGTTCCTCTCGCCCTCATTGTATAGTCTATTGTTATCTCCTTTTCACTCGTTATATAAATAAGAACATTCTAGAATTAAGTCTATGATATGCAAAACTATTCTGTAAATATGTTTGTCTTTGTTGCACCCATTATGTAAATATGTGTTCTCTCTGAAATATCGTAGCATATTATAGAATAAATCATTTTAGTATAAATAGAGCAACTTTGTACGTTTGAAGGAATTAAGGAATTAATAAAGTTGGCGTGGATGTGAAAATACGTTCCACGATACCAAAGTAATGAAACCATTAATCCTGTTCATTACAAAAAAAAATTATATAGGCATTTTTTGTTTGGCATAGAAAACATGTATACCAAAATTCAGTAAAATTGAAGATAACCTAAAAAATGTTCGGTTTTCAAAAGCATCCGCCACATGTAGCCGAAATAAATCCACATTCACATTTCTGATATACAATTACATAATTGTATAATCAGAACAATTTCAATTAATTTAATTAAACTGTAAACAATTTAATTCCTGTTTAGAAGATGTGATGCATTTTTTCCTCAACAAACAGCCAACACCAAACCTTCTTTCGCCGTTTTCTAATTTTTTCTGCTCCTCCGGAATACTCAAAAAATTATTATCCCCCAAACATTCCCCAGATCGTTTTTAGTAAATCTGAAAAATGTAACATAAATCAATAGTGTAGTTTATCATCTCGTGCCGAACACACAAACATACATCCAATTTCAATTATAAAAGATATTATCATAACTATTCTCTCGATCATTTCTCACTTACCAAATGTAAAACGGTGTTGACGACCTCACGATTTGTCACTTGGCCAACCTCGATGAGACCGATGAGTACGGCGAACTTCAAATTGTCGGCCGTCGTCATTCTGACTATTTCATCCGGCCGTTTAATGTCACTAAACGGCGGACGTATTAAGTCCGCCATGATGATGCGTTTGTATTTGGGTATTTCCACGTTAAACAATGTGATTCAATTTAATTGTATTTTCAAAGATTTTCGTTAAGTTGTGGATGCAAAGCGCGATATTTCAGTGGTGAAAGAGATTTAACATTTTCACAATTAGACAACAACACTTGATGAATTTTTTCATCTTGATTTGAATTTGAATTTCTTTCAATTCTTTTTGTAATTTAAGTATTTAGCTGATTACTTTTGTATTATTACAACTCCTTGCACAAGGATAACATTTAAAAGCAGGCAAAGGGTTTTGAAAACACACACAAAAACATACATCTACATATATACTAGTAATTTAGATAGATTTTTTGGGTTTTTTTTTTATTTTGTTTTGATATCTAGAAATATTTACACGATTTATTGCAATATTTTTTATTAATTTTCATATTAAGCTTAAAAGCGCAAATGGCCGAAACAAAAATGTTTGTTAGAAATTCTTTTTTTTTTTTTTTGTTTCGTAGCAATTTTGTTCGCACAACGATTAAGGAGGGATTTGGTTTTATTGTTTGTGTTGTTTTATTGGGAAGCAGGGGTAGGGTTAAGATAGATAAGATATAGAATTTATATGTTACTAATAGATTAGAAGAACAGAGCAGCAGAGTCGGAATATTGCACTTTTTATGTGTAGCTTTTATGATTTGATAACGTTAGAGTTAGAGTTTTGGCGTAGGTTGTCCGTTTCCGGGAAATATTTATTTATTTTACACCACAAAACACTTAAAGAAATTTCACAACTGAATATGATTTTTGCATTCCGCATTGAAGATGGTTTCAAGGTCTCCTTCTTGCGGGGGAGGGAGAACAGATAGATCTCACATTTAATGCTTTACATTTTTGAGGAAACACTGAAATCGAAAATAAAAAGAAAAAATTAAAACAATTATTAGGAATATTTTCGATAAATTAATATATGAATATAGGACAATAAAATCAAAAAGAATAATATAGAAGAATCTCAGAAAATTTTTGGAATATTATCCGTATAGCAACAACTCCGACAACGAATTCAGACTGGCTGGTTTCGAAGCGATGAAGAAAATTATAGTAAGTAGAACCAGATTTTCACGCAAAGATACTCGTAAGACAACTTGTTTATTCTCTGATCACGTAGTAATAAATGGATGCCATGCTTTCGGTCCTATGACCCGTTATACTAATCAGAACCGCACCACTATCTGGTTGCAAAGACTGAGTCGAGCTATAAACGTACCTAATCTAAGACAAATAAAACTAGAGATCGGAAAGCTGCATACATAGCCACAGTCTATTCCAATAAAATCACCCGACTACTGCGATACAACTCCCTCGCCTCCTGTAATAATAGAAATCTGGTCATGGGTACGCAGAGTGATACTAAAAAAAGAGAGCATCCATCATGTTAACCACTTCTTGGAACCTGGAAGTGGTTCACATTGTAATCTGAATCATTGAATTTTGCCGGGCTTGTACAGGGTGTCCGTCGGGAATGTATACTACTTTGTTTTCCCGCCGTTTTGGTAAACATTACTCTTGACAGTTCATATTTGGCAGTCGTGATATAGAGAGGTGGCAAATTTATTATAAAAAAAATATTCGATAAACCAACGTATTTTAATCTTTAAAATGTTTTATCAAAATCAATCATTGATTACTGTGGCGATGAGAAAGTTATGTGAAATTTTTGGGAGAAACAACGTGCCAACAAGACGCACTATTTATCGTGTAGTGAATGATTTCGAAGAAAGAGGGTCTGTAGCTGATAGGGCCAAGCACGGACCATAACGTACTGCAAGATCAGCTGAAAACATTACTGCTGCTCAAGAAAGTGTTCAAAACAAAAGACCGTGCTCAGGAGCTTGGTCTTCAAAGAACAACTTTGGCCACAATTTTGCATTTGTTTCCATTTAAGATTCAGTTAACACAACAGCTTCTTCCACAAGACCATTTACGCCGCCGTACATATGCCAATAGGATGTTACAGCTCGGCCATGACAACCACGATTTTCACGAAAAAATCATAATGAGTGGCGAGGCATTTTTTACTTGAATGTATATGTGAATAAACAGAATAGACGGTTTTGGGCACTGGAAACCTCTCAAATTATTCATCAGTCACCTTTGCTTCCATTAAAAGCAACAGTGTGGTGTGCAATTTGGTCAGGAGGAAATTGGGAGCAATATCGTGATATGATTTAAAACTTTTTAACGCCACAACTGAATGCTTTGGGCCTTGATTAACATGTGGAATCAAAAGGAAAAATGTGCTCAAAAGGACTCGCATTTGTGGGACTAACAGAGGCGGGCATTTGTCTGATATTGTATTGTATAATTGCCTACATTAAATAAAACATTTGCCAATATAAAAACCATTCTATTTCATTTAATCAAAAATTATAAACAAACAAAGTAGTATACCTTCCCGACGGTCATCCGGTAATAGCACGGAAGCTATTCTTTTGCGATGACCTTTCAGCGTTTCTGAAGCAGTGGTCATGAAGCAATAAAATGGGCTTTTTTGATGATTATGTGACTTTAATTAATCAGTTGTTTATTCGAACTTTTCAAACAAACTTATCGTTTACATTGCCAAAGGTGTCGCTACCATTGTGAACGCAACTTATTACATACTCGTACATAGTATAAAAATTCCTATTGATCGTTGCCATCTAAGTAAATACCCTAATTGGCTTTTAGTGTATTTTTGTTTGTATGAAGTCAACGACCTCGCCTAGGAATGTTGCCACTTTGGGTGCCAACTTAAACAACTTCAACTGCATATTGAATCTGGCCATACAAAAATATGGTAATAATCAAACACAACAAACAAATTATCTTGCATCCTATGAATGAGATGCGGGAGAACTTCTCGCATTTAGTAAACATACACTCATTCTATTTTAAGACTTACTACTTACTGCTCTTTGAGAAGCGTTAATCAGACTTGTCGATTACTCGACTATTTAAAGTATTCATCAGACGCATCGAGGTGACCGCCAATCAAATAATGATAGGTGGATGTACGAGTATGTGAGATTGAAGCGATAACCATAATAATCACCTTAGACAAATCTTAGTTATAGAATATGATACCTTTTTACTGTTTAATTTTTTTTTATAAGTAAATTACTTTGTATACCGCCATCCCTTGTACATCTGTGTAATTTTCCTCGTCTAGCATTCCAACAATAGCAAAAACTCACTCACTTTTTGCAATGTTTAAAACAAACAAATAATTAGCGAAAATATGAGAAAAAAATCATAAAAACATAGGCAACAAAAAATAGCAAAAAATAAACAACAATAAGACGTAATATACAAATGATGATGAGATGAAATTAAATATTTAAACGTTTTACAGACGGCCATTGGGGAAGGTCAATGCTGCCTCAGTGTATTTACTGGCTGGCATTGACGTGAGGGACAACATCGGCTGCAAGGACTTGTCTAGACATCAACTTCTCGCCTTACGCTACAAATGTCTGCAACACAGAGAATGAATAACTTTAGACTATTTTTAAAGATAAAAACCTTTCGTCCAGTGTAATATTATTAAAGGTTATATAAAAAATTTTCCATTTCGACGGCACTCAATGCTCTTTTATAGAAAAACGAGAGGTATGAAAATGGCCTTCGGTCTATCTAAAGTAAGGGGTGAGTGATGGCGCACTTTTGTGTGATGCGTACATCTATATGATACATTTCAATGTATTTTAATTAATCGAACTATGCAATGATCTGACGACCTTACACGACAAACTTTCGAGGTATTCTTGCAATCTACATATATTCAACAGAAAGAAAGTATAGTGATTTTTCACTTTTCTTAACTCCTGGGCAGTAACTAAAGCAAGAGAAGTGCTGGGTTATTAAAAACATTTTCTTGTCTTAGTCCGCCCAGAGTATACAAAAACCTGACTTTTTTCGAAACCCTGTTTTGCGTTTATTGGGAAAATGAGCTTTTCAATTTACAGAAAAATTCCATAGAGTACATTTTCATAAGTTTACTGAAAAAAAGCTGCATTCACAGAAAGAATGTTCCATTTCTTAAAAAATAGAAATATATTTAAAGCTCTTAGGAGAACCTTTTTTTTAAGAAACCTATTCTCATTAAGAGTATTTCCATTAAACGAACTTTTCTATAAGAAAATAAAATTTCCTTTGAGAAAAGTCCTGTGAAACTAATTTTTAAATTTAAGAAGCAAACATCGAAAAAACTTTCATAAACAAAGAACTGGCCGATTTGTTCAATATCACAACATTTCCAGTTGGTAGAAACAATTTGAAGAAAGTGCATCCCGCGAATGAGATATGCGAGAGCTTCTCACATTCAATGAGCTCGCACGCATTCTGTTTATAAACTCACTGAAAGTGAATACAACTCAACGGTGATTCCAAATCTCATTTTTCGGAAACTTTTATTAGACTTTTGGATTACACGACCGACGCTCAAAGAAAAATGGTTGTATCGAAGATAGAACCGTCTACCCTAAGCATAATAGTATTTCTCCTGGGCGAAAATTTCTGGCTTATCTTGTGACAACACCCTTCGGGGAAATATTCCTTGGTATCGCAGCTAAAGGCAAATATTTTACAACTTTTACTAAAAATCAATTCTATGCCAAATTAGTAGCCTGGGATTATTAGATCTGGAGCCTAAGAAATAGATCATATGAAATAAAAATTATTATCAAAACAAAAGAGAGGAAAAACGGAATTCCTCACGCATTGACCCCTCCTGCAAACTTTATAATTAAGGAATTCCAAACAATTTACAGTGAAGACATCACTCTGTCCGACTGACGTACATATGCCGTAGAGTGCGCGAGAAAAGGATGCTGCATACACATAAATGTTGCAACCAATTGATGTGAGAGAAAGCTACAGGGAGAAGAGAAGAAAAGCAGAAAAGCCCATCTTTTTAAGCGAAGAAAATTGTTATGAGAATAACGGTAGAGGTAGAGGTCGATCCGAAAAAAGACACGTATTAACTACAAGGTATTAGTTTTTAACCCATCGGATGTAGGGTTTTAATGAGTGTGATATCTAACCCTATTATATCTTGTTCTTAGTTCAAACTAATAGATCTACAACTGACTACTTACACAATTTCGTCGACTATTAAGCTGCTTTCGATAGTTCAATGATAAATAATCAATAATAAATAATAAATAAAATAAAATAAATAAAAATAAATAAATGATAAATAAGTTAAAGTGAAACATTTTACTCCAAAGGGATTAAAATTAAAAAGTGCAACTGCCCGTCATGCGACCTCTACAGCCTAATTTTGTACTACAAGCAAAGCTACAGTAAAGACGACAGATATCATCTTCAATAAAAACCGTATGTTACTTGACTATGCTATTAATACGAACAGCATTGAATGAAAACTGCTGCAGCAGTCTCAAGTTATTTGTTTCCATAAACAACAAATGTAGAAATGAACGTTGGCCACTATAACATTGCAAGATTTAGGAGAAGATTATTGCAAACTGTAGCTACTGTGGACTCACTAAGGAATATTCTGGCAAAACCTTCCAGAGAAGCTTTCAGAGAAAAAATAAATAAAATAAAATATATGGAGAAATCATGACTAATGAAGATTATCAACATCATGTGAATCAATTTACGAGGTGTGTTCAAAAAATAAGGTGAATTTTCAAATTTCGCGGGCTACGTACATTCGACTTTCGATTCTTATTTTTTGTTTATGTTGGTACACACGTTTCGAAGATATGTTGACGATTTTGTCCATATAGCATGTTTAGTTTGTTGTGAGAGGCATAAATAAGACAAGTGTTTTGCGTGTTCGGCGATTTTCTGCTATAGAAAAAAAAGCGGATCAAAGAAGTTGCATCAAATTTTATGTAAAAGATGAAATCAAGTGCTCATAAATACTGAAATGTTGACAGCGGCATACGGTGAGAGTACTCTGTCAAAAAAATGTTTACAAGTGGTCAAAAAAATGTTTACAAGTGGTACAAGCTTTCCACAGAGGGTCGAGAAGATGTAAATGACGACGATCACTCTGGACGCCCCAGCACATCAACAATAGATGAAAATGTTGAGAAAGTGGAGAAAATTGTTATGAGGAACCGAATTACAATTAGAGAAGTTGCCGAGGATGTCTGCATATCGGTTGGCTCATGTCATTCAATCTTTTCGCAAATTTTGGGCATAAAGCGTGTGGCAGCGAAGTTCGTTCCAAAATTGCTGAATTTTAACCAAAAACAACGTCGCATGAGCATCGCTCAGGAATTGTTGAATTACGTCAACGATGATCCAGATTTGTTTACAAGGGTCATAACTGGTGACGAATCATGGGTATATGGTTATGACATCGAAACCAAAGCCCAATCGTCCCAATGGAAAAGTCCTGGAGAGTCAAGATTTGCTTACAAGGGTCATAACTGGTGACGAATCATGGGTATATGGTTATGACATCGAAACCAAAGCCCAATCGTCCCAATGGAAAAGTCCAGGAGAGTCAAGACCAAAAAAAGCACGCCATGTTCGATCGATCAAGGTTTTCCTCACTGTTTTCTTCGAGTACCATGGCGTAGGCATCAGGAGTTCTTACCAAAATGTCGTACGGTAAATAAGGAGTATTACCTTGAAGTTATGCGCCGTTTGCGTGAAGCAATACGAAAAAAACGTCCGGAATTGTGGAAAAAAATTCATGGTTTTTGTATCATGATAGTGCACTCGCTCAGTCATCTTTGCTTGTAAGAGATTATCTGGCCGAAAACAACACCGCTATTATGCCTCAGCCACCGTATTCACCAGATTTGGCCCCTTGCGACTTTTTCCTGTTCCCAAGGTTGAAGAGACGGCGTTTTGCGACGATTGAGGAGATAAAAACTGAATCACTGAGAGAGCTCAAGGACACACCAAAAAGTGCACTTTAGAATTGCTTCAAGGATTGGAAAAAAATGCTGGCAAATGTATTTTATCTGAGGAGGACTACTTTAAAGGAGGTAAAATAGAAATTGATAAATAAATAAATATTTTTTGAGAAAAATTAAAATGCACCTTATCTTTACCACATCTCGTCGTATGTGTACAAAAAGTGAGACCAATTTCCAATTTAAATTTTCTTATACTATTACTATTGTGATAGATATCTGCTCAAAATTTCATCAGTGTTTGAGAAATACTTGATTTTGTATAGTGGTTTCCGTCATTTTTACAATGCATGACTTTATTGAACAAAGAAGTTTCGCCAATTTTTGTTCACGAAATGGAATTCCGGCTGCAAAAATGTTTAGAATGTTTCAGATCAAAAAAGACCAAGAACAAGTTGAAAACGAAGATGGCCTTCCGAGACCATCAGCCTTTATCGATAAAAGTTACCTCGCATAAATCCTCGCAAAAAAACTCTTCGACAACGGACTCGAAGGTGACGCGCAAAACTCCGCTAGACAGATAAGATCTCTAAAATGCGATAAACAGCATAGAAGACCAAGGTGTTTAGAATACTATTCTGCTTGTGGCTTTTCAATAAAAATTTATAATCTAGCCGCCATCCAAATAAGTTTTGACAGATTTACTGTTCAACCAGATATTTAAAAATCATATGAATGTCATATACTATTTCCCTTTTAATTCCGAGGAATGACACCTCACCCCCTGTTCGTGAAGCTGGCGTGGATGGCATTTATTGCCACAAACATATTGAACTTTAACCATTGTCTGACGCGTTCCAATTATAAAAACCCACTACCACCTAATTTCAAAAAATTGCAACTCATTCATCGTGACTGCGAAACTATTAGTGATGATAAGGCAAAAATACAATTGGCTGATCTTTAATAAGATTTTAACAGCTGCAAAAGCAGCGGTCAACATAACGCAATGGCTGTAGCAACAACTGAAGAGGTCATTTAGGTATAAAAGCCAATGAACCAACTTTACGACAATATTTTTCTTAACCTGTGAAATCTTAGGGAGGAAGTAGAGAAATGATATGGGTGGAATGAATTACTAAAATGGAATATGGACGGACACAAGTGCATAGTGATAATCCAACAAACTGACAAATAGGCAACAACTCTGACCACGTACTTATCCATCTATCGATTACGTAGGAAAACGTCATGTTATACGTTATGAATGTTAATTAAGTTGTTGGCAGACATACATACATATAGAGAGGTAGGAGAAAGAAGACTACGTTTGTAAAATGATTTCCTACCCTCTCGGGCGGTGTCCCAATATAAAAAATGCATAAAGCACAAAGAGACGGCGGACATATAACAACGAAAAAGGGAATGTGCAAGGGAAAAACAACAACATTGTTAAAAACAAACTAGAAATATAATAAACAAATAATATAGGAAACAAATAATGCACATTTCATTTCAAACTACATGAAAAAACGTTAGTATTAAGGGGTTGGTCGGCCGGTTGCTTCGTGATGATTTAAGTCCGCCCATCAGTCAGTCACATTTTACGGGGAGTATCGATTTTTTATACACCATTTAAATTTTCGTAAATTTTACTTTCAATATTCATATTTACACACATGCGGCCATTGTTTGCTGGCTTTTTTTGTAACAAGATAAAAACTGCTCCTGCTTCTGCTACAACAATAATAACCAATGAATGAGAACATTCAACGTTAAATATAGACACGTTGCTTTTTTCTCCTATCATAGGTAAATATAATTTAACGATGTTATATGGTGAGGGAAGGGGTCAGCGAGAAAAGAGAGAACGATAACTATGGTTAGCAAAAACAAAACAACAAAATGATTACTATCCAATATGTGAGAGAAGAGAGTTAAGTTATTACTAAATGTTGTCTGATGATGCCAGATCGTGCTAGGTATTAGTTACCAATAAGTATAATTGAAACAGAAAACATATAAAGTCTGCGTTTTGACCTGATTGCATGAAGAAATCGTTCAATGCACATCGGGAATACGAGACCACAAAATTTGAATGGTTCACGAGTATTTTGTCTAAGGAAAACTAATATGTAATGTAAAAGTGAATACAGTCTAACCTCGATATAACGATTCTCAAGGGGATTAGAAAAAAAATCGTTATATCGAATAATTCGTTACAATGAGGTTCGTTATATCGAGGTGAAGTTGCACTTATATTCGTTATAACGAGGTAATAGAGCCGTTACTCTAATGCATGCTGCTTGGCGACTACGAATGTTGATTTTCTGGAGACGTAGTCGTTGCAAACACAATAATTTTGTGCGTATCTGTTTCATATTTGGATTAATTGATGGAAAACATTATGTAAAGGTTGCAGGTCACCAAAATTCGTTAAATAGATGTGAATAATTTTTTCTTTCGATAGCTTGCAATGAATGAAAAAACGTTATAACGAGGTTTTTGGGAAATGTAATAGTAATAGAGAGGTTTATTTTGTATTAGATTTTACGGAGCGTTGTAGGGGATTTAAAAAAAATCGTTAAATCGAGGAAATCGTTATATTGAGGGTCGTTATATCGAGGTTAGACTATACTTTCAATAGTAAGCATAGTGCATAACTATTATATATTCACCCATAATTTTTTTTTTTTTTTTACCATGTTACACTGGTGTTAGATTAAAACTGAACGTGAAATTTAAAGACCAAATTTTCCAGTAAAAATAATAACTATTTTTGATTTTTATTATAAAAATGGTCTAATTACATTTAATTTCGTAGTAAAAATCAAAAACATTAGTTAAGAGTACAAATTAATCCGCAACGTCATATGCGGGAATTTTTGATTTACTTCTTGAATTTAAATAAATCTGCAATTGACGCGCACCGATTGCTTGCAGAAGCATACGGCAAGACTACTGTAAGTGGAAGCTGTTGCATTAAAAACAAGGAACGCAATGGAAGACCGAAAATGGTGAAAGGCACGAAATTGAGTTTCATATAACTGTTATAATTATAATTAATAACCTTTAACTAACGTAATATAAATCAATAATAATTATTTCTATCAAATCACAACGGTTCCTGACGAAAACAGTGTCTGAAAACCCAACGCAAATAGTTGAGATATTCAATAATATCCAAAAATATCGTATAATCAACTTTAATCGATTTATAAATCAAAAGTTTGCGGGGGAATTTTATAAATTTATGACACCGTAAATATGACGTGCGATAGCTAATGAACGATCTGGCATCTTTTTTCACACGAAAATGAATGTTAAAAATAAAACACTCCACCGCACACACACCGACGTAATATTAATTTACTATCGTCGTGTTGTGATACTACAGAAGGGAGTAAACAAGAACGCAACGGCAGTAAGATAAATATACAAGAGAGTGGCTAAAAAGAGAGTAAAAAACGCAGAAACTTGGGTCACTAAACACCAACAACACAACAATAACTACAAAAACTGTAAGTAAAATGTCATGATGATTTTGTTGTTGTAGTTATTATTATTACGACGACGGTGACGGCTGAAGTAGTTCGTGTTGTTTTGCTTTTAATATTCCAACAACAAAAATAGTCTGTGACAAGTGAATTGCAGCAGTAGGGCGCAGGCAGGGATAAATGAAATGCCAAAGAGAAAAAAAGGAAATCGAATAAGAAAATCAATGGAAGGCGAAAAGAAAAGTAAAGACATATTTAAGATACAAGTTAAGTTGTTTTGTTTTTATGAAAATACCTCGTTAAACACTGAAGTTTACAGGTAACATAACCTCACAAATAAAATGCCAATTTAAGGAAAACCGGTATTACATTTGCTTTAAACCAAATAAACGTTCATTCATTCACTTTCCTTTTTTGGGAGGGGTGGTGAAACAAAAATAAAGTTTCGCCTCGAGGATTTCATAACGTAGTTTTGTGCGGGCCATGTGTCATGCCACATTTAGGGAGTTGTTATTGTCATCTTCGGTGCAAAAATTTTTAAAACAATTGGAAAAAATCAATGAATGGGCTTCTTACCACACAGACACATAAAGGCACGCACGGGCAGAATTACGCGATATGGAAAATATTGTTGTAACATAAATGGAAAACACAAAAAAACAACATTATGGAACAACCACTGCTTTTAACAACAGAAAAATAGAAAAAAAAACTGCAAAATAATAATATATTCACTCCGGATTGAGGAAGAACAAGCAGCAGGGACATAACAGCACCAACAACAAACCATCAGTGCAAGGAAATATAACCCCCCAAACTCCAGTCTCGCTTCGTTATTAGACCTTTTACACGATGATGGACGGGTGCCTTTTCTCAACTCACATTAACCATAACAAATTTTGTTCTACCCGAGAGATTTGTGACAAAAATAAAATTTTTCCTTATTTTATCAACATTTTCCAATTCCTTTTTCACTTTTCGTTCTTGGCTTTATTACATTGATTCTAGTTTTGTCATTTGTGATTCCTTTTTCTCACAATTTATTACGCGATTTTCGTTTCTTTTGCACATTTTCAACACTTACACAATGACAACCCACTTAGTGGTAGAACAAGAGAATACAACGTAAGAAATTATCGTGTTTTTTATCAACATAATACAAGAAATAATATTTAACGCACACAACTGCGAAACATTCGCTCACACATACGGAAGATTTCTCTCTTCGCATTTGATTTGCACACTCAAACCAGTGTTGCCATTTCGATAGAAAAATACATTTTATTTTAGCATAATTTTTTAGTTTTTGGCACTTATTTGAAATATTGAATAAATGCCTTTTTAGCAAATGTGTAGGCTTTATTAGCGTAGAACAAATTGATAAATTTTTATAACACAATTTTTGTCTTTAGGGTAAGATTGAGTTGAGATGCATCAAACGAATTTTCTAGGACCAATGTTTGGATACAGATTTATTAATATTATATTTTGTTGGAAAAGTTTCATCAATTTAAAAAAATTGAAATTACAGGAGCACCTTTTCTTTTTTTTACGGTTACTTAAATTTAGAATAAAATATTGTACGACTATTGCTTTTCGACTAAATTTCTACCTTAAATCTTAAGTGATGCCCCTGATGCATTTGCTACGTAAAATTCGCTATCACTTCTAGATGTCGGAACAACTTGCAACCTAAAGCTTTAATGACTGTATTTACTGCTTTAACTGTTTTGCATAAGTAACAGCTTCTCAAAAAATATAACCATTTGTTGTAAGTGCTAACGTTAAGCTCGTTTTCATGAAAATTTTGAGGTGATCCAGATTGTCTGCTCCCAAATGCGTCAATTTCTTCATTTTTTGTTTGCAATTTCCTTATTTTTGCATATTTGTTGGACAACAAAATTTGATAACATTTCGTAGCAAGTTATTAATTCAAGTTCATTATTCCTCATGAATATGTAAATATTGCTAAGAATTTAGTACTAAATTACCACTATCTCCCTCTCTATTACAACAATTTACATGCCCTTTGACAACGTTCTGTATGAAGTATTTAGATAAATTCCAGTTTTAAGAGAAACAATTTGGAAATGCTCTTTCTTAAATGTTCATTCACTTAGCACAGAACGCAAGCAAAACTAAGAAATTGTTAATCCATCACAGAAAACGGACGTTGTGGGGGCCAAATGGATGTATTTTCTACAGCTTCCGTAGACTCAAAAAACTTGTGTGGAAAAAGGTTTGTATAACCGCTCAATTGTAATGTATTGATTCTTTAAGACTGACTTGCGGAATATAACACTATTTATTGATAATTTGGTTACATTTTCACACCAAACATTTGCCAATTTTTCTGAAATAGGATAAAATTTGTCAAATCTGTCTGGACATTATTATTAATAACCGCAAGAAAGTCTACGTGTAATCGGCGTAGTTTAGACAGGGTAAACGAAATTAGTTTAAATCACTTAACGAAAAACAACAAATTAAGAAGAGGGCAATGTTGACACTCTTTGGATCATGCACTGATATTTTTTTCAAAAGCTGTGTTGAGATTTTAGGCTTTGTCAGCTGGGCTTGTGTATGCTGGCTAATACGCATGCGAACAATTGAAATTATCGAAAGAAACTAGAACTTATTATGTTGAAGAAATCCAATGTTCAAAAGCGATGCTACAACTCCATTTCAGATGAAAGGTGATTACAAAATTTAAACTAAAATAGGTAGAAGTCCCAAGTATTGGTCAATTTTTTAAAACGGTTTTTGATTTCGGCGCCGCAGGCAAAAAAAAAATAAATTGTAGTTTTATTTTTAGTCCGAAAATATGTTTTTAGGTAATTTTTAATATTCTTTTGCAGCAATTTTTTATAAAAATAAGAAACTTGTTCTAATTTCAAGAAAACCCGATATGTGAAATCCTGAAAAAATTCCTCTAATTTCAGTCTATTCGGGCCTATTTTGAACTGTGTAGAGGCGTAATCCGACGAATAGACGTAGCTATCAATTCTTTTGTTTTTTTTTTTTCTTAAATGTATATATTTATATTTTGCGTTTTACTTCAACTGTCGCGCTAAATTAGATTTAATAAAAAAAATGTTAATAAAAAAATGTTGCAAAAGGTACTGAAGCTAGAGAAACGTAGAACTGATAGTCAATATGAATTTTGACGCAAAAATCAAAAGGACAGATCAACTTTTTTTGGGAATTTCTGCCAAGAAAACCGTTCTCATAATATCAATTATTTCAATTAGATGGTCTAGCTGCTTTGTATTTTCAATATATTGAACAAAATTGTGAAACTCAAATTATGCTACGTGTTTTTGCCGATGGATTGAGAAACTCCTCATACTTTACATTGCACAAAAATGCATTCAATTTTATTAAAGTCGGAAAGTTTGTAAACTTAAAAAAATTGTTATGGTTGCTGGACAAGTAACCTGATATTTTGCAGGATTACGAACTAACTGAAGATACACAGCGTTATCAATGGCTTCAAAACCGCCGGTCCGGCAATGCTATCAGCTGTTAAATACCTGTCTTCTGAAGTGCTATTTATTTAGTGATAGGTTCATTGTTTATGAATATGGATCGCTTAACAAGCGAAAAACGCATAAAAGCAGTCAAAACTTAATACAAAAGTGACGATTCAAACATGGGCTCTCAATGAAATAAAGTTATCTTCAGTAATGAAGCTCCTTTTTTACTCGCTGGTTACGTCAACAAGCATAATTGTCGCCCGTGGCGCTCGGGGAACCCAGAAATGACTGTGAAAAAAGTGACTGTTCGGTGCGCATGATGGCCTAGAGGTGTCATTGGGCCTTATTTTTTCGAAAACTACCTCAAAAAGATCTACTGCTGCAACCAACCTAAAAGCGATCATTTAAACGACATTGTTTTTCGTGCGTAATGGAAAGGTCCAAACATAATTATGAAATAAAAATTTCAATGAAATCACAGCTTTATGTGTGTTTTATTTAACTTTACTTTTGAAACCGAAAAATGGATAACTCGGCAGAAGTTACGGTTTCAGAGACTATGAATGGCTACGATGTGAAAAAGCGACTTTCAATTTAAGCGGATCCACGAAATAGTATGAATATATTTAAGAAGGAAAATGTTTCTTTCAAGGTGTTAGACAAGCAAGTACTATAACATCTCAACAGTTATCGGACACATGATGGCAATCCATAAAACATTTCAAAACCCGCATCTACATGCTTTGAGAAATCAAACAGCTTTTATTATAAACCAACACTATAACAAGTTAATCCATTCAATTTAGAACAATTCACAAAAAATATCGTCATGAACTCATACTGCATATTTCCTCACACTTTAAATTTTGTAAAAAAAAAACAAACATTTGTTATTTATGTAACACTCAACTCGTTCTTTCTCCCAAATGCAACCATTTTAAAAGTACTGTCACTTTGCACTTTTTATTATTTAATCACAACTCCAATCAAATGCAAGATTTGTGACTACTTCTTTTTCTTTTGTGTTTTGCATTAAATTTTCTTATTTTGCTCATTTAGCATAAATCGTTTCTAGTCATCTGGCAACACTGATATATACGCAAAAAAAGTAGCATACACTGATGCTTATTCTTTTTTTCTTCTTCCTCGCAAATGCTTCTTCTTTGTCTTCTCACTTTAAAAAAGATTCTTATTAGCCAAGTAGTATCTTAAGATTTAACTATGGGAACTTCCTTTCGAACACGAACTTCTCTATCAATAATCACCTTTTTCTTTCTATCCGTTCCGTTACGGTTTCTGATTCTTTTTGTCAGACTTTCGTTATCTGCCGATAATTTTGCTTTTTATTATTATATTTCTCTTACACCCGTCACAAAAAAACATACAATTTTCATTATTTCTTTTTGCTGTTGTTGTTATTTGGTGCTTCACAAGAGATTTAAAACACAGTGGTGAGAGAATAGTAAGTAACAAATGTGAATTTGCTTGATTGGCTGTTAATTTATCCGGTATTTTTCGCGTACTTTATCGGAAAACAACAGACCACGAACGGCGCTCACGAATGACTGAGTGTTTTCTTATTTGTGTACCCTTTCTGTATTGGTTTTGCATGTAAATTGGTAGTAGAATAACGGTTGTAAAAATATGTACTGCACGCACTCTCTCACTCAAGTACGCTCTTCTAATGATTTGTTTACCTTTTTGAAAAGTTTGAAAAAACGGGGGTTGTTCATTCGTGACATGGAGAAGGGATTTGAGCATAACATAGAGTGTGGAATGTGTATGTCAGCGGACACATCAATAACGTTTTTATTCGTTATTCACGTTTCCCCCTGGTGGAGAAGTTTTCTCGCCAATATAATGTATTTGGGGGGCGTTGTTAGCAAATTCAAACACCTAAACGGTATAACAATTACTGCGGGTACTAAAGAAATTTTCGAATTTACAGTATAGCGTTGCCAACGTCATATAGTCGTATTTAAAGTATGATTAAATTATTTTAAGGTTGCCATGTTCTTGACATTCATTTGTAATGAATTTGTACAAGATTCAGTTAAATGGCAACATTAGTATTGCCTAACAGGACTTTTGTGCCGCTGTGGGCTGAGCTTTGCAAATTTAATTCCGTCTGTGTTTTTATATGCACCTCTGCACCAGTGCTGCCTTTGTCGTCGAGGTGTTCGGCAATGTCAGTGGTTGATACTATGATGACTTTTCAGTTCGGACACTACAGACAGACCGTACTATTTGTCCGCAAGAAGATTTTCTTACATTGATTACATATCAACTCATTTGTTTTGTTTTAATAATGAGATAGTAATAAAACAAAGACACAATTTTACACTTTCTTCCCGTGAAAAGAATACAGCGAAAAACTTATTGTTCAAGAGCATTTGTTCTACATTATTTTATTCGTTTTTGATTTATGATTTGGTTGCACAATTTTTTGATAGCCATAAAAAAGACAATTCGTTTTTTCGCAATACAATCATTGATTTAAATATAACATAGATTTCAATTATCTCATAAAAACCTGTGAAAATTACGGAATAAAGTTGGGAAATTTAGTCTAGGCTTTAACACCCATATTGACCTCAAACGAAATGCCTCTTTCCATACAAACTCTGCAAATACACAAATTTTCGACCGCCAAGAGGCTTTACTCAAACGGAATGAATACACGAAAAATTTGACATTTGAGACTTATACCGGTTTGATTAAAATTAATTGAAATTTAGACACTCTCATTCTAAGCTGCTCTCTACTGTTCCGTAAAGGCCCAACTGCCTAAACGGAATTCCGTTTTAAATCAATGCAAGCAAGCATTTAACCGGGGCAGCTCAGTATATAAAGCGGATAGAAACCGTACATACAGCGAAAGTGGAAATGTTGACTTGATTTCTGTATTCAGTACACGGCATTGAGTTGCCCCAGATTTTTCGGTTGTTTCGATTAACGACATTTAAAAGACCATGAGAAAAAGGCACCAGTTTTGTATTTTGTAACTTAACTGTCCGACTTGCCGTTTTTTAGTTTAAAACAAAGTGGAACCTTTCTTAAATCAGGGTCGAAAACGTAATTAATAAAAATGGACAGGCGGCAAAGTCTGGGTCCAAGCTTATGTACACCTCACTATAGGTTGCGAGACGCAGTGCGATGGATGACGTACATGTTCGCTCGAAGTGGACACAGTGGAAATGTCCTCTTCTCTTGCATATTCCATTTATATTCCATATTCCATTTTAGTTGCGAATAAAATTTGCGAAAGTGTGAAGAAAGTTTTATTTTTTTCCGAGAGATAGATATGTTAATATATTGGCAGATTTTTTCCTTACTAAATATATTACGTCGACTTATGTTATTTTTCCAGTCGAAAATCATATTTTTTAGAATTTCTCTTTAAACACAACTACATCTAAGATGAATCCAAAAAGATACGTCTCCATCTCAACCAACTGCCACTGTCCATTGATTATAAATGACGATCAAGTTTGTTCTCAGGTTGTTTCTCATGTGTCACCGCCTCATTGTACGAGATTGTATGACTCGAAACGGTATTTTCCAGTATGTACGATGTGTGATCACAAACTAACAGTTATTTTAAATTTTTTTCAAAAAAACATTTATTTATTCATCAATTTCTATTTTATTTCCTTTAAAGTAGTCCCCCTCAGATGTAATACACTTGTGCCAGCGTTTCTTCTAATCCTCGAAACTCTTCTAGGACGCGCTTTTTTGTATCGCCAACAGCTCCTGTTTCGATTTTTCTTTTATCTCCTCAATCGTAGCAAAACACTTTCTTTTAATCGGTGTTTTCAGTTTTGGGAAGAGGAAAAATTCAGTGGAGGCCGAGTCCGGTGAATACGGTGGTCGAGGCATGCTTGCGGTTTTGTTTTTGGCCAAAAACTCCCGCACAAGCATCGTTGTGTGAGCTGGTGCGTTATCATGGTGCAAAATCCATAATTGGTTTTTCCTCAATTCTGTGCGTTCCTGACGAATTGCTTCGCTCAAACGTCGCATAACTTCAAGGTAGTATTCCTTACTGATCGTGCGACCTTGTGGCAAGAATTCATGATGCGCCACGCCATTGCAATCGAAGAAAACAGTGAGCAAAAATTTCACATTTGACCGAACTTGACGTGCTCGGGCGACCAGGACGAGTATCGTCATTGACATCGTCTCAGCCTTCCTTAAACTTGTTATATCACGATTGAACTTGTATTCTGCCCATACTAGACTCGCCAAACGCCACAGTCAACATGTCACATATCCTTGCACATTTAATTTCATTTTGTTTACACAAAACTTAATGCAGTTTCTTTGATCCATTTCTTCGAATAGTAAAAAATCGAAGAGCTCACCAAAACACGATTATCTGTCAAAAACCAACTGACAATCCAAAATGGCTGATATTGTCAACATATATAACAGACAAGTGTACCAACATAACAGAAAAAAATGCGAAAATCGAACATCGAACATCTCATACACAAAATATATCGCTTTCAATTAATGAATAAACGTTCAATTTAAAAAAAAAAATCCTAAAAACACCATTTTTTTAGAGCTGGGTTAAGTCCTTGAACGAAATTTTTCCAACTAGAACTATTTTACATAATTTGGAACTTAAAATTTCTATTGAATATGTGTATTTTATGAGATCTCAAAGTAGTATTTGTGGTACATACAAACTAAATGACAAATTTAGTATATCTTCTCCTATGATGGTGGGTAAAAAAATAGTCAAAGCCTTTTCTTTCGAGTCATAAATTAAAATCGATAGTATTTAGAACATAGATATTTAAAAGTAACAAAGTGTTAGAAATTAATTGTCTTACCTTTTTCTGCTTCTTTTTTTTTAAATTTACCATTCGATGTAAATTTTATTCTCTTTTATTCTCAATTTAAGTTTCCCTGCCCCGTTTTCGTTTCAACATCTAACATACATTTTATTTTTTTTTTAAAGAAAAATTTCAAGCAATTTGTATTTTGCATTATTTCTGTAAGAAAAATGTCAATGAAGACAGTTTGCTATATAAAAGGTGTCAATAAAAACAGTTCTTTCAAAAAAATTTTTATGCCAAAGTTTCAATATAGACAGTTTTGTATACGAAAATTGTCCATAAAGACAATTTCTATACAAAGGGAGGTTATCTATAAATAAATTTTTTATAAGGAGATACTTTATAGGTGTTTACTCCGTATAGAAAGTGTATTTTTTTACGGACGGTGCTGAACATTCCATACAAACTGCTATTTTTTAAGACTTTAGATTTCATTGTCCAGGAGGTTTTAGATATGCTATCATACCAACTAAACAAATCAAAAAAGATGCCGAAAGAGAATACCCATTACATTAAATGTTAAACAATTTAAGGTATTTTACTCACTTTCAACTAACTGTATTTATTTCCTCACATTTCCTAAAACTGCATTATCCCCGTTTCTAAAAATCAAACTAATTGAAAACATAAATGTTTCATATTTACAATAAAAAAAATATATATGCTTACCTTCAACGTTCTCAGCATTTTGAATAATAACTAATGATAGTTTAATGATTATAATGATTTTTAGGAGTCTGATTACATATAGACTTCGGTAAAAATGCTTGCGTTTCAAAGCTTCATAAAATGCAAATGTCTGGACCAATTTAGGTAAGCATTATAATTGTGTGTTTAAATTTTTAATTCAAATAGAACTTTTCGAATTTAAATCCAAAATCTGTTTCCATTTTTTTTTAAAAAATTAAAAATTTTCAAAGTTAATTTTATTTATTTATTTATTTTTTGAAAATATTCCAAATCGATAGCTTGATTGTCTATAATAAAATTGAACATAATTTGCAATAATTTGATTTTTGTCGCCTCAAACGACTGGCTTTTATACCAAAATACTTTTTGATGTATTTGAAATAACAAATTAAACTCAGTTCCACCCGAAAGCGTTAATTTTCAAAAAAATAAGTGGTCAGTGGCATAGTTCTTATTCGAAATATAAGGCGTTAATACATAAAAAAGATGTGGGCAATGAGGATAGTAATGTTGCGTAATTTAATTGTTTTGCACGTATGACCTTAAGCGTACAATATTTCGAAGTTCGGATATGTATTTTTTTTATGTATGGAATAAAAAAATTTATAATAATTTTACATGTATTTTATATATATATATTTATATGTATTTTAAATATATATATTTTATATATAAACTTATATCTTATATCAATATTGATATTTATGTAAAATATATATATTTTAAGTCAAAAATTGTAAAAATCGTTTTTTTATGTCAAATTCGTTCGGTAATTTTACATGTATATATATATATGTACATATATATAATTTAATTATAATTAAAATATATAATTAATATATAATTATAATTTTACATGTATATATACATGTATATGTACATATATATATATGTATATGTATATATACATGTATATGTACATATATATATATGTATATGTATATATACATATATATATATATTTTTTTTTTTAACAAAAAAAAAAATGAAAATAATTGAAACTTTTTTAAAATATCATCCTAATA